>JAOXJK010000040.1:22684552-22695502 GCA_025774025.1 Xenus cinereus | reverse complement strand
GCACAGGATTCCTAAGCCTCCTCTACCAGCATCCTATCCCTGTGAACTGTGGGGTATTATGGATTTGTTCATGAAGTGTGATGTTTTATTTCAAAATTTTTAAAATAGCTGTCTTCAGAGGAGTCTTTTGTCTACCTTCTCTACCACTGAATTTTAAGGAAACTTGCAGTTACTAGAAAGATTTATCCCCATTACCAATTTTTCAGAAAAGAGAACTGATGATACCTTTCTTATGGAGAGATAGTCACAATGTAAAAATTTGCTCCATAATGGGTTTTATGTTGCCTTCATACGCAATTAATAAATAAGGGTCTTGGCTTCTGAGCTAGGAACATAATAGAATATAAAATAGAAAATTTTCATTACAAGTTCTTGATAAGGGGAGGGAGATTTTCCTTCATGCCAGTGGAGCAGCACCTACCATTTGGAACTCTTTTTAAAACAGTGAATTGAACTTTTGTTTTTCCAGGTCGTAAGTTTCTTTGCAATGTAATCTCTCAAGTGTCTAAAGAATCCAGGTAAAAATAATTTGCTTAGTTTAGGAGGTGGGAAGGAGAGAGTCTAATAAGAAAGCATGGTATTGTACTTCTAATTTAAGTTGCTATTTCAGTTTATAAAACTACAAATAAACTTTCAGTGATGGATTAAGGACCTCTGCCAGCAAAATCATTCTGCTCTTTGCCAGAATTACTTAAAATCTGCAACTCTTATTTTGATTTTGCCCAATACCAGTCCTAGTCATGTATAAACATCACGCTGGTCATATTCTGATCATTGATTGTTACTGTATTACAGTTTCATTTCTTATTTGGGTGGCTTGGGAGCAGGCTGTCAGAGGGCACAAACTTTGGTTTACTTATCGTCTTGCATGAAAATTGCATTTAAAACTCACAAAAATTACATTTCCTTAAGGCACCACTAGAATTCTAATTGCAGTCTACAGACCTTTGTCGAGATCCCCTATATGTACCTCCAACCTCATAGGGAGCAAGACTGAAGAAAAGAAAGTTATGCATAAATATCAACTGCAAACGGGTTGAGTTAGACTTCATAGTATCCTGTTCATTTCTGAAAAGCATGGAAAGTGGCACTGCATTCTGTGAATAAGAGGATAGTATAAAATTTCCAAGTTGGAAAAAAAAATAAAAAATGCTGGTCTGCCTGTGTGAGTGGTTACAAGAGTGTGTACAAGATTATTTCAGAATCAAAGTTCATAAGGCAGAGGCCTTCCAGCATTACTGTAGGCATCTGGGAATCCCTTCCATTGAGGTGTTTGCTGGTCTTTACCATTTTGGTACCATGTACAAATACCTAACAATGCTGATGATGTTTGCTAATTAGCGGAACCTTCCTTCATTTTGTGTGCTTATTTCCTTTGACTTAACTTACTTGTCAGCAGAATCCTATTGCCACTTCAATTCAAGCTTGAATTAATACAAAGGGATGCCAAGTGTTTGCACCAAACTGTCTTTACTATTGCTCAAAATTAACCTCACACTCCTAAGGAGACGCTGTTGAGGGACGGAGCTATCTCCACTGGACTATAACGTACATCTTCTATAACTGCTGACACATACATGTACTGCTTTTACTTTCAGTGTTGCATGAATTTTTCACTTTACACAGACTCAAGATTTTGTTTTGTTTTTATTATATTTAAGAAGGAGCATGATTTTCTTGGGCGTGATTAGACAAAGTTCCAACTATCCTACATTTTCTTCAAGAGGCATATTGGACCTCACTCCATTTCCTCTAATTGTCTAAAAGACATCCTCCAGCCACAGCATATTAATAGAATCATTTAGAACAATGCTTCCTGAGGATTATGACCTTTTTTTTTGACCCCACTGCCTACTTGCAACTGATGAACCTTCTTCAAACCTTTCTGCTTAGTGTGTTTTGATTTCCTAGCCTAGTGGCTAGTGGTCATTACTTGACCAGGAAGTGTCTGTATTTGATTTTTCATAATAATGTGAAATTATATTTCTTGGCGGTTATTATTTATTTATTTATTTATTTATTTTACTAAATGCATTTTCTTATTTTCCCTAACTGGTGTAGTCAAGGATTCAAAGAGAAAACACCATAATCAGATGTGCCTAATAAGTGTGTTAGGAGGCTTACAAGGCATAGAAGTTCCTTGCCTAATAAGATTTACAGCCCACGCCGTGGCAAGTTTCTTGATCCAGATGAAAGATGGACTCTCATAGCAGTCCCTGTCTGTACTTGTCTATCAGTATACACTAATGCCGGCAGCTTAATGTACGAGTGATAGAGGCACAATCTGAATGCAATCTTACAGATTACATCTGACTGTAAGAGACAGGTCATTTTCTTCTCTTCAGTCTTAGAATCCTTTATTTTAGCTTGGTTTTAGTGTTTCTGCTCTCTTTCTTCGGCATTTTTTTTGGTATAACAGAGCTGCACAATTCTCAAATTACTCCACTTACAAGTAGATCCACAAGAATATTACATCTCAGCTGAGAGAATCCACTGAATGCAAAGATTGCTGTCCAACTGTATGCAGAAGATCTGTCTCTAAAACAAGTCAAGTGTGTTTGCTGATACCTTTCCAAAGAGTAGCAGCCTAGAAGAATGGAAGGAGACCAAAAAGCAGAACATCCTACTTCCTTCTTTGTGAATGAAAAGGAATTGGGCATCTGTTATGTCCAGCCAACACACTGGAAAGCAATTGATGGGAGTAGTTTGCTTCACGACTTCAGCTTATTGCTGGAGAATGAACTGTGATGAGTTTATAATTTTAAATCTGTGGTCACTTTGTAACATCTATAAAATTTTATTTGTTTTCACTTGAGAATAAAATTGTTACACGCAATAAATTCAGATCTGTGGGATTAAATGGACAGTGTTTCTTCACGCCTCAGATGGAGTTCATTGTGCACTAGCATTTCTAAAAATGATTTTTGCTTATGACTAAATTTCAATTATTCAGCAAAGTTAGACAGATCTTGTCATTTTTTTAACCTGTGCATCACTAAAGATTATACAGAGGCTAGCACTAATGAACTAATAGATTTAGGATTGGTGGATTCATTTGCTAAATTTTAAATTTTTTTTATATATACAATAGAAAAGAATGTTTTCTAAATATTGAAAAATGGCAGGATGCATCTGCCTGCTCAAAATGTATTTCTCTGGGGCTGCTGATGTGTTATGAATGCTCTTTATTGCACTGATTCATAGTAGCTCATGTTCTCATGTTTCTGAGCGTGTTGTGCATTCCTTTTGTCTGATGTTTAGATGATAAGATTTATGATCCAGGAATCTCTTTTTTTTTTTCTGTGTTTCCACCACTCTTGTCACAGTGGGACTCTCGTCATTCAGTAGGATCCCTACACAGTACAGTAATGTGAATAATAGTTGTAGTCATAAAATGAGTTAATCATTTCATCTGTAATGTTAAATTCTGCAGTGTTTGCTTTTATTTCTGTTGCATTAATATTTTGTGAAGTTATATATATATATATATAGTGCTGATTTGCCATCATGTGTATATGAGAAAAAATTGTTAAAAAATACCCCAAACCCAGATATCAGAAGTTGGATTCAGGAAGTATTCTTCGTTCATTCCTACATGCTGATGACCTTTGTTATTGGTAGTAAATTTATATTTTTGGTTCTGAAACAGCACAGTGATTTGAGAAATTACCTTAAGTACTTTTTTTGCCTCTCCTTCCTTCTCTTGAGACTTAGTAGCTGACCATGTGTATACTAAATCTATTTCCATATGAATTCAGACAGGTTTCTATCTATGCCACTGCTGATTGGGTTTGTATATATTAGTTAATGAGTGTTTCGAAGTAAACATGAATGTATAGCCTTCATTTCTCTGCTTTTAAAATTGATCGTAGGTGAGTAAGTGTAAGAACCATAGGAATAATACGGTTCTGACATGGATTAGCTTTTTTTTAGGCTAGGTTTACACTTTTATCATCTTTTGTTAAACTGGCTGGAACTTACTCATGCCTTTTTTCATTCTCAAGATAACACATTGCAGGAACATGATATGGAGAGACAGATGCGTGTACCATAGACAGTTATGTATCTAATAGGAAGGGATAAAATCTGTTGAAGAGCCTGGAAGAAACCTCTAGAAGAGGAGGATGCGACCAAGGTAATGGTTGGCTTGACATGAAGGTGTTCCAGTCTTTGCTTTATCTGCCAGTGTGGTTGACTGGAGGTCTTGTTCCTGGGCTGCTCCTTCAGGATTCATTTGACAGACAGACATTATTTTGTTGTGACTTCATGTGGGATGGGTGGATATTGGTTCCAGAACATGCTGTTCCTCTCTGATAAGATGCATCCTGTCAGCGCAGGTGCTCTGCTGTACTACCTCTGTAGTAAAACTGTCTGGATTTTCTCAGTGCAGTGTTTACTTATGTTGGGTCTCTCTTCAAAATTTCTCTTTAAGCATTTCATTTTACTAAAGCCATACACAATGGTTAAAAAAAAAAGAAAACAGTATCATTCTTTGCTGATTTGAGTCTGATATTTTATTTCTGAGATACCTGTAATTTACTTTGCTGACCTAAAAAACCACAGTGTTGTCTGTGCCTGAAAGGCAGTTGTAAATGAGTTTTCTAAGCATGCAGCTGGTACGAGGCACAACAACGTCTGTTGATCTCTTCATTTATGCAGTATCTTCTCAGCAACTTCTCTACCAGTGGTGCCAACTTAATTTCTTTGTTTACAAGTGATTTCCTTCCTGTCGCTGTCTTATATGTAGAACGCTTTTCTACTCTGTTCATTCAAATCTCTAAAAAACCTGCATATGTACAAAAAGTGAAAAGATAATTAAATGCAATTAAATTGTCAACACATCTACTTTTTTTAATCAATTACCTTCTGTAGATCACATTTTTTAATTTTAAGTTCTTAGGAGCAAAAATTTTACTTTGTTCAGAATTCTTAAGCCTGAAACATTAAATAAAATAATAAACAAAAAGGTTTCTAGAAGCAGTAAAGCTTTTCCGAAAGCAGTAGGTCATTTAGGCCTGGTACACACATAATAAAAAATAGAAATACTGTTAAATTCCTTAAAAGTGAAAGATTACTCTGAATGCCAGAGTAAGAAACACACAGGATTATAATTTTTTTTTTCCTAGTTTTCTTGTATTAGTTTAACAAGCTCATCTAAGTTGCCACTTATCTGTGAGGAATCAGCATTAATTAGCATCTGCTGAACTGGAAACATGCTTTGATGTACAGACTTCCTATCAGAACAACTATATCAAATTTTATCTCAAGACAATCTTAATGCAAAATTACCTTGATGTTCCGTTACAGCATTTAAAATGTTTGCATCTGGAGGTTTTCAGATAACCACTAGTGGGTGGTATATAACATGAATGATAGAACTTTATCCATCTGGTAAGAGTAGGAACAGCTGTCTATACATAAGGCAATATGTTGATATTCATATTAATTAGTCATTTTAATTTCAGTTATAAGATGTGCAAAGTGTATCACTGTTTACTGCACAGCAGTATGGCTAACAAATGATTTGTGAAATCCTTGTCCATTTTAACTGGAATGTTTTTATTAAAAAACAGTAGCTATGACTAACAGGTTTCCATCTTGTTTTGGTTTAAGGTTGGTCAGTTGTTTATCATGGCACACACTCAGTGAACGAATAATAAAGAATGTAAACTACATTTTAATACTGCAGACATTCAAAGGATAGTTGAGTTCCCTCCCAGCAGCCAAGCAAACAGCTTTGGGGAAACTCCCCATATCACTTAGATTAAGAAAAGAATAAGTTATTAGATAAAAAGGCTCATACTGAGTTCAGAGAAAAGTCTCTGCTCTGAAGTCTTCAAACTTTCTGTCAAGGGAAGATGTAAGTTTCAAAGTGTGCATCAGAACAGTACACTGTACCCATGTTTTCTCATTATTACTGCTTGTATCAGGATCTATTCATTTCATGCTACTGATCTCATGCTTTTTCAGAATTCGTAACATTTGTCAAGATTGTATTTGTATATGACAATATAAAACCAGTATGTTACAGAACTAAACAGGAGTTTTCCACATTTCCAAATGCTTTTTCCTTCTGTATACATTAATATTGGTAGTCTGGAATCGATGCATGCCTGCATCATCAGATTCCCATCTCAGTACTCAGGATAGGTATCTCTAGCATGCTTGCAATTGCAGAAGACTTTTTTCCAGGAATCACAAATGGAAATTCCTTAGATGAGTGATCCTTATTTTCACCAGTAGTATCATTTAGCTGTGTATCTGTTTGCAATGAAAGGAAACAGATCTTTTTTCAAAGACAGCTGGAATCTGTGTTTTCCTGAGGAGGCCTTTTTCATTCCAAAGTGAGGTGTGCTGATGGATGTGTTCCTTACAAATCTCTTGCTTCTGAGACTTCTCAAAAAAAATTAAAATAGGTAAAGCACTTTTTACTTGTAATTTCTACATAGACAAGACAAACTTAGATTGCAGGGTTGTTAAAATTCTCTGCCAGTTTTCTGGCAAAAAATGGTGATTTTTTTGACTGACAACGAGGTATTAGCTTCACACTCTAACCTTTTTCAACTGTAGCTAGTAAGATTGCTTTTGTATGCGTTAGAGTCCTATACAGGCTATGCTTAATAAAAGGTTAGTCTGAATACCAGGAAGAAGTTTACAAAGAAAACTTAAATATGGAAGTGGGGTTTTTTTTAATTTCATGTTGCTAAAAAATTGCAGCTGCTGATGATAATGGCTGTTGTTTTCTTTGCAAGCTTTGGGCCATTCCCAGGATTACTTTGTGTGCATTTGCCAGCAATTAGTCTCTTGTGTCCTTTAAAAGGCAGTATCTCTTTGTCTTTAATGACATTTCTAAGGTTTTACTGTTGCCATATGCTTCATGCATGTGTTGCCTTTCTTCATCTTTTTATGGTATGTATGTTTTTAAAGACTGAAACAGCCAGAACAGACTTTTGAAAGTTTTGGTATCAGAACCCCTGGACGCACATGCACTGTGTGTTTAATCATTACAAGGTTTCCATTAAATCATAACCAAAGCTCCTAAAAATACTGGTAAATATACACATGATTTTTAATTAAGCTGTTAAAAATTTGTCTCTTTTGAGAGTCTGACAAGTTCTCTGGTTTGCATCAGAAGTTTTCAGACTAGATGCGCGGTAGAGTGCAATGCTGTGGGTGGTCAAAGACACCAATGCTTAGTGTAATCACTGCATGCTCAAAAATTTTCACCAGCTTTGCTTATTGGCACGTACAAGAAAATAAGAAAGACTTCTCTATAGACCTTTTGCAAAAAATTTTGAGCAAGTATTGCTCCGAGTATGCTTTCTAGCTAGCAATTCCTTCCATCAGTACTGGAAATGGGCGGATTTCTCACCTGAGTCATTTTTTGTTTGGGAGGAAATGAAAATGGAATAGGAATGAACGGAGAAAAGTTAATTGCCTCCGACAATTACCTTTGTAATATGCTGTTCCCATATGTATTCCACTTTTTTCCAACTTTCCCCTTTGTTTCCGATTTCTTTATACCTCATGAAGTCTACAGTGGAAAATAAGTAAGAGTAGAATGTTTCCTTTACACTGTGCATTGATGGCTGAAGTGTATTTATGAACTGAAGGGTCTCAATTCTCTGACCTTAGGTGCAGGAGCGCACGCCCAGCCCCAGTGGAATGCACACAGCAGAAATTCAGCTGTAAAACATAAGCTACCATACAGGTATGTATGTTTTAATTATTAAGGGTTTAATATTAAGAGAGCTGTGCATCTGCTCTTCCCTCAATAGATGTCTTACATGTTTTTTCTACTCTTCAGCATGTGATCGGTGTCATGGAGGTTATAGTTATCAGCCACTACGCTCTTGGCCTGTAATAGCTCTTATGGCTGCTGTGTTGGGGGGTCTGAGGCAAGAAGAGCAAGTCCGTCCTCTCTCAGTTCTTTTCCTCACAGTGTTGGTTAAGAGATGGACTAGCTAGCAGTGCTTTTATGCAAATATCGAGTTCCTAAGTTCATAGTGACGTTTTTCTTTTTTAGCCATCACTGATTTAGGGTTATTTATCCATGTTCTGGAATGTGTATGCATACAGTTTTGTCTGTTTTATTTTTGGGCTTTTTACTTTGGGAGAATGTTGTTAGAGCAGACAGAGTGCTTTTATGAGAAACCTTAAGTCACTCATTTTGGGATTTGTTCCCTTATTGTCCCGGTATTCACAAACACTGGTGATCACATCAGGTGTGCATGCAGATGGCAGTATAAATGATGTATGTTCATTACCATTTAGCCCTGATCCTTTCGGTTCCAAGATCCCTATAGCTTTATACTTTGATCTTGCCGGAGCTTGGAGCCTGCTAAGTTGTTTGTTTGAAAGAAAAACTAGTTTTCCTTCACTAAATTAGAAATAACGCTATCATGAGGTCCTAAGGAGACCTGAACTGCTGATCTCAAGGTACTGAGCTAGATACTAAGTTTAGCGTCAGTTGTTGCTTAGAGTAATTGCAGTGATTCTAGCACTGCTGTAGAATCTAGTCTTACATCAGTATGAGCTAGATACTAGTTGGAGCTATTATTGCAATGTAGTCATATCACTGAGAGAAGTCACAGAATTCATTCTCTGGCTCAGCAGGATTAAACAATGCATATTATTGAGTCTCAGGCAGTTCTCTTTGAGAATTTAACTGTTTGGCGGTAAAAATTAGTTAAATCTTTATCCAAGTTTGGGGGAGATGTACTAAATGGAGCTCAGTGAGCAATTTTCTTTGTTGTACAATTACACCCTCACATCCAGCACAGATCCGTATATTCTTGTGGTTAGAGAAAAAACCCCAGATATTTGTTTTCCATATGTTTATATAAGTAGCTTGTGCATATGTGATGCTAGAATTATAGTCTCTTGAGGGAAGATCAGGTCTAGACAATAAGGTATTTGAAATGGTAATTGAAATCTAGCAGTATGTTTAATGAGGGCCTTGAGTTTATGCATGTATTATTAAGA
The DNA here is from genome assembly GCA_025774025.1 of Xenus cinereus. NCBI lineage: Eukaryota > Metazoa > Chordata > Aves > Charadriiformes > Scolopacidae > Xenus > Xenus cinereus. Next base: position 22,686,517 of record JAOXJK010000040.1, on the reverse strand, counting down.
GGTGTACAATAACAATCTAGCGTTAAGCAGACTCATTCAAGTGAAGAAAAGGGATACAGGAACAGAGGGAGACAGAGGGGTCAGTCACTTAACCAGCCCTAGTTTTAAGCATAAAGACAGTGTGCATAGCGCTCTGGTGACTGATAGCAAATGTGGCTGAAACAAACTGTTAGTTTTTAGTGAATAAAATTGTCTGAAATAAATTGTGATTTATGACATGAAGTGTGTATGACCTATATATACGCTGAGCTGTTCATGTAGGCAGGATATTAACCGTCTATTGCAGCTTGTTAACGTCTTTACTGAATTTATCAGTGTCTCTCTCATATTCAGGTTGATTCACCACTTTTCCAATATCATTTATTCAGCTGCATTATTATTTATGCATACCGTGGTTTGTTCTTTATTTCTCTATTTTCAGGAACCATGTTTGTCTCTAGAAATTGACACTGATAAGGTTATAGCAGCTGGGAAATGAGCCTAATTTGAGCATATATATTCCGAACAGAGGCTCATACTAATTGACCTAACTGTTACTAATAAAAATGCCATCAGGTGGTGATCTCTTTGCCTTTGCCCTGACATTTAGATGAGAGCAGTGGCTGGACTAACTCTCAGCTTCCAGCATGCCGGTGCGGAATACGAGCATTAAAGTATGGGAAACATAAAACATTCATGTTTGAGTCCATACTGCATCACCATTTATTGACATTAATAGTTTTGTAAGTTTTTCATTAACAAAATGTTAATATTCTGTAAGTTTAGTCGTGTACATTTAATCTATTTTCAATCCAAGTAATTGACAATTTCTTGTAAAAACGAGGTAACATTTATAAATTAGAAATGCGAGTAGTAAATCCAGACTGAATTGCACATCTTGAGTAATGGCCAAAAAACCCCCAAAAACATAAACAACTTTGATATATTTATATCCCGATTCTATAGAAAATGAAACATGTCAAAGAAGAAAAGAGAAAGAAGAATTCTGAAACCTGAAGATTAATGACAGTGCACTTTCCTTCAGATAAAAAACCCCTTGTCATTTCTTCTTGGTCTTTATTTTGAGACAGCTACAAGTGGCTCATCTCATTCAGTTTGAAAGAGCTTATGTTAATGTTTCAACTTCCATGCTGTGTTAGCTGTTTTTTTGTATTATTGCATTTTTTCTTATTAATTAAAGGCACAGATAATCATTTCCATTTCAGCACATATTAAACCCCTGTTGGAGAATGATTCCCCACAGCATCACAGCTCAGAGAAGCAGGTGTTTGACTAATGTTCAGTGAAGGTGAAAACATTTTTGTGACAGATGTTCAGAGAAAAAGAAAACATAATCATTATTGCTGGGTAATTATAAATTAATTGAGTTTTGCTTTAGTTGTGCCTAAGTTCGAAAGTGCTGGGAGATGGTAAAGCTGTAAGAAAAGTCCTGATTGTCATGGATGTCCATATCTCAATGGTCTGCAGCCTGTACTCCAGTGGCATGTGGTCAGACATACTTCAGAGGGTTTTAACACAGCAGAGAGGGTCACAGCAGCAGTCTAACCACAGTCAAGTGAAACTCATCGTGGCCTTATTAAACCTTCATTCAGTTTAACCCTAGATTTAACATACCTGTGCAACACTGAAGTCCTAATTGTAGATGCACTTGAAAAAAAATTACTGTCAAACTGACTCTGCATTCAAGAGCTTGCTAGTTGCTCTTTTGGGAATATATCTTGAAGACTAAGATTAACAGAAGACACTTTTTCTTTTGAAACTCCTAATGGCTATCAAACCTAGCGAAAACTGTTTGGAGCATCCAAATATGGCTACCTAATAGTGCTTAAATGCTAATTAAAGATACTTATCATCTGGAATGGGGAACTTATGGAAGTCAATTCACAATTTTAGCCTTTTCAGCTGGCAGGCTATTATATTCTAGAAATGATAGGTTAAGTAACATATCATAAACATTGGGGGGGG
>JAOXJK010000040.1:22657687-22684452 GCA_025774025.1 Xenus cinereus | reverse complement strand
GGTTGTTTGCTTCTTTTTTTTCCAAGAAAGAAAAATGATGTCTTAGCAGATGAACTTGGCAAGCAACATTGTGCCCTGTGAAGGGATCTTAAGTTAGTGTTCTGTTTGAAAACTGGAAAGTTTCTCAAGTCTGTCTACTTGTGACAACTGTCTCTCTAGCAAATAAATTCTAAGGGAGAAGTTAAGGCTATTTTTTATTTTTGATTGAGTAGAATCTTTTGCCTTGTTTGTACTTCATTCTCCTGTGACTCTTTCAAGGATAAGAGGTAATAGAATAAAATGGTTTCTTTCGGTTTATGATTTTTGACCTGTTATGCCTTGATGATGGATCCATTGTAAGATAAAACTTTTCAGCATGCTCAGTTATTCCTAGTTCTAATTGCTCAGATGCTCACTATTTGAATAACATTATTATTATTATTATGAGAACAATTTCTGCTGCAGAACAGAAAAACCTAGAGAAGGAATGTTTTTCCTTTTTTGTTGTTTGGATGCAAAGGCTATTTTCTGTTTTGCCGATATAGAAAGGATCTGACTTCTGAGACAGTCTTTATTTTTATCAGGTTTGTAAGTTCTTTTTAAATTTTTATTGAAACCATACAACTTTCCTGCAAAATACTGGTATATTACTTACCTGTCAAGGGTAAGATTCTTCTTTTAGTGGTACTCCTCTCCAAAGCATAAGTGGGGAGCCCACGGAGGTAACATAATTTGAACATGATAATGCTCTCTACACTATTAAACGTTGAGGGTTTAATTCCTGATCATAGTCTCCTCAGGCCAGAAGAAATTAAAGTGCTAATCACTTTTCCTTCTTTATTCTCATTCTCTCAAGTGTTATTGCAGTTAACATATTCCAGAAGGATGACTGAGACTTGGTTTGAGTTTCTGATCATTGTATTCACTGTTGAGATGAATCTGGCATAAACAAGACAAGATTAGCAAAGTCCCCATTTAAGGCTCATTCAGACAGCTTCTGTGACTACTGGTATCTTCAGTCATCTTTGAAAGGATCAATGAAGTCATGCCTTCTTAAATTTAAAATGGAAATGTGTTCTCTGAGACTGGTCTTTTTCACCAGCCTCTGGTGGAACCTTTCCCACAAACCAGTGGGAAGGTTTGGGGCAAGGAAGACTTACCCTTGGTCGAGGAGAGTTAGGTTAGAGAAGATTTAAACAAACAAGTCTATGGGTGGACCTGACTCAACAAGTGCTGATGGAGCTGGCTGATGTCATTGCAAGGTCACTCTTAATTGGTTTGAAACAGTCACTGTGTTTAGGGGAGGTTCCTAAGAACTAGAACAAAGCAAATGTCATTCTTAACCTTCAAGAAAGGCAGGAAAGAGGATCTTGGGAGCTACAAACTGGTTGGCCTTACATCAGCCCCTGGGAAGCCGTGGAGCAAATAATCAGGGAAACCATTTCTAAACATATTAAGGACAGAAGGTGATTTGGAGTAGTTGGCATGCATTTATGAAAGGAATGTCATGCTTGACCATGCTTGACAGCCTTCTGTGAAAGGCTGACTGGCTCACTAGATGAGAGGAGAACTGTGAATGTTATTTATCTTGATCTTAGTAAAGCTTTTGACACATTCTCTGAATTGCGTGCTCTAGACAAACTTATGAAGTAACTTATGACTAGAGAAATGGACAGTGAGGTGAACTGAAAATTAGCTGAACCGCTGGGATCAAAGGTTTTTTATCAGCAGTGTGAAGTCCAGCTGTAGGACAGTTACTGGTGGCATACACAAGAGCCGATACTAGGACCAATACTGTTTAGCATCTTTATTGATGACTTGGATGATGGGGGCAGAGTACACCCTCAAGTGCGCAAGTGATCCAAAACTGGGAGGATGGGCTGACACACGAGATGGTTGTGCTGCTATTGAAAGGTATCTCAGTAGGCTGGAGAAATGGTCTGACAGGAATCTCATGGAGTTCAACAAAGAGAAGTGCCAAGTCCTGCACCTGGGGAGGAACAACCCCATGCACCAGAGCAGGGCTGGGGACCAACTGGCTGGAAAAGAGCTCAGCAGAACAGAACTAGGGGTTCCTGGTGAAAAGCAGCTGAATATGAGGCAGCTCATGCAACAATAAATGTCAACAGCATCCTGAGCTGCATGAGGGAAAGCATCCCCAGCAAGTCAAGAAAAGTGATTATTCCCCTCTGCTTGGCATTGGTGAGGCTACATCTGGAGTGCTGTGTTTAGTTCTGGGCTCGACAGTACAAGAAAAACGCGGACTTGGAGTGAGTCTAGGGAAGGGCCACAAAGATGATTAAGGGATTGAAAAATGTGCCATACTGAATGAGCTAGGATTGTTCATCCTGGAGAAGACTTGGGGAATCTTATCAATGTGTATAAATAGGTGATGGCGCAGAGAAAAGGAGACTCTTCTCAGTGATGCCCAGTGATAGGACAAGAGGCAATGGACAGACACTGAAACACAGGAAATTGCATTTAAACATAAAACCCAGCTTGTTTACCATGAAATTGGTCAAATACTGGGTCAAGTTTCTCAGAGACTGGCAGCTCCATCTTTGGAGATACTAATAACCTGTCTGGACATGGTTGTGAGCAACCTACTCCAGCTGACACTGCTTTGAGCAAAGGGATTGGACTAGAAGATCTTGAGAGGTCCCTTCCAACCTCAGTTACTCTGTGATTCTGTCTGCTAATCTAAATACTGTGGCCTTTGTAGTCTTATATTTAGAAATATCAATGCAGAATTCCAGGTTGGTTTTCCGGTCAGTCCATGTTAAGTTGGGTCAATTTGTGAATAAACGATGAAACCATTTTGGAGGTAAGAATTACAGTTGCTTCTCTCTGATGAATTAGTTTAAGTAAGAAGGATATGGTAGCCCAAACGCTACACTGAATTCCCCTGTGCAAAACTGTATTATTTAATACTTGCTTCACATCTTTGTGCTAACTCTGTTCCTCAGCTGTTGTGCAGCTGAGGAACTTTCTTACTCTGTGGATCTGCAATGTTTTTTATGCTTACTGATATTCCTGACCGCCAGAGTATTCCCTGTCTACTGAACATAATGTATCTGAGAGAAGAGATTTAAGCAGTTCTGACATTTCATGTAGCATATTTTTTTGCCTCCCTGAGCCAGAAATCCTGAGCTCTTAAATCATTATCTAAAGCTAGAGCTTTTACGTAGACTTATGGAGCTGCTTCTTTCCTTCCACTTCACAAATTTTGCTTCTTCAGTGGTATTAACATATGCACTCATCTTGCTATTTTAGTCAGAGTAAATGTCTCAGCACTATCTTCTCCCTGTCTGCTTTCCACTAAAACTTAAACTGATCATGCAAAAGGAAGCATGCCTTTTGGTGTTTAAGTCATTTTCACTTAAACATATAACTTGAGATTTAATTTGAAAAACTTCAAATATACTTATAGGAGCCAGAACAATTGCCATGAAGTATAAATAGAAAATGCAGAATGATATTTTCAATGGATAACTAAAGTAACAACATATTAGTAAATGGTGATAATGGCATTTGTGAGATTACTTAATGGAAATGGAAAAGGTTTTGTGTGATATCCATGTGAATTCATAGACCTCATTGAATATATCATGCACAATACATACGTAATGAACAAATGTATACACTGTGTAAACAGTATTGTGCTCTGTGTTTCTTTACATCTTCCACATGAGGATATCAGAGACTTACAAATGTTATATGAAAATAAACTGGTTAAATTCTGCAGGATTTTTATTTTAAACCTGAAAATCCCATATTCTGCCCACAAGATTTCATGTTATTCCCTTTTATATTCTCTCATATAACCTGGGCACTGTCATATGCAGCTATTATATTTTCTGATGTATCAGTGGGTCAAATCCTGGCTTCATTAATATCAACAGAATAGGTTGATTGAAGCCAAGTTTTCACTTAAGTTCTTTTTCTGGATGTCCTTTCAGCTGTTTTGTTCAGAGTAATAATAAGGATTTTTCTGTTCTGTATCCCAGTTGAAGTGTCAAAGATGCTTGCCAGGTTGCTTCTGCTGTGAAATGAAGATCAACCTTTCCAGGTAAATACTTCTAAGGAAAAATAAATATAGTTTACTTTTCTTTGCTAAGAATCTTGTAATCAAAGATAATACATAAGATTAGGCAACTTAAGCCTGCATGGGGAGCTAAAGTGCTGATTAAATACAGTTCTTCTGACAGTGTGTGCCTGTAGGAGAGTCCCAGCAGTGTTTTTCAGCTGTGTGAACAGACTTTTCCAACCCTAAGCTTGAGAATGGGGATGCTTCGTGCATCAGATTGATATGAGAAGAAAAGTTCTTTAATCTTCTGATTTTAGTTTTTCTTGGATGACTATCAATGTGCCATTCTTGAGATTGAGCATTATGATGTTAACCTTTGATCTTTTAATCCCCCGATTTTTGTATCCATAACATAATAAATAGCAATCCTCTGAGAAAATGCCACTTTCATCTAGATTATTTAAACTGCAACAGCTTTGTGTTCAGTCTTTAGAGAACGTAAAGCATCTGTAGTAGCTGTAAAAAAGGACCCAGTTTGTTTTGTCCGTATCTGAATTGATCCTCTTCCACCTGAGACACTATAAATGTGAAAATTTAATGAAATGTAGAAAGAACAGCGGTACTATAAACATCATTACCTACCTGTACCTGATGCATCTTCTCTATTCTTGTTACAAAACTGTTCAGACTGGTCAGGTTTTTTCCTGAAGTAGAAATTTTCAGTGAGTGAGTTGAAGAAAAGTCAGAAAGTAACAATGTTGATTCCAACAGCCTGGATTTTAGACAAAGGCTCTGGAAGTACCCACAATAGTGTGGTAGTGTCAAAATATTTTTGACCTTTTCAGTTTAATTGTCTTGAAAGTCACTGGTATTCTGGTTTTGTTACTAAATCATTCCCCTTCCAGTGTTCATAATGTAAATGTTTTCTGAGTCATGAAGTTGAAAAAATTAGAGATTGCGCAATGTCATAATACAGAAAGGACCTCGATAAGAAGCAAAGGAATGATTAGGTAACATCTGATTACTTGTCTTTCCCTCTGATTATTTCTATTACCTCTCTTCTTAAAAATGTAAGTAGTGGACTGTTCTCCCTGGGGAAAGTTTTCTTAAGGAAGAAGGCAATAACTAAGGCCACGTTAAACAGATATATCTTAAAATGTGGAAGAGGGTGGAAAACTAGATTTAATGCAGCCCAGGATACTGTCAGTTTTTGCTTCAAGAGCACATTGACATCCTGGTCTCTAAACTGGAGGGACACAGATTTGATGGATGGACCGCTTGGTGGATCAGGAACGTGCTAGATGACCACGCTCAAAGGGTTGCAGTCAACGGTTCAGTGTCCAAGTGGAAGCCAGTGACGAGTGGTGTTCCTCAGGGGTCAGTTTGCCTGTGTTCCTCAGCAAGTTTGCCGATGACACCATAGGGATACCATCCAGAGGGACCTGGACAGGCTTGAGAGGTGGGCTTGTGTGAACCTCATAAAGTTGGGCAGAGAATGTGTTGAGAGCAGCCCCGAGGAGAAGGACTTGGGGGTGTTGGTGGATGAGAAGCTTATACGCCCAGGGATGGGGCATCCACAGCTTCCCTGGGCAACCTGTTCCAGTGCCTCACCACCCTCACAGTAAAGAATTTTTTCCTGATATCTAATCTAAATCTCCCCTCTTTCAGTTTAAAACTGTTACCCCTTGTCCTATCACTCCACTCCCTGATAAAGAGTCCCTCCCCATCTCTCCTGGAGGCCCCCTTTAAGTACTGGAAGGCCATTATAAGGTCTCCCCGAGCCTTCTTTTCTCCCAGCTAAACAACACCAAGCATCTCATCTCAGCCTTCAGCCTTCACATCCCTTTGTTTGTAAACAAGGTCCAGCAGAGCACCTGGTTTACAAACAATGTTGTACCAATCCTATTAAGAGGGCAAGATGTGCAGTTTATTGTTTAAAGGAAGCAGCTAAAGTTGAAAGATCCTCCTTCCCCAAATACACCATAAACTACTGGGACTCCTTTATTCCAATTCCATTGAAATTTTTAAACCTCTGTGTGGTTCACAGGGCTGTGTAATGAATACATGTCCAATTGGACATCAGTTGACAGGAGAGGGATCAAGTACGTCTTCTGGCTACAATTACCAGAGTCATACTGAAAGGAGCTATTTTCTGGGGCTTTTAGTGCTCTCTGTGTGCGAGTAGGAGAAGATTAATATTTATGAGTCACATATACACCTGAAGTTACATTTTATGTCAAATGAACAATTGCAAGATATGAAGATGAGAATTTTTCACGTCATCTAAAAGCAGGAAAATGTGCAAATTTTTTCAGAGCTTTTTCCATGGAGTTTTCAGTGCACCTTGTCAGGCTGTACATAAAGGTAATGCTTGGCCATGGTTCTTTTTCAAGGAAGTTAAGATAGGGTAAATATTCCTGGTATGAAGAAGAAAAGCTAAAATGATGGAGCTGAGACAGACATGGTGGACATAGTATGAGATGTGGTTGGGGAGGAACCTGTACCTGACAATGCAATTTGAACAACGGAAAGGAGGACAAACTTCAGGAAGGTCAATCCATATGTCATATTGTGTGTCTTTGTGAAGTTGTGAGAGTCAGCACTGTCTAAATAACTCTTGGGTTTGTGTTTGAGGTTTTTTTTTAATTCCTCTCATTTCCAAAACAAATTTCTCTGGAGTGGTTGATTGTTATTTAGTTCAAATGTCTCATTGATAAACAAGTCCTTCCAGGTATAGCTAAGTGTTGCTTGCTCAGAAGTATTACACAATAGTATTAACTTCACAAGACTGGACAGGATACAGAGCTTGCTAACAGTGATGCGAAATTAGAAATTGGAAAGTGAGTATCTTTTGAAACTTCTTTTTACTGTATAGAAGAGCGGAAGACAGACAGACAAGTGTCATTAATTAATTTCTCCCTTCCCACCCCAAAAATCTCAAGTAGAGGAAAAAGAAAACAAATCTAGAAATCAATTTAGAAATTAGTTCTTCAAAGATTTCATCATAAAGAATATGGAGAAAAAAGAGAGAGAAGTAGTATCCATCAGCAGAGTTTCTGGGATCCCTCTGCCCAAGGTCCCAGAGGATCATCAGAATGGGTAGGGTCTCTAGTGTTTCATTTAGCTCTTGGGAAATTAAAAGGACACGGTTCTGCACAATAAAATTTCTGACAGTCTTGGTCTAGCCTGATAGGCTTCTGTTAAGTAAGCACAAAATTTGTTCACAGTTTCATTTATGAAGAATAGCAAAACATATTTGAGAGAGAGGCAGCAAAGACTCAGATGTAGCTATACAGTTCCTTAAAATCTACAAAGCAAACAGAAGAGAATTTGTGGTGTACTTGATTTATTGATTTTAATCTGCAGTGAATTGACAGAACACTTTTTTCCTGCAGTGCACCTGTTAAAGAAAATATAATTGCAGAGAAGTACATGCAATAGATCCTGGAAATCTGGTTTCCTTCTGGTGTTTCATCTTGGCAGAGGTGCTAAATGGTTATCCCTTTCTTCAGATGGTTCTCACACTGTAAAATACGACCTGCTTTTTCTCTACTACATAACCCAGGAAAACTGCCCATGCACTAGCAGAAACAAAAGAGATGGCTTTTTCTGAAGCACTGGAATTTATCAGACCTATTTGTCTGGCATATCATTTGTGTGTGTCATAAACAGTTGAATTGGCATGGGTTTTGTGACTTCACCTTTCTCCACATCAAATACAATTTCTGTTGGAAATGAGCAGACAGTGTGAATTGATACTGAGGCTTTATTAATCTTTAAAGTGATGAGATTCAGGATTTTTTTTTAACTGGGACAACTGGATTCTCTAATTGAAGGCATTGCAAGCTAATTAGAATCACACCAGTAATTCTGCAGAGGGCAGTGGTGGTAATAAGGAAAATCATGGGAGTGGAACACTTCTAAACAATACCATTAGGGTTCTCCTAACAGGATCCAGTTAATGATATGGAAAGAGGACAAAAATAGATGTTACATTAGACAGGAAAATCCAAAGCTGCGCTAAAAATACCATACGCACCCACATGGTGATACTGGGGACATAGTCCTCTTCCCATCTCCTTCCTCTCAGTGATATTTTACTGTTTTAAGATGCTGATGTAACTGTTTCATAAATAAGCAGCTCTGGCAATAAAAAAGTAACATTAGCCCAAATATATTCTTTGGAGTTTCAATTGAGAGAGCTAGCTTCTCTTTCTAACTAATTCAACCCTTTTTCTTGTTCATTAATTTTTCGGAATTTGTAGATGAATGAACATAAGCATAATAACTTAGAGGAGTTGGTTCATTTAAATTTCTAAATGGGATTGTATGTGTTGTTTACTGTCCGCTAAAGATCAAACAAGTCTAATGACATAACTCTGATGACAAAATATTATTCTTGCATTGTTGAAGACAGTTATTCTTTAAAAAATTTTAAAGGAAAAAATAATTAGCCCACGCCGAGAGACTGCCACTCAAACATCCTTCAGTGAAAAATTACTTCTGCTTTCAATACGTCTTGAAAGGCTTTATTAAAGCATAATACAAAATTCTCTGAGAGAATTCACTGACACATGCCAGAGGGCAGATTAATGAGAACTGGGTAGCCAAGCCACTCGCCTGATTTCTGTACTGACATTTTGGTGGAGTTTTAAGAAATTGCTGAACAAGTCCGTAATTTTTCATTGCTAGAAGTACAGAGTCTTAGACTTCCCTTGACTTCCTGTTCAATATAAAGGGTAAGACGAGAAAAGCAGTCTCAGCTGCGGGGACACTTGTAGCACTTCTGGCTGTAATATCAATGTAGCTGTCACATTTGTCACCTGACATAGCAATTATTTGTATTTCAAAGAGAAGAGAGGTTTGCTGTAGCGTATTGTGGCTCCATATTCGCATCTACTTAGCTAGTGTCAGAAAGATTATTATAGAAAATTGCAATTAATTTCAAAATTGGTACATAGAATATTGTGGTCAAAACTGATATATCTTTCACTAGTTTTTGAGCTCTTAAGTAATTAATAAATCTATGCTGGGTTGAAGAGGTACACTAGTAAAACACTTCTGCTACTGTGGTTGGTTGTATCATAATATATACCATTTCAAAGAAAGAAAATAAGACTAAAAGTCTTGCAGGTTTCCGTGATACTTGTTTTTCAACTTTTCAGAGGTGTCTCTGGTAAAATAGTATGAAAATGTTAATTTCCCTCCCAGAGGAGCACTGTGTTCCTTTCTTGCATTTAATCAGCTCTTCTTAGTTCAGTTGTTGATGGAAGGGTCCTTTTACATCTCTACTAGTTATTGACCTACGCTGAATGGTTGCAATCCATAGTAAATAAAGATACCTCTGGTTCTGCTTGTCAGACTCTCAAAATCAGGCATCTTCAGTCCTGCTGCATGGTGCCGTGTGTCTCAATGTCATCATCTGGCTGTCATGGTAAAAGGCTTGTCCGAGGCATAAGGTTTATCTCTGGTAGCTGGTCTTGGAAACATTTTGACAAACGAGCAGCTCGTGTCTGCGTACTACTTCTGAGTGTTTATAGAGTTGTTACTGAAACAGGAACAGCAGTAGCCATCCAGGTCTCAGTCTAATTTATGTAGTGATTATCAGGTGATAGAGATGATCAGACTTTTAAATAGAAGTATCTGGGAAGAGATAGTTGATGAAACCTCTCTGCTGTATAGTCAATGAGACTCTTCAGAGTATCTTATGGCAGTCTAAAATACTGAGAATGACAAATATGAGACATATACCTCTAAATCCATTGGTTAGAGGTCTCATCCTCGTTTCTTCTGATTTACAGATATGATGGCTTGTTGAATATTCTGTATAGAATGATCTGAGGAGAGTTATAACCTGTGTCCTACTACACGTCATTGTATTGCAAAAACCCCGTAATTGGAACGAAGACCTGCCATAGACAGATGTCTCAGTAGAGACTCCAGGAGGAAATGGAGACTGATCCCCCTTCTCAGTTCTACCTGAAGTTCCTCTTTGCATCTACATTATTGGCATATTTCCATATCTTTATTTCAAAACACAAAGTCAACAGTGTCAGCGATTTTTTCACACTCCAGAGATGCAGATCATTTGCTAGAACCATTACCTCACCAGCATTTTTGACTGGCCTTGCTTTTCTACTGGGGTTTCATTTTTGTGTGATACTCTCTGTGGAGTTTTCCTGCGTGATTCTTGTCACCCACCTTTTTATTTTACTACTGCTACCTTTTTTTTTAAAGAGTGGAAGAAGATCCTGATACCCAGGTTTGATTGAGGTGAAAATACCCAGGTTGTTTGCTAAAGACATCTCAGTGGCCAAAAATTAGACAGATAACAGAAGTTGCCATGCTTTTGTAATTCAGTTCTACAGTGTGCAGTCAGGGTGTGGCTTCCTAGGAAAGGGGGAGATTCTGTCTGGAAACCAATTCAAACTCATGCAAACTTAGATACAGAATTTTAGAAAGAAATGGAATGGAACGGAACGGAACGGAACAGAACAGAACAGAACAGAATAGAATAGAATAGAATAGAATAGAATAGAATAGAATAGAATAATTTCTGTTGGAAAGGACCTACAATGATCATCTATTTTGGCCAAACTCAAGTAGGTCATCATTGCCCACAGGCTGGAGAAGAGTGTGCCAAAGGTTTCGTCTTCTAATTTAAGAACTAATTAGGTGTAGCCTCAATTGCAACTTCCAAAAAAGAACTGGCTTTCTTATCACAACTTTCCAGAAAAGCTGGCATCTTTCATTCCTTAGGCACAGGAAATTCATAACAAGTTTCCTCCCAGGTCTGTAAGAGCCTGACTTCTGAATCTGGAGGATTTTTTTAGTTTTCAGGATTGTCTGCGATTTGGTGCAACTGGGCTTTCTCCTTACTTCGCCGCTTGTATTGAATTCATCATTTGATGGGGGACTGGTTGTGACTGAATACGGTATAGAGAATTCAAATTGAATTGTAGCACATTCTTCTCACCGTACGGCAGGGTGAGAAGCTTTCATCCCACAGACCAAATCTGTCGTACCAGAGCAATTAATCTGTCTTCCTCCCACCAGTCTCCTTCTCAGGGGCCTCTCAATGGTCCATAGGTAGAATAACTTGTGCTGGCAGTGCATCGCTTGTCACCCTGTTCCTCAGTAAGCTTGCTCTCTCTATTCCTCCTGTCCCCATCACATGACTGATGGGTGACATGACAGCCATCTTACTACTGCCGTTCAGGTGTATGGCATATTCTCCATCATGTGATCAATGTGGAATACTCTCATATTTGTAGTGCAATTGTGGTGTAACTTCAGCTATGTAACAGGAGATGGACGAGGAGGTCTGTCCCCAGGTGTTTCTATCAAAGCCTATGTGGCTTGCTTGCTCCAAAAATAATTCACCCTACTGTAGACTATAAGGTCTGAAGAAACTGTTTTCTTCTTGTATTTACTAAGAGATCTGTAGAAAGTGGCTTAGAGGAAGCAAATTTATTACTGTTCCTCTCAGCTCAGCCAGAGAGATTGCATCTAGTTCAGTTCTTGCCTAAAGAGCTTGTCTCAGGTCAATGCATACACAAATTAAAACTCCCAAATGTGACAGATGGTATTTTGTGTGTGTGTGTTCTCAGTTGTGTGCTGTGTCCCTTCAAGAAGTAGATGGAAAAGGAGAGCCCTTGGAAAGGACAGCAGGGGGTGGGTGCAGCTTTGGGGAGCTACAGGGCCTGTTTGGTGGAGAAGGTTCCAGGGCTGGCAGGGCTGGTGAGAGGAGAGTCACAGGGACAGAGCCTGCTCAGAGGAGCACTCAGCAGGACCCAGAGATAACCAGATGAACTTCCTTGGGATTAGAGGGGACTGGCAAAGTTTGATGCAGTTCAGAAAGCCACTGAGCTGTCCCAAGCCATGCCCACAAGCAAGGATCTGTCTCCAAGGACACAACGGGCAGAGGGGAGAGCTGTTTATGAAAGAGTTTTATTTTCATTTTGTCTGATGCAGTCACTTTGAATTTTTTACACTTTAAAGCTTGGTTACTTATATTTTTTTTATATAACCTGTCCTTTCTTCAGTTTAAAAGTCTTTTGTCTTCTTAGGTTATCTTGCTATAGAAGAAGGTAAATACGTATCAAAGCGCTAACCAGTACTAGCTTCCTACAAATCAATCATTTCTGGGCATTTCTTATTTTTATGGTTCCTGTCTGTAAAGGACACCCTCAGCTGCCCTTTGGTGTGACTTTCCATTGGTTTTGGCATGATGGTGGAACTAACTATGACTTCCTGAAAGTCAAACCTTTGCCCTGCAGCTTCTGCTGTCTTAGTCCGTCCTACACTAACACAGCCTTGTTTCAATCACTTCTGCAGAAAATGCAATTTTTTTCCTCTGTATTCCTCTGTATTTCCTCTGTATTTTCCTTATTTTCCTACTGTTCTGATTATGTGCTTAAGTCTGTAAAACATTTGATGACTCAGCTTGTTTGAAATATGCCATTCTTCTTTTCTTTATGGTTCAAGTAGGGGGAGACCTAAGGAATATAGTTGACTTTGCTGATTGTGGGCAACAAGGTTCTTCCTTTGCTTCACAAAATCTGCTAGGATGCAAGGATCGTGAGAGGAAACAGACTGTAGTGTCTTTGGGGTAGATTTCTCAGCCATTTGTGGGACTAGAGAAGTATTTATATTGTCACGAAGATGGATTTTTTTTCCAGCTCATTCCAATTCTTGCTGCTCAGCTCTGGGTTTTCTCACACCTGCTTGTAGCATTCACAGACTTGCACAATCACACACAGGTGAGACAATCCTAATGAAATATTAATCGTATTTATTTTTAGATCTTGACATTATTTAGGGCTTTAGGGAATGTGGTATAGTCACTTGTTATGCAGAAGTGCGTCTTATCAGCAAGTGCCCTTGCCGTGTTCAGCAAATGATACTTCCATTCTTCCGCTGGCAGGTGGTCTCAGAACTACAAGTGTTGAGCGCATCTGGCCCTAGTGCTTGGGGACTGCATCAGCATAAAGACTGCCATCTCTAATTACTAACAAATCAGAACGTGCAGCAGGAGAACCCTTCCAGTCCTGACTTCTTTTGAGTCATGTGCTACTCCTGAGCTGTGGCAATGTGTAATTAGCCAGTTAGTGTGTATTGTTCTCTGCAAAGATCCCTTCAAAGGACCTTTGAAGAAGGGCTCTGTCTCATCTTTAAGTATATTCTTGCTGGGCTTTTCTCATCTAAAGAAAATATGGTAGGAAGATAGAGAATTAGAGCTATAAGGCACCTAGATAAGGAGACAAAATACAGTGAGTAAATTATCAGTGTTGCCTGTTGATTCAGACAGATAGGACAATAGTAGAGACAGTGTTTCGCAGTCATTGTCAGTCTTCAGGCTGAAAAGCCTTAAGCCAAGGCTATGAAAGGCATATCCAAACGTTAGACCATAACCTCTGCTGTAAGAAGAACCTGGAAGACACTATGAGATCTTGACAATTATATCCGTCATGGCCAGACTACTTAGTTCTTGTGAATATATGGATATGAAAGAATGGTCTTAAAGAGTGAATGAGTTAAATCCGTGAGAGAAGGACTGAATGAGTGAAATGAGTCTTGACTGAAATAAAATTCCCTTCCTTTATGGTCTCTCATTGAGTTAGTTACATACTTGTACAACACCAGCACCATAAGTTAAATTCAGAAGCACAACTGGCTTTATGAAATGCCGTGTGCTCTTTACAATGTCACAGACCCCTCTGCACCAATGGGAATTTTGCCTGCTATGAGCCATTAATACTGAGGTCAGCATCTGCTTGTTTCTGCTTCTGGGTAAAGGCAAGGACTGTCTTTTCTCACATGAAGTGGATCTGCAGCCAATGTTTGGTTTTTAATATCTTTATTAAAGGAAGAGAAAGAGCTTTCGTCAAATGAATTAATTATCCTAGAGGCTTTGTCCCATTAGTGACACAGGAAAAGCTGTTGACTCTGCAATCCTGAAACTAATAGTGGGAGTTCATAGCATTTGTGAAGGTGACCACTCAATCTCTTCCTCTGTGTTACAGCTCTGTGAACGTGCTAACGTGGTTTTACACAGAAAAGTATTGCCCTCAAAATATTAGTCACTGGCACTCGTGTAGTATCTTCTACAACATAGGGCATAATGTTGCTTTCTGATACAATGTTCCGAGTCTTCTCTATATAGTCATTTGCACTCTTTTTGCAGAGTTTTAAAACATAACCATTTTAATTTTCTAACTTTACATCTTGTTTATGCAGGAACACTAACTATAAAAGATGCAGGGCAATTGAGAATGAGTTTGTCCAAGTCAAAATGTCAGTGACTGTCATCAGCTTGGAGAGACATACAGTCTCCACTGAAGTGTCATTAGCCTTTGATTCAATCCGGGACCAAACACTCTTGAAATGGATATTAACAGGCAGCTTACAAAATGAAATGCTGGACAGTCCTGCCGCTTTTTCTGGGAAGGAATTAGCAAAAATTATACCTCACAGCACAAAACAATGTGATTAAGCAAACTACATTCTCTATTGTTTTTGCAATGTACTTGTAGCAATGATGGTATTTAACCCTCTGATATGAATTATGTTATATTCAGTTTATAAGTTTTACTTATTTTTTTTAACCTGCTGCTAGTTTTTTATTATATTTAAAATATTAGAGAAGTTTGGATCACCTGCTTCCTACAGAATCTGCAGTTGCTCATTTTCTTTTTGATGTTTGTCATCATATTACTAAAGAGGCTAAGTTGAGAACAGAAACATGTTCCCTATTACAACGGCCATTCTAAGTATAAGAATGGGTGGTGAAGGGAGGGAAGGTGAGGAGATGAACAGGATGTAGTAGACTCCATAAGAATTAGTAGCTAAACTCAAGTGAAGATTTCTGTGGTGAAACAAAATGAAAACATTTTTAGGGAAGATTTTGCAGACATTTAAAAAAAGGCTCTTGTCAAATATTAGAGGAAACATGAAAGAAAGTATAATTGACATCATTAAGGACGTGTTAATCTTTTAATAATGAATAAATGATGATAAGTAAGATTCATTAATAGAGTTATGGCTGGTATTAAGGTTAAGATAGCTGAGGTATAATTTTCAGGTACCATGGAATACAGCCACAAGTTCTTAGTAAAAGGAGAATGGCCAAAGTACCAAGGCACACCATAGCTTTTTTTTACCTGCATTGAGCGCACAAAGATCAGTTTATTGCCTCTGTAGGCTGTGTTGGGTAGAAAACTAACCCCAATTTGCTCTGGAACCAGGATCCATAAAGTTTGCTACTTTGCTTTTCTAACTCTCCCTTATCACTGCACAGCACAGCTCTGGCAGCTAACAGGACTCAGACCACGATCTTTATTTTTAATCAAAATAGCTTTTTGTCTTTTTTTTTTTTTTTTAACAGAGGATCCTAGCTTATAGATGTATAAAGAGCCATACCAGATCCCCATTACTTCTGTTTTTTCATTTGATAGTGCAGATGTGTTTCATGTATATGAAAAGATTGTTCATTGTATTGTTCAAGCTAGTTTTCACATTCATTTAGCAGGATGAGGGTTATCAGGGAATAATGTACACTTTTATTGGTAAACTGAGCACTTTTAATATAGGTAGCAAGACACAGTAAACATGCAAGTCCCTCATACATTTTTTCTTCTTGCTTTTCAGATTGAATTGTCAGCATAACATCTTTCTTCTGTACTGTAATGGAATGTTTAATTTAACTCTGAGCAGTGCTTTGAGATACATTTTGTATGAAAGATCTTTCACAGAATAATATTGCCGGATTTTTGTACTGTCAGGTCCAAGAAGCAAATGGAGACCCAGGAGATACATCACAGAGGTTGCTTGAGGTGAGAGCTGCATAAGGTAAATAGCAGATCCAGTGTTCAATCACTCGGATGAAACAAACACTGGATGCCTGGGACAAAAACCAGGGAAATGTATTTTTCTTTGAGTGTTGTGAGTTGGTCCCCTAACGTTAACCTAATCTTTCCTACTCCAGTTTCTGGTTAAGAACTGTCTGGTTTTAATGTGCCCCATACTCCTTTTCAGATGAATGTTTATTGACTCGTTACAGGAAATTCATAAGTAAAAGCAATGTTGGGGATTATACACTATTTTCCATCATGTTCTAAAACTGCTTATATGATCAACAAAGAAATTTTAATAGTTCAGCTTTTGAACATTGTCATGAAACAATTAAACATTTCTTCTAATGAGTTGTCTGGGAATCCCAGATAAATAACACCAGGGATGAAATACATTATTCTATGTAGTCTGTTTGCTTATTTGTTTAGTCAGATAAAACTAAGTAGCTTAAACAACATGCGTAACTGTGGAACCAAGAGTCCACCAAATCTGACTATTTTTACTTTTTTTCAGATGTCACTTTCAGAAATTTAGTACCTGATCATTGCTGGCTGAGGTCAACAGAAGGATTTTTATTGGTATCAGACAGAGCTGCTTTATGCCTTTTGTGCCAACAGAAGTTCTGTTTAAGATGAATGCAGCACAGAATACTAAAGCATTAGATACATTTAGTAAAAATACTAAACATTCCAGTTTTGTGACTGGCTGGAAAGCAGGGCTGTTCCTAACTTAAGTTAGAGCAGCTGGGGTTTCGGCTTGTATAAAAGTTGGGTTCTTGTTTGTTTGCCAAGTCCCAGCTGTCCTCAAGAAGTGGAGGACTGTCAGAGAGACTGTTACAAGTCACCAGTCCTTGAAAGATAACTACATTGCACCATATTCCTCTCGAATACAGGAACTAATATAAAGACGATGGAAAAGTCAAGTCTCTGTTGCATATTCTTACCTGATGTCCCTGAAGAGTGAAAGGATGTTTTTTCATCCTTTGTTATCTTACTATGCTGTGCGTATCACCTTATGGCCATATGGCTGCCAAGAACTTCTGAAATCAGTAGCAGTAATGATAGGACTTGTTTTCATATTTTGCAGAATCACAGAACGGTTGAGGTGGAAGGGAGCTCTGGAGATCATCTGATCCAACCCCCCTGCTCAAGCAAGGCCACCTAGAGCCAGTTGCTCAGGAACAAGTCCAGAAGTCTTTTGAATATCACCAAGGATGGTGACTCCACAAACTCTCTGGGTAACCTGTGCCCGTGCTCAGTCACACTTGCAGTAAAAAAGTGTTTCCTTATGTTCAGACATAAGCTCCTGTGCTTAGGTTTGTGCCCATTGCACCATTGAAAAGAGCCTGGCTCTGTCTCCTTTGCATCCTCCCTCGAGGTATTTATATAGATTGATAAGACACTCTTGCCCTGCCCCGAACCTTGTCTTCTCTAAGCTAAACAACCCCAGATATCTCAGTTTGTCCTCAGAGGAGAGCTGCTGCAGCTCTTCAATCATCTTCTTGGCCCTTTGTTGGACTCTCTCCAATATGTTCATGTCTGTCTTGTACTGTGGAGCCCAGAACTGGACACAGTACTCCAAGTGTGGCCTCACCAGTGCCAAATAGAGGGGAAGGATCACCTCTCTTGACCTACCAGCAATGCTTTGTCTAATGCAGCCCAAGATACCATTAGCCACCTTTGCTTGCAGGGGCATAGCGCTGGCTCATGTTTGACTTGGTGTCCACCAGGACCACCAGTACTTTTCCGTGAAGCTGTTTTCCAGCGGGGTGGCCCTCAGGATTTACTGGTGCCTGGGGTTGTTCCTCCCCAGGTGCAGGACTTGGCACTCCCCTCTGTTGAACTCCATGAGGTTCCTGTCAGGCCATTTCTCCAGCTTATCGAGGTCCCTCTGAATGGCTCCACAACCCTCTGGGTTATCGGCCAGTTTTCTGTCATCAGTTTTCTGTCTATCTCCCAGTTTTCTGTCATCAGTGAACTTGCTGAGGGTGCACTTCACCCCATCATCCAGATCATTAAGAAAGATGTTAAACAGTTTTGGACCCCGTATTCACTCCTGGAGTGCACCAGTAGTTACTGGCCTCAAACTAGACTTTGTGCTGCTGATCACCAACCTCTGTGCCTGGCCATTTAGCCAATTTTCAGTCCACCTCGGTTTTGCTTCACCTCAATTTGCTTCAGATTTTCTTCATACTGAATTTGGTTTATCACTCAAATCTAAGTAGAGCTGAAGCAATCATATCTCAAGAGAAGCAGTTCAGTCTTAATATATTTAATGTTAGACCCGTAGTGTTTAAGTAGTGCAAATGAATGTTTGGATCTGTCACTTTTATCATTTTGTGCAAATTCCCGTAAGAGCTTTCTTTTAGATAACTGCTGGTAGGATATAAGATGCTGTTGCTTTATATTTTATTTTCTTTTTTCCACTGAATACTTTGCTACTGAGTAGTGTTGGATTTCACAATCTTTCCTGTTTGCTGCAGGAATAGGGGAAGTACTTGTAAAGCCCCATGCTGATGCTTTCATTACCACCTGAAGAGATGAGAAAGTAAGCTTCTGCTACTCATGCTGTTCTTGGCTTCTGTATGAGTTCATGCTAGATATGGACAACTGGATATTTTAAGAGGTCCCCAAATCATTGAATTTGGGCCACTTAGAAGTTATCAGATGGCCTGCTTACCCAAGGTCTGAAGAGAAGACATTTCTCTTCAGCAGTAAGTTACGTTCAGAATAGTGCCCTCTTGCTTATTCCAGAAGTATTGGACTAACTTCTATACTTGCTGGTGGATTGTGGTGTCCTTTCACCTGAACATTCAGGTTTCTGCATCGGGATGCAATTAAATAGCATGAACTATCTTGTAATACAGAAGTGTGACTATAAGCTTTGCTGAACAAAATCTGGAACCGACAATGTCCTGTAATAGTGCTTTTCAAATTAACAGAGACTTCTGATGATGGAATTCTAGTAGGGTAATTTTCAGTCTACTAAAATGAAGAAAAAACCCGACACAACCTATCTCTAAAATAGGAATGTGATTTGGGATGTGAAGGAGATTAAAGAATGGTTGTGTAGTTTTATTTTGTTCCTAAACCTTTAATTTTCAGTATCCCTTTTACAGATAAATGCCTTGATGTGACAGATATTGTCAACTACTGAGAGAACACCTTTTTTCTGAGAAGTTGCTTTTATTTTCATTTATTTTCTCCCACCCCTAGTATTTCTTGCCAGAGCACAAAAGAGCTTACTTTGCATTGTCAGCCGCAAAAATCCAAGATTCATCAAAATATCAAGGTTTCTGCGTGCACCATCAGTCCTTTGAATCTTTTGAGATTTGTCTACAATTTATAATGTATTTCACTCATTAGATTGTGCAGGCTATGTTCTTAAGCTTTTTAATGTCAGAGACTCAATGGAAATACCACAATTAACATGACAATACTTATTTTTAAACCAACCTTTTGTCAACAAAAAACCCCTTAGAGCTGCTAGTTTTGCTTGTTGGCTGTCATGCCTCTTGTCCCAGGGGAAACTATCCCTGGCTGACTGTGCTGTGACACTGACAGCTTTTTGCTGCAGGGAATCTTCACATATTTTCCCCAAGTAGAGACAGCAATATGATGTCATTTTAGCTGTTTTGGGGAACAGACGCAGTAAGAAAGGCAAACACAAAAAAGTGGAACTGTGGGGCTCACATGATTAACAAGTAGCTGTGAGGTGCTGCTATTCTATTCCTGGCTCTGTCATTGTCTTGAGCTATTGTGAACTAGTAAATTAACCTTGTTCTGTGACTGCAGCACCATGTATAAAGTGGGAATGATAATGCTTAGCACCACAAAGGGGCAGTGTAATTCTTTGCTAATTAATATTTATAAAGTGCCAGATTCTCCATTGCTCTGCACCTTTGCAGTCATTTACATTTTGTGCTAGATGAAGACAAAGTGGCTGAAAATTGTATTTTATATTGTATTTTATACCCACTCTGTGCCAGCGTAAAGGGCTGTACAAGGATTACAGCAATGGAGAATCTGTCTCAAATAATTTTCAAGATGCTTTTGCCTGTAGGCACAGACCTACTAATTCAAGCGTGAAAGCCTCTGTAATAGTTATATCCACAGTTCCCCTTCTTAGAATATGGCACACCAAAAAGTTACCGTGGTGTTAGTTAAGGTACAAACTTGTAGGACACTACTTCACAGCAAACTACTTGTGTGCGTGTTCTTACATCCTAAGGTAGCTTATCTGCCAGTGAAAAAGGGTTAAAGTGTATTTTATTTACTATGAAAGTGTAAAAATTAACACCCTAGCTTAATTTGCAATAATTCTTTCCTGTCTTCAGACATTTTGATTAGCTTAGCCATCGCATATTTTTACTTCTCTTGCTGCAATATTGTAGCAAGTGGTTTAGGGATGATGAGAAACACAGGAGTTCAATGATCCAAAAGAAGTCAAAACTTTTGGGGTTTGGTCCTTTACCTGCTTTCTCCTCTGTAGGAGAGAAGCCTTTGCATGTGAGCACACCAGTGATGTTTACCTTTTGGAGATCTTCCAGGTGTCCCTGACAGGTTAATAGAATCACTGCCCTGTCATGATTCTCGGCTGGGCTGCCTGGAAAACAGCAAGACAAACTGCCATCTTAATTAACTGATGAAAGCGAACAAAGAAAACAGGTAACAGAAAAATCATGGAGTTAGCACAGTGAGAAGATGTATTTTTTGTCATTTGGCAAGCCTATCTTTGCAGACCCTTTTGGCAGGCTGAGGCTAATCAATGCCTCTTTGCCATGCCTAGCCCAGCTTTTCTTGCAACGAAATATAAAACTTCTTTTGAAGTCTTACTACATGACATATTCTAGGCTATGAGGGAATGAATAAGGAGTGTCAGTACTTCTGGAATTAGGAAAAGGAAATTTATTACTTACTTGGTTGTGCTTCTACTGTTCTTGTAGGGAAAAGGGAGAAGGTTGCAGCTTTATTCCTGCTCAGTTCAGGCTTTGTTCGAAAAATTATGGAAATAAGAAATTTTGTTCAGTTTTTGTCTGCTTGTCCTCAACACTTTGCTCTGCATGCAGCAGTGGCCAGAATCACGTATATGTTAATCACAAAATTGCTTTAGTGCACATTCTTATTGCCTCTTTGATTATGGGCCTGTCACCAAGAGCCTAGCTGTTCAGAATACTTTCTGATTAATCATGCTCTTCTCATCAGACACTTCACTTGTAGAGTATCAGATAATGATCCTCCTCACTGAGAGTTAAAGGTTTCCCAATAAATAGAAACTGTGACTGTTGGGAACTCCAGACAGTGTGGTATCCATTAATTAAAGTGATGGGAAACTATTCGGTCTGCGGCTTGTCTCTGGAAGATTAGCACACTAAAATATTCACTCTTTATGCTTCCAAGCAAAAAAATAGGGGAGGAGAAATGAGGTGATATGAAGTAAGCATGAGCGTGAAGTATGAGCCAATATTAAATGAATGCCCTACCTTGCAGGCTCTGTGACAATCCTCCATCTGCTGTTATTGCACGAACAGAAAAGTGTTTTCTTTTGACATCTGTTTTGTGTTTGTGTTTGCTCATAGGAAGCATCATGTAACTGAAACAACCCAACTCATCCTGTCATAAATACGAGGACAAAGATGCCTGCATCCTATTCCATCTATCTTCTGGAGCCACTGTAATATGTGCCCTAGTTCCTTGTCCAGTCTGTAGCTCAGGAAACAGGATTTCTACTGGTTCCCTGTGGAGAATCTTTTACAGTCTGACACCATGGGTAATGACATTTTTTATTACAAATGGAAATGGACCAGTTAGAAAATAGCTCTTGATATTCTTTAGTACAAAAAGTAAAACAGGTTCCAGAAGGCGAAATCGAGTGAATTAGGGAGGCAGGAGGGGAAGAGCTAAAATCTGCTTTCATGCCTTGTCTGCTACATAAAGGTTTTGAAGATTCAAATCTTTGTGTTGTGTGGCCCCCTTGATATTTACCCTCTGCAGAAATGTCTCCTTTTTCTGTAAGGCTGCAAGATGCAGGGGCATAAAAAATCTGGGACCGCCAATTGCAATGATAAGGTGACGAGTACATTGTATTTGTATGTACATATAACACGTACCTTATATACGCATATGATGCATACATTGGAAAGACAACAGATCCGTGACCAAAATAGTGATCACTGATAGATATGTCAGTAATCACTCAATATAAATGATGGTATTAGTTTGGTGAGGTTTTTTAGGTCTTGAACAAAGTGTGATTTACCTGATCAAAATAAGGGTTCATCCGAGTAGCCAAGTTATTGCCGTTTACAAAGTTACTGCATCGTGCCTGACTTGCAGGATTGTTTAAAAGTTCACTCAGCCCATGGCAAACATAAAGTAATTTTGATTTTGTTTAGTCAGCAATGAAGGAAATTTAAACTGAATCCAGTTTCCTCATATTGAGAGCAAAATAAGGGTAAATACACACAGTGTGGTTCAGTTGAGTCATGGTGACTTGTTAGACCACAGCAAGGTGACTGTGTACATTATTCCTTATTCTGCTCTTAAGGTGCAGACCACACCGAGAATTCAGTATAATACAATAGCTGATATAAGGCTCCTGAATTTCAGGACACTGTCTTTTAGTCTCTGTTTTTCCACTGACTTGAAACATGACACTGAAAAAATCATTACAAACTCTGCACCTTAAGCTTCTCCAAATGTTGGCAGTGGATAATAATTCTCAGCTGCTCTTGTAAGACACTTTTATATCCTCTGATAAAAGGTCGAATGTAAAGGTATAACCTTCCATAAAGACAAATTAATTCAGGCTTTGTTATGTACCAGATCTTTTATGAATAGGTCTCTTAACTGAGAAAAATCCTCTATGTTATCAAGTAACTGACTAAACTTAAAGTGTTTTTTAAGTGCAGCTTAAGTGCAACTAAAACCAGATACACCTTTAATCAGATGAGTGAAAACTGTTCATGGAGGTGAAATTGAGCCCTAAAAGTCTGGTTAGTGTGAGACTTACTCACCAAGCTAACTCTGCTGAGATTTATTTTTTGCAGCACAAAAATTCGCCCTTCTTGAAAGCAGGGCGAATCGTTCCATGCATGTTTCTTTGACCAGAGCCAAACTTCACAGGGATGGTAACCTGTTCTGCTCTAGACACGATGTTGATACTCCAGTCAAAGCTAATATTCCTTCTCACTAAGCAAGGTAACAGGAATGTCAGGCACAAATGCTTCTCTCTGTTCCTACCCGAGGGAGGAGGAAATCATGCATGTGATTTGTTTCTGTTCTCATAGGGCATGCGGGGGAAAAGCTGGCCTGTTTCTTTAAATGCACATCCTGTAATGTGTTTTCCTGAGAAAAGGAAGGCGACAGGTTTGAACCTGGCAGTTTGAGCAGGAAACAGTGATAAGTCTTATATTCTTTGGGAGGTGGTTGCACAGTCCTGTGATGATTGCTCAAAACCCTCTGACTGCTGCAGAGGTGAAATTTCCATTTGGTAGTGAGCTCTCGTGCCTGAGAACTGTTGGTCATGTACCAGAGAAAGGCATTCGGAGTCTCTGTCCCACCTATGGCTGTCATGTGGAGCTAGGAGAGAGGACAGGTCAGATGCATCTTGTGGAATAAGATTGTCATCTTCTGAAATGCAAAGAAGGAGCAACAAAATGAAAACTAAGGGGCGAAGGTTTAATTTAGGAGTTATCGTTGGAAGCTGCATTAATTTAAGCAAGGCATATATTTACCCTTAAATGTCCCCAAGTTCCAATCCAATTATTGTAATGATTTTACTCTTTAAATTATACCAGCACATTTTAATGCATTTTATGTCAATTCATTAAACTGTATGTACAATTGCAGTTAAATTCAATTTGAAACCCAGCCTTAACAAAATCATCATCTAACAAGTCTCTGCAGTCTGCCCAGATATGTTGAAACAAGGAAAATATTATTTCAGCTGCTACATTTGAGGTAGAAATGGACTGAGTAAGTTTTCCAAACTTTAAGAAATAGAGAGAATTAAGAATTGGAGGCAGAACTAGATTAGTTCCTACAAGCCTCTTGAGGAACATTCAGGCTCTTATATTGAGTCTCTCAGTATCCCACAATGAGCTGCTTCAGGGAGTCAAACTCATTAGAAAAAAATTTATTAAGGAGTTCAGATTTTCTCTTCAGAATATATCTATTTTACAAATAGGGGAAAGGGTGATCAGTGCTGGCAAGTGGGAGAGAAAGGAGGACATGACTGAGAGTGAAGGAGACACGATTCCTCTTAGCAGTAACACTAGATTTGATTGCCTCAGTCGTATTATAAAACCACCAGTGGCTGAACCAAGTTACTGCAATTTTATTCAGCGAAGTCAAAGTGTGAAGTATTTCAAGAAAAACGCACATTAGTGAATTAAATCCTTTTAAAGTTTTGCTCCTTTTTGATGTCTTTTTAAGATAAGAATTACACCTACGCTAAAATGTTGTCATCAAGCCTTTGTTTTGATTTACCTTTTAATCAAGTTATTATGTCATAAATTTCCACATGCATGGTTCAGCTTTTCCATCATTGTTTTATTTCACACAGCGTAAAAAATGTTACTAGAAACCTTCTAGTGAAACGGGACATTCAATAAAAAAGCTGTTCCTGTCTTCAGTGTACAATGAGATTCAAAGGGACACAGTGTTGCAGCAACATGATATTCTATGTGTTTGTCAAAGGGAAGAACTGCTCCTTTCGAATAGTTTAGACCAAATAGGATGGAAGTGGTTTGTTGATTTACTAATGACGTGTAGTTAAAAGGCAATTATTGAACTACACGCTCAGGAGCGAGCTGTATCAGCAATACAACACCATATCAGACACTTAAAAAATATAAATGAACACCTGCAAATGCCTAAATACTCTTCTTCAGCTAATCCTAACAGTTCTAATGCCACCTGCCCACCCGCCGAAATGCTGGGAGCACCCAGGCTGCGTGGGTTCCAGGTACAAGTCCCTCTTTGGGGCACGTGGGTTCCTTGACGTGTTCACCCTCCCTTTGGCAGATGTGGGGGCTCTGCCTCTGTGTGGACCCCTGCTGCTTGCTGCAATCCACCAATGCACACGCTGGTGAGAAAACACCCCAGGAGTGTGCGCACCGTGGCTGTGGGTGCCTCCTTGCTGCACCCCGTGCCGGCAGCCCATGCTACACATTTTCATGCTGCGTTTATACTTCTTTTCAGGCTGATTCCTCCTTTGTTTGAAAAGCCTTTTCGTAATTCCCCATTTACTGTTTAATCTGGTTGATGTTTGTCTTCCTCTTTAACATGACCCATCCATTTACATTCATCTTTTAACAGGTGTTGTTATCCAGGCCATTTACCAAGGGCAGAACGTGCAGGAACCCCCACAGCACCCACATCTATTAAAAAAGTATCTCTAATATCCTACATAGCTTATTGCATAATCATCTCTACTCTCTTGACCTGCTCAGTGTTTGCCCTTTATTCCACTGAGCGGGTTAACTAAATGTGTTTGCTGCTTATAAATTAACAAATTGCCACATCTGTAAAAAAGCTTTGAGAACAGTGAATGTAGAATGAGATTGGTATTAACTGCAACTAATTTTATTAATAACATACTGTATAATGTTGTGTGACAGAAGTGGAAGAAGTGAAAAAAATTGTTTTATGTGTAAACATTGTGAATTGTTTTGTTTTCATTGCCTTCTATCAAGTAAGCAACATAAATAAGGACACTATCCACATGTATGAATTAACGGTGTCTCTGACTTAGCTGTGTATTCCTACCTTATCAGAGGATAATATCTGATAATGAATCAATAAATGAATAAATTCAAAGCTGTACAGAAACCATTCACTGCCAGAGACAAAACTTACCTTGGCTTCCAGCCTTGATAATGCTCCCATCTGTATGTTTGATAATACCACTGAATTGGCTTCTTGCAGCAATTATGACAAGAACCAACACAATTATATCAAAGATTCCAGAAAGACTGTATTTATAGAATTTAGTATCTGCCATATATATTAAATTGGTGTCACTGTCTTCTACAGGTCAACCAATGAGCTGCATACACAGAACATTTGAGTCAACTTGAAGATACGCAGTTTTTCTCACTCATATTGTTGTTTCCTTAACAAATGCAGATTTTGATAAAGTTTTTCAGAATTAATTATATTTAGATGATTACAAGAATACAAGAGAAAGATGTTTCATGGCTGATACACCTGGGAACCCAGAGACAGGCAGACCCACTTTGAAGGTGGGTGTTTATCGAAGCACAGGCAAGTTATTGAGCCTCTCTGTGACCCTATTCTTATAAGTTATATGCCAAGATTCACTAATCAGCATTTATGGACTGATTCCCAAATATTTCGGGAAGCGTACTTTATGGATACTTCATTTTTTTCACTTTTTTGCCTTTGATTATCAGACCATTACTTTGTGTCAAAGTTTCCACTAATATTAGTGTGAAGATCCTAGTTAAACCTATTGAAATAAGTAAATGAACCCTCTTTTTGCATTTAAGAACACGTAAGAGAGAGAGGCAAGCTGCATACATGCATTTGTACAAGATACTCCATGAGCTGCTAGTCTAGAAAATCTCATGCAGCCCTGTGGTCCAGTCATCAGATTTCATTACCAAAGAAATGATGTGAATTTCATACTTACAGTTTATACAAAAATCATTATTAAAAAAGTGTGAGATCAGGAGGGGCAATCTGACATTTAGAATCTTTCTAAATCACAACAAAAAGGCAAGCAATCATCCCATGTTCTAGAAATATTAAATAATAATTCTTTGTATTTTTATTTCGATGTTTTCATATTTGAATTTCATTTTTTCATTACATATAAATTGGTAATTGTTTTTTAAAGTAGCATTATGTTTCCTTTGTGGTTGTGAAATTAATATCCTCAT
>JAOXJK010000040.1:22609689-22657587 GCA_025774025.1 Xenus cinereus | reverse complement strand
TTTGTGGTTGTGAAATTAATATCCTCATTGATAATAGTGGTTGCATAAATGATATTCAAGCTGGTAATTCATAATTGTTATTCTAATTCATAAGAGGGAAATGAAACGGTAATTGCTGTAACTTAATTTTAGATTAAAAAGTCTAGGGAGCTCTACATATTAGCACTTTCTAGCAGAAAGTTTTGAGATATTCTATTTGGGACTCAAAAAGTAGTTAAAATCTTGACTCAGGCCTGCCCTTGAGGATCAAAAAGTTTGAATGATCCTCCCTGATCTTATCCCCCCCCTGCTCTGAAAAACTAGAGTAGTTCCCAGCTGTTCATTGAGCATCCTCACTGAGCTTCGCAGCAGCTTTCTCGGAGACAAATTATCTGTGGATAAGGTTCATTCCAAAAGTTACTAGTCCTCCTCTTTGACATTCTTTTCTCAAAATACTTCCACTTTTTTCATCTTTTAATGCCTTTTCAGTCAGACCCTTTCCTTTTCCCGTCATCTTTTTTTATTTCCTGTTTCTTTTTCTCCTTTGTCTGCTTTGTGTGAACGTTCTGTGAAGCAGAAGAGCTTGCAGATTTTCTTGCTTTATTTATTGCATGAATGCAGCATCTTTTTTGCAGTTTCTGCAGTTTACTTTAAGGAAGTATTTTAATAATAGTAAATACTTTGCTATCACATTATTTATTATCCCAGATGTATAAATGCAGCATACAAATCAGTAAGCATTGCTTTTAAATTAACTTTCTTTTGTATGTTCCTTAAGGTGTCTGCTTCAAGATTTTCATCTGCACCTGACCACACAGTTTTGGGTTTTACTGTGGGACCCAGTTATCCTGTGTGGCAGACTCTTCACATTTCCTCTTTTAAAAATGGCATCAGAAGTATAATGGTCCTGAAAGTGTTACTGGGCATTTCAAACCCAATGTTCCATCCCAGGAGAGGATGAAGAAATCATGGACTACTGTGTGGATAGTGTCACTATTAGCATCATCCCAAGGTTGGAAAATAATTATCTTTATTCTGTTGCATCTTGCACATGGATTTGTTAACAAAAACAGGTCTAAGAGCATTTAAGTCAATGTTGCTTGTGTAATCCAAGGTGAAAAGAAACTTGAACTCGTAAATCCTCTTCATACTCCCTTTATTCACTGTTTACTTTCTCCTCTGAAGGTTTTTGTTTTTAACTTTTGATTCTCCAGTCACTTAAATAACATCATAAACGAGTCACTACGTTTAATCATTCATTCAAGTAATGGATGAGATGTTAGAGAATATGTGGTCATTAATTCTCTGCATTTGAGAGCAGGGGCAATCTGAACTTCTCATTGTGGGGAGCCGGCAGAAGGGCTGTAGACCTTGCTGCTCTGGCTTTTTGCAGTTGAGAGGATGGAGGCAGATGGTGAGACCATGCTGGCTTTTCTACTGGAACGTCCCGGTGTCTGTCTTATTATTTCTCCTTCTTTCCGTGAAGCAGAGAATTTCTGCATTGAATGTTTTCCAGATTGCACAGAAGCAGAGATAACAAAATTTCGGTTAGGATGACCTCATAGGAATGACCTGGGGAATCACAATGTGTGTGTGCTGTTTCTTACTCTGCTACAGACACCTTAAATCACCTTCAACAAGCCCATGAGTTTTCTTTAGTAAAATTTCCTTGCATGATACCTAACCCACAGAGAAAATATGAGTCTTAATATATTTGTCTTTGCCAACACTAAGTATTTCTTGAGTAGGAGGTACTATAAAAATGCAAAATATTAATTTTTGGATGTTTTTAAAAATGAATGAGAAAGTTAATGCTTCTTTTTTGTTGAAGTTTTATGTGCACAAAATGAGATTGGTAGTAATGGTTGAATCAGTACATAACTGATCAGATCTGAGTCAGCAAGATCAAGTAAATTAGCTTTAGTTTCCTATTTCCAGTACTCTGGATTGGCATTTAAAGGGAGGAATTAATAGAATATTCATTGAACAAGCTTTTTAATATTGCCAGTAACAATGTTTTTTTCAGTGATGAACCTTTTTGACTCTGGACATGTAACAAACCCTGCATTTTATTTTCAGTATAAACATCAACTAAGCCTGAATAATCTGTATTTCTCTAGCCTGCATCTGATTAAAGATGATCAATTTACTGGAGCATTTCCCTATCTACTGTTTAATCAGTAATTAGTTTCAAGTTAAAAAAATACTTCTCTCTAAAAAAACCCACATTAGGCTTATAGTGTCTGATGAGAGATGAATGCAGAGGTTGTATATTCATAAAGATCTAATGCTAGCAACTGGATCAGTAACTGTCGTGACAGATTTGGGCTGTGCATGGCATCCAGAGATTTTTGGAATCTGAAGGAATTTGGTGTATAAAGGCTGGGACACAGAAAAAATATTATTCGTGGGAGCAGGAAAAGTCAAGTACAGTTTCACTACTGCAAGGACCACTGAGTATGAACGCTGGTCTGTCACCAAGACGTGCATCATGGTAAGTTACTGGCCCTAGCCTACCTTCACCTAATTTCCACATAAAAATAAACTTCATTTCTAGGATACTAAAAAGGCTTATGGGGCTATCGCGTTGTCGAGATCTTTTAGCCCCATTTTGACACACAAGGGAGGCAGTTTCATATGAAGTTTGTGGAAAAGCATTGTAAAAAAAGTGTTTGGATCTTGGCTTGCACCAAACACTTGAGAATGTTATAAATCCAGGAGAGATTGAGAAGGGTCGATAAAAATGGTTCTTAGGTAGATAAAAGGGACAGCATTTATCAAATTAACAATATATGATAATGCTTTGTCCTTTTATTGTAGACTCCAGTGTATATTGGTTGTCTTATCAAACTGTTGGGAAGCCTATCAATGGTGGATCACTGCAGACCTGACTCTGCTTCTCCGTGAC
The DNA here is from genome assembly GCA_025774025.1 of Xenus cinereus. Lineage (NCBI taxonomy): Eukaryota > Metazoa > Chordata > Aves > Charadriiformes > Scolopacidae > Xenus > Xenus cinereus. The sequence continues at coordinate 22,654,700 of JAOXJK010000040.1, read as the reverse complement.
TGGGTTTTTATGTTTTTCGTGCCGGTCTGCCTTTGGGCATGCTATATACTCTAGCAAACACAGAACGTTTTTTATTTCCTTTTTGTTCTTCTGTGGTCATCTCTTTCTCATACAAAATAGCCTTCAGAGTCATCCACAAAGAAAGAAATCCACGTGTCGTATAGCTGTTAAGAAGGAAGGGAAGGTCCTTAGCTGTAGTCTCTTCTTAGGCTTCTCATTATAGGCAGGCCTTTACTTAAAAAAAAGAAAATAATTCCCCTTTAACAGTCTCACCTTTGCTATGTTCATAGACTTTAAAGGAGATTGGCTGGTCACGGCATCTACCGTGATGGATCTGAATAGCTCTGTGGCTCTTAAAGCGTTAGCAGCCTGTGATGAGCAGTACGGGACAGTTAGGAAGGATGGATGGCGGTAATTTTGGTGAAGCTCTGTAAGCGTTTGCTATATATCTCTTTTTAGTGTATCAGCTTACCCGTTTTATCACTGATATAGGCACAGTTATGATTTGCATTTTCTGGAAGAGTAAATGTGTAATGCTATAAATTATTCATTACACCTGTGTATTTCAATCAGAACAGGAGACAATAAACAGCAAGAAAAACAGTAATAAAAGCAATAAAACCTGTATTAGAGTCCATTCTTGCTAAGGTACTGGCAGACCTAAGAGATTGCTGTGAGTTGCCCACGAGCATATTCTGCTTCTTTTTATTAGAAAAAAGCATTTCCATTAAGCAGTGCGTGTTATTGATCTCTTGTGGAGCAGCTTAACGTTTGAGCCGAGTTGACACTTTATGAATGGTACAGAGCTACATTAATATTCCACATCACCATTCAGATTTCTTTTCACACCTAAATCTTGCTGAATAACTCATTCCTCCAATCAAAATATTATCTTTATTTAGTTTTGTCAGGAGTGATTTGCATCAATTTAGGGGCTTATTTAAATCCAAAATATATTTAAAACATATTTATAAGTGACATTGAATTTTGTTGTTTTATGCATTAAAAAAGTCCTGGCTATGTTTAAGTAAACATCTGAATTCAGGGATTGTGTTCTGTCTCTGAGCCTATGTCTGTCATTGCTAATGCTTATATCAACATACAAATAGCTTAACTGGCATGGGGTTAGAGTCAGGCCATACAATAATATCTGGCATTCCTCGTTACCTTTTGTAATATAAGAATATTAATCTCAGAATTCAAACACCGCAAAATTGGAAAAAGTAGAGAGTTGTGATCCCCAAAGCTTTAATACAGTAATTATACACAAAACTTCATGAAGAAATTAAGAGAAAAAAAGGACACGTTGTGGTCAAGGATAGATCCATCCTTTTTGTGATCTTGGAGCACCATAGTATCTTACTGATTTATCAGAGAAAATTGTTCTTAGCATCAAGCCTTGCTTCCCCAGAGTTTAATCAATCAGAGTGCAATGTATGTAATAGGATTTGGGAACGGAAGGCAGTTCTGTTTATAGAAAGACAGGACAATTCAGATTGGAAGGGAGCACAGGAGGTCTCTAGTCCAACCTCCCTCTCAGGTCAGGGTCAGCTGAGGAGTTGGACCAGGAGCTCAGCTGAGCGTCAAAAACCTCAAAGGATGGAGGCAGCGCCGCCTGTTCTGCCACTTGACTGCCCTCGTGGAGAAAGGTTTTTCCTTATGTCCAGTCTGAACTTCTCTTGTTCCAGCTTATGCCCATTGTGGTCCCAGCACTTGAATGTCCTTCCCATGGCCTCCTATGGTGCAGGCAGGCCGCTGCTGGGTCCCCTGAAATCAACTCTTCTCCAGCTGAACAATTGCAGCTCCCTCAGCTTCTCCTCACAGGACGAGCAATCCCCAGCCATCTTGGTGGCGCTTTGCTGAACTTGCTCTCCATCTTTGCTGCCAGGGCACACTCTTAAGTGTGGTGTCCACCACAGCTCCCAGGACCTTTTACAGCCCAGCTGCTTTCCTGCTTGCCAGGAGCCATGCTATAAAGTTGAGATCACAAAATGAAGGCATGAAATATTTTATTCCAATTTCCAAACAAAACATTTTGACAGATTTCTGTTCGTTCTGTTTTCTTTGAACAATGAAAACTCAATTACATTGATCTAACTTTGTGAAGAACTAGGGTTATGACAGAACCGAACGTCATTCTGTCTGCATTTCTTAATCAGTTATAACTGCTAACACAGCCTCCTTGTCAGGAATACCCCCTTTCAAAAGGTTTAAATAATATTATTCCATTTATTCAATTCAGTTTGATTGAAATCTGTGTTATCTTTCTCATATTTTACTGAGATTTTATGAGACGAAAATATAATATGTAAATTGCCTGTGCAGGAAAAAAAAAAACAGTAAGAAAAGTGAAGCAAAAACAGTATCTTCCAGAAGTCCAGCAGTTGTTCTTTGACAGCTGACTTGCAAAACAGGGACAGGATTTGTATGTGTAAATCATCCCCGTAAATAAATAAATGAAGCCCTTATGCAGCATTTTATGCAGGGTACTGTGTACTTTATAGCTTGTTGTTTTGCCATTTGTAATGAGAAGGGACAACAGATTGGAAGCAGCCAGCATTAAACCATAAATTAATGAACCGTAATGTCTTTAAATCCCATTGTGAGCTAATGTCAGATTGTCATTGGTTAAATGCTTTCAAGGACTGATATTAATAACACTCTAAAGTGAGATATGTCAGTTCCCTAATGGAATGGGACCATTCAAGCAATATATTTGAAGGCTGGTCAGCAAGCTAGCAAGAGCAAAGTGTACGCATGGAGACAAGGGAAAGGGAAGATCAGAGGATCATCACTTAATCCTTCCATCTTAGATTGTCAGAGATGAGAGAAAGATCAGGTTTTCACAGGAACAGTTTGTCCTGCTGGGCTTGTGTGATGCTGCAGTTCCAGGAACAAAAGCAAAAGGGGAATATTTGTATTACAATACTGCTCTGAGAATGAAATAAAGGAAAAGGAAAAAATCCTTCTCCCTAATTAGAAAACAGAAGTTGTTAAAAACATCTTTATATCTTCCAACTCTATAGTAACACTCATCCTATAGGGTTTTTAAGATTTTCTCACTAAAGTAATTTTGCTCCCCATCCTTAAGGATGGGCATCCGTTTCTGCCGTGTTCCACTGCAGCAGCTTAAAAAATGGAAATTGGAAATGAAGGAGAAAAAACCCTAAATGAAAATACAGGGGTATTGTAGTCGAATGTGGTGGAATTTAGCCAGTTCCTTGAACAGTAATAATTATCTTTTTTTGTTTTTTTTTTTGTTTTGTTTTGTTTTGAGAAGTAATAAGACTATACTTGAAGGCAAATGCTACTGGATCTGTACAATTTCAGAGTATTTCTCTTTTTTTGTCTTGAGGAGGTAAAAGTACATTTGGGGCAGAACTCTATGGTCAACAGAGATCCATCCTCTTTCTCTGTCTTTCTACTGTTACGATCCAGAGATGCTTAAATGTTCTCTTAAGCCAGAAACCATTCTCTCTGAGCTAAGTTAGCTGTGATAGAAAATGTGATCAGTGTTGGGTCAGACAATATGGCACTAACAGCATACTGCAGTGAGGAATCTGTGCCATGGTGTTGCAAGCCAAATGGGGTGCTGGAGGCTTTAGAGTTGCTTGAAATGTGCGAAGCTGGCTTGTATTAATTCTCATTAGGAAGAATGAGGTGAGGAGGTCTGAGGTGGGAGAAAGTTTGATATTTATATTCAGGATACTGTTGGAGGCTTTGCCTAAACCTAGTTGTGCTTCTGGACATTAAAGTTGCTCGTGTATTTACAGGGATTGGTAGAGTGTGTACCCAGGCAGCATCTTGCCATCTGCTGTTACAAGAAGGGGCTTAATTTGTGAGACAGGAATGGAGAAAATGCTCTATTTTAAAACAAGATCTGTGGAGATTACCACTAGAGATCACACTGTGGGTGATCTAGTAATAACCAAGGATGTGCCTGCAGTTGCTGTCTATTAATAGTGCCATATTTTGTAATGAAACAAACAAACCGAAAACCCAAGCAAATTGCAAAATAAAACAACATTTTTCATAATGCGGGGCTGACTGATTCACCTTGACCTCAAACACACAGCAGTACAAAGGTTGTTAAACCAAAGGGTTGTGTCTTTTCACTACTGGAAGAGGTGATCAGCAGGTAAGGATGAGTTTTGTGTGTGCCAGGGAGCACTCCCTCCTCTGGCACACTGTGTGACCGATGGTTTTAGCTGTGCCTTTGTCATGGTTTCAAGGTCACACCATAATATGGGGTTGATTACATGATTATTCTGCTTTTATTAGTGCCAACTGTACATTGGTGTCAGATTTCTTTCTTCTAAAATGGAAATAGAGAAAAATCTCCTGTGTGTCCACAGCAATTTATTCTAAACCAAATAGTAAATTCACAATGGCCAAAAAGGTAATATAGTGAATACCCTGCAGGGTCTTGTTCCAGTTAAGCTTCTGAGAGCGGTAGATGTTCCTTTCGAATGATTTTATTGGTTAAACGTAATCACACAAAGTAGTCCAGTCCTCACAAATTTTTAGAAGATGATATTATGACCCATAAAAGGAATATATTAGTCTTTATCTTGATTAGTTTTTACATGAAAGACTGTCACTTTCTGTTAGAAAGCAGCATTTTAATGAGTTTTTTGAAAGCAATAGAACAGTGAGTTTTTATTTTTGGATTAACACAAGGGACATTATATGCTTTTGGCAAAATGCTGAATGTTTCTTGGTGAATCCAGGTTAAAAAAAAAAGAGGGAGGGGTGAGGGGCTAGTAGGAGCAACAGATGGGGTATACACTGGGTTCAGTGACAGGGGGTCATCATGGGAACATAACTGTTCCTGGTGGCTTTTCTATTTTAGTGGTATTGTTGTTTGAAAAATCCTGGACAAGGACTGCTGCAAGTTCGCGCTTCTTACGCCTATTATGCGTGAAGCAAGAAGTTTCATAGTTCTGGCATTTCTGGATGCAGTTTGATTGGATTTTCATAATGGGAAGAGCGTTGTGCTTTATTGTGGCCACAGCAGAAGCTCTCAACACTGTGCAGAAGGTGGCATGTGGCTGTCATAGCCAAAAGGAAAAGAAGACAGCATGGATTAGAATAGTTTTCATGCACTTTTGAGGGTGTTTTGCATGGCACTTTAAACAGTTTAAAAATCAATAATGGTCCACATGCTCATTTGGAAACCATTGCTTCCAGAGATGCTGACAAGGGCTCCTGAGGCAGGGGTCGTTACCCACATCTTCTGCCTGTGTGAGCGGTGAGGACTCCAGACCCTTTTTAGAAAAACAGAGGGCAGAAATTGTGTAGCAGATGTGTGACTGCTGGCACAACATTGGGAGCAACAGAGAGAACTGGTTTCTACTTTTTCCTTCCCCACATGGGCTATCAGGGAAGCAGTGAAGAAAAACAGTTACTGCTGTTTCCTATACTTCAATTTCCTTTGTGTACAGAGAGAAAAGAAAATTGAAAGAGCTAAATGTGCCAAATAGGAACAGAAAGCAAAGAAGGGTCAAATATCAGCTGATGACTGTGAATATTGAAATATGTGTCCATCCCTAAAAGACGTCATTTGGGGAGGCCACCCCACGCTTTACCCTTAGTGAGTGAGAGAGATTAGCACATCTGAAGATCACGCGTATTTATTGAGATTCCTTTCATCCTGTCTGCAGGAACTCTTTAGCTCCACATCTGCCCATCCCTAACTTATAAATTCAGTCCCCAAATCCAAATCTGTCCTCTTCTGCAGCTCTTCAGTCCTGTTACTTATCAGGGTTTGCTGTAATTTTTCTCTTCCCTGGCCTTGTGGGGCAGAGTGATGTCTGTCTCTTCTGATACCTGGCATGGATGGTGCAGATGGAAGGCTCACGGGACCTATGCCCATCACTCATGCAAGGGGAGAGGTCAGGCTTGCACCAGAACTGGCCTGATCTGCGGCACCTTTCGGCCTTCCTCAAGCCCTTCCTCCTGGGAGAACAGTGTGACTCCAAGGAGGAGCTCTTTTGTCTCCTTTGGGGAGGACACTTAGTCAGAAGTGGCTTCCCAAAGGACAACTGGAATTCGTGGGAGGACTAGAGAGCCTCGGCCATCTGCAGCCACGGTGATGTGACTCCAGAACTGCACAGGCAACGCTGTAATGAGCAAGAGGCTGCCAACTGTTACTTCATCTGCCCTTGAGAGTTTGGGAGTAAAGAAACAGAGAAAGGAAAGGAAAGTGCAGCCAAAGGCACTTAAATATCATTAGAGTTATGTAAATCAGGCAAGTTAAAAAGACAGAACTGAAGTGTTATTTCCCTCCTGGGGAGTTCTGAGGATAACTGAAAGGTGGGAGGGATGTCTTGAACGAAGGTGAATTAACAATTTTTCTACAATGTGAGATTTTGTGGGTAGACAGGAAATAACCTCATATTGATGTCTTATTTTTCAGGGTTGATAAATAGAAATACAGAATATAGTCCTTTAAGAGTAATGTTTTTCAAAAGGTTCATACTTGGCTTTAATATTTTAACTGTGCTGAAACAAAAATACATACATTTATGTGAATTTTTTTTGTTACTCTCCCAAAGTGATTAAAGCAGTTTAGTTTTGACTGCACGTTACTTGAATTATTTTGGGTTGTATGCGAGTTATCCAAAGCTCGGAGTAACTAATAATAAATCAGGCTATTAAAGACCACAGAACATCGTCTACTTCCCCAACGCTTCTCATCCGTGGGCAGGATCCATTACACCTGTAACTTTAAATTTTGAAAAGGTATTCCCTATAAATACGTGTGCTGGCAAGGGTGATGTTCAGCTGGGGTACAGAAGGCCGGTGCAGAGCAGCCTGCCCTGCGGTAACGGTGCCTGGGACTGATGAGAGCCATCCCTTCTGCTCAGGGCTTGCCCTTCGAGGGAGTTTTGGTCAGCTCAAGATGGGATGACTGTATTTGTAATTGTATGTCTCTAAATGTCCCAGATCTTTCTATAGAGAGGTTCAAAATTAAGGAGGAGTTGAGTTGTAGGGCTGTAGGAAATATATAAGGAGAAGTGTGGGCAGGTTACTGGATAATCCTCTGCTCCGTGTGGCAAAGGGCAGGCAGTAGCACGTTACGAAACTCTAGATCAGTATTTCCTACATTACAGATTTCAGCTCGTGCCTCTTCCTATTCATTGCATGGGAAAATGAAAACCTTATCTGAGTTAAAGCGCTAAGGATGGAGATACTGACCTGCAGAGATGTGGCTTTCTGCGTGTAACCAACTTCCGACAGCGATGCCACCTGCAAAAAGAGAGGGATGCTGTAATCAAAGCTCTCGGCAGCGAGCAGAGGAGCAGCAGATGAAGAGGCGGGGAGTTGACATAAGAGCTGGGGAGCATCCAGCCAGGGGCAGTGCGGGTTTTTATAGAAAAAAAAAAGAATGTGCACAGAGGAGCGGGCAGCTGACAGGACATAGACAAAGCCTGGGCCCAGTACATCGAAGCATTTTTGCCTCAAAGTGCCAGTGCATCTGCACTGCGAAATACTGTCCCACAGAGATAACCAAGAAAGCTGGCTGTGGCTCTAAGGAATTCTGCCTGGGATTACTTTGCTTCCCAGGAGCATTTTACAGCTAGCCCTGTGCACCCAAGCCAACCAAAGTACAGCTGCACCTCAGAGGCCCCACTGTGTTTTGGACACATACCCTTATTCCCAAAGCATAGAGGTTGAGACTGGTGAAGGTTATGACTGATGATAAATCTGAGCATTTGTTACAGGTAGTGGCTTTAGCATAATTTATGGGCAAGGTCCTGACTCTCAGTGGCAGAATAGAAACTCTTCCCATCAAAGCAAGTTGAGGGATTCAGAAACTATTCGTAATAAAAAGAATAGTCTATCTGGTGTCAAATGAGGTTGTCTTGGTACTAAAAATGTGCAGTTGTTTTTGCCGTCTTGAGGAGATACTAGATTTCAAACACTTGAGAAGTCAGGTGTCCAGGGGGTCTCTGTCAGCCCCGAGATATTCAGCTCTGCACGTGCAGTTAAGGAGTGAAGACGGTGTAGATTTCTGGATTTGTCTGAATGGGAAGAGCAGCAAGTGAGAGTGTGGGCGCTGCAGTTCCTAAGAGAGGTCTTCTTTTGAGACAACTTTTTGGGTGTATTTTGGCAGCTAATTCACCTGAGCGGTGAACACCATCTCTAGTACAGTTTGGAGGAGTGTGCTGCAGCGTTGTAGCCTACTTTCTGTTTTAGAATTATCATTTTCTTCTCCAGTGCTACCACTGGACCTGTTCACCTTTTTTTACAGGAAGAGAATAACCAAATAAATAAATATATAATAACTAGGAAATAGTAAATGCACTACACATGAAGAAAAAAATGCTTGAATGTCGATAATTTTAATGACCAATGAAAGGGTCACATGATGGATATTGTGTACACACTGCAGTGTCCTTGGGAAGCTGCTGCTCTGGGCAGCCATGGCAGGGTACAGGTGGTGTAAATTGTGCGTCAGGATGAGCCTGTCTTCTTAGCCCACCGACTCAGAGGGTACACTGCTTGAAAGCTCATATTTAAACTCTAGGTCATTCCAACACAAATGTTTTTTCTAGCTTTTTCGTGCAGTTGCATGGTTTTCTTAGAGCTGTTACACTCAGCAGTAGGACAAAATCCACACTAAGGAGGAAAGCGTGACAGCGCTTCCTTGGAGGAGGCAGAAGTTACTGTGTTTCAAGGAGGACAGAAAAACAGTCTTGGAAGAAAAACTGCTATGTTTCAACCTTACAGTAAGATGCTGCTTTGATGATATTGCAACAAGACTGTACTTTTCAAAAATACCTAAAAGGTGCCCTTAAATGTGAGCCATGTGAAACAGGAACCTGCTAATTGGGCCAGTCCACATGAGAGGCTTTTGCCATGAGTCATAGGTGCAACTAAGTCATGCATTCGTGACACTGTTTTATACATAAATCCTAGCTGAGAGATACAGAAGTGGATTATGCTTTTAGACACACGGGAGAAAAGATGAGCAATGGGCTGTGCTTTTTAGAAACCTGAATGTTGTGCTGAAAAGATGCAAAGTAATTCCAAGCTCAGTAAACCCTCACCTGCAGAGCTGCAGTCCCCAGAGGTCAGCAGTCACAGGGAGACCTTTCCCTCAAACAGGCAAGAAATAGGTAACCTTACTGAGTCTTGACTTGAGCGAAAGTTTGGAAATAAGAGCAGCTGATGCTCACAGAAGCAAAGTACGGTATAAGGCAGGAATTTCCATCTGATGGTGAGTTCAGGACTCAGTCAGGGCTCACAGACCCTGATGCACGGTGGGGGAGAAATTGTGTGGCCTAAACCAGAAGCTGTGTCACAGGCTTAGTGATTTCTTATAGCTGGGACAGGCAGCTGCTTGGGAGCTGGGTTAGTTCCTTGTGCTCTCCAGCACCCAGAAGGTCCCACTGAGTTCCTGCAGGCATTGTAAATGGAGATTTTCTCTCTGAAAATGCAGCGGGACTCTTTCAAAACCAAATATTGTATGTATTGTATTGTGTGCTGCTGTACGTTATCGCTGCCTGGGAGTGCAGGGGCTTTGAGCAACCTGCTTGGTGGGAGATGTCCCTGCCCATGACAGGGGTGTTGGAACTCCATGATTTTTAAGGTCCCTTCCAACCAGACCATTCTATGATTCTATAAGGGGAAGAGGCAGCCAACTGGTTGTGCTCCTGCCTTGGAGTGACGCCCCATGCAGTCCTCCAGGTGAGAAACCTGGGACCTGCTCCTGCTAGTAGCTCCCCGTGGTGTGAAAAAACTTGGATTGCCCACAGGACAGCAACAAATGTCTGACTGAGGAGCCCAACAGCCCCATTTCCCGTTCCCAGGTGCTACAGACAGTCAACTGCCTCTCCACAGAGTTTGTGTAAAACAATTATACTGCTCCAGCAGATTTTTACAGCCTCTTTGCGGAGTTGTAAATGTTTATCCAGGGTATAAAACTGTGGAGAATCTGAATGTGCAATCTCCATTCTTCTGCAGCTTCATCCAGAAAAGGAGCGGGTCAATCACTGTGCAGAGGTGCTGCGTAACATCCTTTGAACCCACTGGCCTTTGCTATATTCACATGAAATAAAACTGTGACTTACTGCCTGCAAGCATGGGGGCTTTCTCCTTGCGAGCAGTGTAAAACTGTGGAGATTTGGTCCATAAAATCTGTGTCTCAACTCCCTTTCACAGCATTTATTGAAGTGGCTAACACTTAATGAGGCCTCAGAAACATTTGTGCAATTCTTGACTATGTGATCTCAGTTTTATTCTGCTGTGTCTGGTCAGCTTTTTAAGTTCTCTTGCTAAGAATAACAATCAGTTCTTTGATTTTTCTTTGAGTTTGTTTTATCTGTCTTCTTTACAGTGCTCTGTAAGAACACTGACCTCATGGCACTGCTTTCCTTGGCAAGTGATGTCTTCAGCTCAAGTTGGAATGTGCAATTTGCATAAGGCAAGTAAAAATCATCTCACACTCTATTTAGAAATACTGGTTAGCTAGTAGAGCAGCGTAATATAGGAAGAGTCTGCAGAAGAAAACATATATCTCACCAAAAAATCATTAAAAACAAAAGCAATATATATTTAAATTGTAAGAAACTCTCCTCTAGTGGCCCTGGAAAGACAAATCCACAAATACTCTCAGATTGGTATCAGGAAAAGAAAAACAGGAGCAAATAACATAGCACATCTCTTGTGAGTCAGTGAGGATACACATCCAAGGTGCACAAGGTGAGTGGAGGAAGGGCAGGCAGGGGGAGGAGGAGGATTCTATTCAGTCCTCAGGTGCAAACAATAAAGCCCCCTCTCCCAGCAGGTGACCAGCTGACCCTAAACCAACTGAAAATGAGAACCTGCCTTTTCTAGCCGTGTCTGATGGGGACCTTGAATTGCCTACACCTGCTTCTCATGCTGAGCTTGTTTGCATTTCTCTGACTCCTTCAGTTAAGAGATGGATAACGATAAGCTCTGTTATCGGGCTGAAGTTAAGCATCTGAAAGGACACAATCTGTTTCAACTTGATCGTGTAGCAGCTCTAACTTGGAAAAGTGCTGGGCAGTATTTGAGGTATGGTGTTTCTTTACTATTTTGATGTTTTTCAAATAACTACTGTGTGTGTCAGTATATTCTTTTAATGAAAGTTTCCTTTCTCTTGATTCTGGGAGTGCCTTGCGCTGCTCTGTCTCCTGGGGCAGGCGATTGTACGGTGATGTACTGAAGTACAAGGAGGGTTATGTCTGAATTCTCATCTCTTTTAGGTGCTAAGAATTTGTTAATGTGTTGTGGCTGTTTAGCACAGCTGCTGTGGTGCGTAATTCTGTTTTAAATGGCTATCAGGAAGGCATGCAGCCTTTGAATTTTTCTTGTGGCAGAGCTGGTTTGTCAGTCCTGGTGAACGGGCATTTCCTATGTCATGTTGCATTGTTCTGACCTTGAATGCGTAGGCTTGTCTTCAAAGGCAATTGTTTCCACCCTGGTCAAGGGGAAGTTTCTATTTTGTATGAGAAAGGTGCATGTAAGAAATTGTGAGAGAACCAGAAATCCTGGTTCTTTTTAGGCTCAGCTGGAACTTAAATACTGACTTCAATGGGGCCTGCAAATGAACTTGAGTCCTGCTGCTTAATTACTCCAAAAGGCAAAGCTTAGTGTCTCAGGTCTATTTTCTCCTTGCTGCCCTTCTTTTTTCTCCTCCCACGTCCTTTCCTCAATTTTTTTCCTTAAAATAGCAATTCTGTCTGTATTTTCCTTCTGCTTAACACCTAGCCGTAATTTTAAGCATAGACCAAACGGAGGGTGACTGGCTACTTGCCTTTATGCTGGAGTTAGGCTTGGTCAAAGTGGTAGTGGCTGCTGCTGAGAGAGGTGCCAGGACACAGGGTCTGATGGTAAGAGCTGGCTGAGAAAAACAAGGTCAAGGTAGTGGAAAATCAATGAAAAATAGAAGTTACTCCTCTTAAACGTTCAACTCTGTTCTTCATCCCGGTTTTGGCCTGCCTGCTCTGGGAGCAGAAGGAAGCTGGCCCCATCTTCTCCTCCTCTGGTGTTACTTACGTTGCTACGAATACTCCAGTCAACTCTGCTTGTAGGCTTTTCTCCAGTAACAGTCAAGGCTAGTTTTACTGAAATTAAAGAAAAGCCCTTGCTCTTTTGACTTGAATTGGCAGTTGGATCTGGATTACAGCTTGTTAGAGACCTATGTCTTGATTTAGATTGCTGTCAAAATACTGCTAGTGAGAGTCTTCTCTGCAGGATTCTCCAGTGTCTAAAGACATTTTTGGTGATTTCATGTCCTAGTATCATAATGCACCTCAATTGTTTTACCGTTTGGTTTTCTTTCTTAGCTTAATAGAGGCAAATGGGGAGAAACCTTTAAGTGGCCTTTGGTGCCTAGTTTTCGTTTAGATATTTAAAAAGCTGAAATGCAGATAAAAATGCTGCTACTTGCCTTTTCTGATATTCTAGGCTGTTCATACAAGTCAAGATTATTTATGCTGAACCTCTAGGCTAGCTAATAGCTTCTGGGCCATGCTCCGAGCTTGTCTGTCTTCTGCACCGTTACACCTTTGGTTTTGTTGAACACATTTTGCCTTTGGTTATACTCATTTGAGTTGGTGCAATAGTAAAAGGGATGACTTTCTCTGAAGATGGCTGGAAAAGATTGCAAAGATGTTTGTTTAAAGATTTAGTCAGGGTCAATAGGAAGTGCATTTGTCTCCTGGTAAATTTATTATGAGGCCACAGCACCGGTTAGTTGCATTATCTGAAGACCGTTGCTTGAACAGCGTGCTGTCTTCTTGGTAGTTTTATAAGTGATTCTGTCTTCAAAGCTTTTGTGAGCTTGTGAACTGTAAAGCTCTGTAGCAACATTTATGCAAGTTTATTTTTTCCTCACAGCAAATAAGTTTGAATCAACTACTGCTGTGCACTTTAGCAGCAGCACAACACTTTTCACTCCCAGAGTGCTCACTGGGCAAAATTAGCCTCTAAAAGCAGATGTGTTAGAAGTGGGAATGTATTTTATACAGAAGAATCCCAAGTATAGAAAAAAAACCCCAAATGACTCAAAGGTAGCATAATAAATAGCATAACCTGGCACAACGAGGACATTAATTTTTTGGCACCCTTCTTCAAAGTTACGAGGTATCTCTTGCCCGCTCGCTGCTTCCTATAGAAAGCCTAGGGTGAGGTTCTTGGCTTAGGAGAGCATCTCAAAAGCTAGGCTTATACAAATGTGTTCATGCTTCAGTCAAAGCTGGTGTTAAATCAGCTGCAGCCACCCTGGGCCAGTTCTCTAGGGATTTATTCAGAGTCTTATGTTACTTTTGCAGTCCGTGCCGTTACAACTACATAGCTACCGCTGCCCAAATGAGCTAGTTTAAATCTGCATTGGGTTGCACTGTAGGTAGCCTAAACCTCTCTCAGCAGAAGAGTGCTTACTTGGTGTTTTAGAAACTCAGTTTACTGGAATAGTGAGCTGCCTGTGGGATTAGGAGGCTGCCTGTCTCTGCGTTCCTGCTGTTGGGGGTGTTGGCCCCTGGGTTTATCAGCCCTTGTGATTTGTGCAGTAATAAAAAAACCAACCCTGCTTGCAAATGTTTGCATTAGAGATGTCACCTTCATCTGTGTGTGTAAATATGTCGCTATTTCTATTATTTCCCCAAACTGTTGATTGTTCATCTGTCATTTTCAGTGATCTCACACACTGAACTCCAACGTGCAATAAATTACCTTCTGATCAAAATGGGTTCATTTGCCAAATGTTGCAAGGAAGCAGCCTGGCAGAAATTTATAGTTAGCTGATAAGAAATGTCAGAGCGGAATATTTATGTGTTAATTGCTCTACCAACAATATGCTGACATCCATAAACTTGCCTACAGGATCACCACAGAATTACCTCAATTAAAGACAGAAAAGATTGGTGTAGGCAGATCATGTCAATCCATTCCTACAGTCTATTACTGGATTCCCCTGCCCTCCCTGTAATGGCTTCCCAGGTCTCGTCCAATCTAATATTAAAGGAATCAAGAGATGGAAGATTTCATTATGTCCCTTGGGAGATATTTCTACTCTTGCAGTGTTGGTTGGGTTGTTTTTCTGATGTTCATATCACATTGTAGTTTCCTTAATTTCATTCATATTAATTAAATGATGGCAATCATCGATATGGGGAAAAAAAAAGTCAGTGTAGAGTCAGTGCCATATTTAAATACTATGTTGAAGTAAATGTGAAACTTAACTGATGTAGCCTGTAGCTTCTGACCCTTTTTTATAGCTGACATATGCTGTCAAATATAAACTGCCACACTGGCACCTAACGTAAAACAGCCTGACCCTTAAAAGTGCCCAGAGATTAAAAGACTTTGACTTTTTTGTTTGTTTTACTGACAGCTAGCTGCTCGACTGTTTCAGGCAAAAGCAATGTGACAAAGTGACTGTATTTTAATATAACATTATGTATTGAAGAGAGGTGTGACAAAGAATAGTATGGTTGTTTATTGCTATTAATGTGGCCATCCAGATATTTCTACCAGAGTGGTGAGTGCCACATGGATAATCTAGCCACGCTCAAGAGCTCAAATCAGCCCTTCGCTACCTCCTTTATGGCTCAATAAGCCCATGTGATCTGCAAAACCAGCAGTTTCTTTACTACATCCACCAATAATCGTGCAGTCCTAATGTTTCTGTGTATTTGTCCAGTGAATGCAACAAAATTGCTACTTTACATCTATATCACTATTTGTTGAGTGTTGAACTGAAGGAACCTGAGTGTGTTTTTTCTGCATGTGCTTTTCAGAGGCGTGTTACACGTTGAAGTACAGCATTGTCAATTTGTGCAATGGAATTGCTGTCAGTTCAGATCATCTTTCCAAGCAGTTCACTGGAAACTTAGTGAAACAAATGAGTGCGTGCAGTCTGAGGAGATGGGAAATATATATCATCAAAGCGATGAGTGAACTGCTGTGGTGTTATTTTATTTTTTTTTTTAAGGCATGAAGAGAAGCTTTAGTTGTTGTATTACATGTTATTGTAAGAGCTGGGCAGAACCTGCAATAATTTATATTTAATGCTATTAAAAATGTCTTTTAGGTGACAGGAGTCAGGATACTCCTCTTTTACTTTTCCTGTTACTCAGACCTCATTGTCTTCTCAAATGCTCTTCCTCGAGTAGCTTTTGCCCTCTGCTGGAATAAAGCAAATGAAAGCCTGTGTGGTGCTGCAGTAGGATTTGAAAAATGTGTGCTTGGTTTTGCTCTTCCTTAAAGGGTGAAATCAGTTTCAATTAAAGTTTGTGCTCATCTTGGTCTAGAAAGCATAAAATACGCGCGACTGCTGTGTGCCTGGTTACTCTGTTCTCAGCCTTAACACTAGCACTGCCTGTTGGAAAACCTTAGGGTGCTCTGGCGGTTGGAGCCAGTGAAGTCCTTGGAACAAGAAGTCATCTGTGATCACCCTTAGGTGATGATGGTCATCCCTAAGCTCAGCGGTTTACGTTCATAGGCGCTTTTGAAACTGTGTAGTGGCTCCCCAGCTGGCAGCATCTCCTCTCTGCTTTGTTATGGCCAGAGAGAATCACTACCCTGTGTGTGTTGACAGGCTCTGCCTACCACAACGCGGGAGATGGGCACAGTGGCTGCTCCAGCCATTAGAAGCTACTAATTCTTGCTCCTAATGAATTGCAAATAACTCAAAATACTTGATTAAAAAATTAATGTACTCCTGTCTGCTGTTATTGCCTGTAACCTCCATCTCCCCCCCAAATCCTACAGTGATAAGGGCTGGAGCACTTGCAGTTAAAGCTTGCTTTGTCCGGAGGGAGCAGTCCAATAGAGAACTGAATATATCATTCCCTGGCTGTTTTGACAACTGTAGGGCGCCCATCTCTGAGAGAAATCTATGGACATTTGTAGTAGAGCCCATTTCTGGCAACTGTTACGGTGTAGGGGTGTTCTGTAATGCTGTCTCTGGGCAACAGCATGTCTTGAGCTTGTTATTGCTACGGTTGTCTTTGCTTTTGCCCAGGTATTGCTGACAACCGGGTTCACTGTTTAACCCTCAGCCTATTTTCAGCTCTGCCCAGCTCCTGCTAGGGCTCTCTGCTCTACCGAGCTCCTTCATTGATGTCCTCCCTTCATGCACAACTTCTCTTCTTGATCCTTCCCTCATTCTGTATCTCTCTTCATCCCACCCACGCCCCCTGGTCCTGTTCCCCCCAGCTCCTTATGTTTGCTGGGCCTTCCAAGGAGTCATCCATAAATGAATCCTGAGTTAGATCACTTCCCTCTCAGAAAAATCTGTAGTCCCAGCTCTTCCGTTTTGTGTGTCAGGGGCGTAAACACTCTTTTCATTTGCATCTGGTTTCTGAGACAGTCATTTCATCCCTGTCTTAAGTACACTGTATTCACAAAAATGGAGAAGCTTAGCCTTAGCCTTTTCAGAAATTGTCCTCTCAAATCTTCTGTGGAGAAGGAGAGGGAGGAGAAATCAATAACTTTACGGGGGGGGGGGGCAGGAAATCACTGTATATAATCTTACAAAATCCTGTAAACAACCGAGTGCTGCCAAGACAATTCCCTGGGTATCGTCTGTGCTCCTCGGAAAAGAACAGGCCACAGGAGAGGCCAGGTTACCCTTCAAGCAAATAATCCCGGAGTTGAGAAGCAGATGGATTTCTCTTTCTTCCACCAGCGTTAGAAATTTTCAAGTCAGTCAGAGAAGGGCAGAACAATAAACTGGCTGCACGGTAACAGTATCTCCAACGTGGGTTAACAGCCTGGTTAAATAACTCTGTTAAGGTTGCATGGCCAAACCTGTCACAAATATTTCCAGAATGAAGCGTGGCTACGCAGCCTCAAGTCACCTGTAAGCGTGTACCCTGCGTAATGCAACCCTTCACTGCGGTTCTCGTAGCGTTGTTCCCCTGCACAGTATCGCGTCAGCCTGTGCACAGCAGCTGTTTAATACAGGGATGAATTAGGGGGATAGCAAAGGAGCGTTGCTACAACAGGCAAACAAAGTGTGTTTATATAGGGGTCTGTACTGGGACCAGTACTGTTTAATGTCTTCATCAATGACAGGGACAGTGGGATTGAGTGCACCCTTAGCAAGTTAGCAGATGACATCGAGCTGAGGGATGGGATGCCATCCAGAGGGACCTGCACAAGCTTGAGAAGTGGGCCTGTGTGAACCTCATGAGGTTCAACGAGGCCAAGTGCAAGGTCCTGCACCTGGGTCAGGGCAACCCCCAGTATCAATACAGGTTGGACAGAGAATGGATTGAGAGGAGCCCTGAGGAGAAGGACTTGGGGGTGTTGGTGGATGAGAAGCCCAACATGAGTCCACAGTGTGCACTGGCAGCCAGAAAGCCCCCTGCATCCTGGGCTGCATCCCCAGCAGCGTGGCCAGCAGGGCAAGGGGGGGGATTCTGCCCCTCGACTCTGCTGTGGGCAGACCCAACCTGGAGCTCTGTGTCCAGCTCCGGGGTCCTCAGCACAGGAAGGACATGGACCTGTTGGAACGGGGCCAGAGGAGGCCACAGAGATGCTCCGAGAGCTGGAGCCCCTCTGCTGTGAGGACAGGCTGAGAGAGTTGGGGGGTTCAGCCTGGAGAAGAGAAGTCTCTGGGGAGACTTTATTGTGACATTTCAGTACATAAAGGGGACTTAGATGGGGACAGGCTTTTTAACAGGGCCTGTAGCAACAGGAGAAGGGGTATTGATTTTAAAGTAAAAGAGGGTAGATTTAGACTAGATATAAGGAATACATTTTTTACCCTGAAGGTGGTGAAACACTGGCCCAGGTTGCCCAGGGAGGTGGTAGATGCTTCATTCCTGGAAACATTCAGGGTCAGGTTGGACGGGGCTCTGAGCAACCCGATCCAGTTGAAGATGTCCCTGCTCATTGCAGGGGGAGTTGGACTAGATGGCCTTTAAAGGTCCCTTCCAACCCGAACCATTCTATGAATTTAAAACTCTGCTGGGCAACTACATTCAGTTAGTGTTTCCGTGTTACACAAAGCTGTGTTATACAACACTTACATGATTCTTTATCGGAGGTGATTGCTGGGTTTGTGTGTTTGGCATCTAGAAAATAATGAAGGCCAGGGTTTGACTTGCAGAAGCACTGACTATGTAGAGATGTATTTGGAATCTAGATCTATAGACAGATAAATAATCATAGGGTTGGAAGAAAACAAGAGAGAGGTCTTGCGTCATGTGGTGGGATCGACTATGCCTTTATCAGCCTCAGTGATGTTTGCTGGACTTGTTCTTAAAATCCTCAGTGACAGATCCTTCAAGCAGCCCAAGCATCTATTGCAATGCTTATCTGTGGGTTTGTTTTTTTTTAAAAAAACCCCTTTTTTAAAAAAAAAGTGTTTTATCTTAATTATTCATCTTGCAATAATGGAGAAGACAAGAAAAACAGGTTTAAATTGACATTGAGAACATATTATTGCTTTGTTAGTTTTTTTGGGTAGCAGCCTTTTGCGTATTTGAAGACTTTTGGCTTCCTTCAGCCTTTTAAGGCTGTATGGTGCTTATGTATCTAATCTGCTCTTCATAGTTGGTGTATTTTAGCTTTCTGTCATTTTTATTTCTCTCACCTGGCTGTTCTTTGACTAGATTATATCACTCTTGAAGTGTCTTACCCCAAACGGGTAGAAATATTCCTGATGAGGCTTTATCCATGCTCAGTGCAATAGAAAGATAAGTTCACGTGTCTTGCAGGCTCTTTTCAGTGTGATAGAGGAAAACAGGAATTTGCACTCCTGTCTCATCTTGGATTTTAATAGGCACCAAACAGCTGTTCCACTGGTATTGTTTTCAGAAATGGGTGAAACAATGTGGGTGAAAATTTCCAAAATAATTCAGCTCAAGGCGAAAAAATGGCTTCAAAGCCAAGCAGTTGGAGTCTGGTGATTATGGGCAACAGGAAGGCTGAGGTAATCTTGAAATTAGCTGGTCTCAACTCTACCTGTAATAAAGCTATATGTAGCCTAAGTGTCTTTGCAGGCCTCCAGGCTGATTTTCCCTTACCTTCCCAGAGAAACCTTAAATAGCTTTGTTGAATGGAGGCGGTCAGAAAGTAGGCAGAACAGCGTGAACTTCACCAGCCAGTAATTTCCATAGGAAAGCATTCAAAGGAAAATAGTTTGCCTGGTGAATTGCCATCCTCGTGTCTTGCACCATTGGGGTGTGTATGTGCTTTGGTTTTATTCTTTTGAGATCTCCCATGTAAGCTGACTAAATCGACACTCTCCTCATGCTGGATTCAGTGCTGATAAAGATGTAATGTTTTGTGCTACAGCTGCTTTCAACATAGTGAAGTTAAGATGTGTACTTCTTTCACACATGAGCAGAATTCTCTTTCTAGATAATAAATCTTCAGTACTGGTTGGTCGGTATGAGCACATCAAATATCATATCCACTATCTGCTTCCCATATTCTGAAAAGCATTTGACTATTAGAGAAGGCCAACCCTTGATTTGGAGGCTCAGTAATTCTCATGAATATTTCAAATAAAAAGCGATGCCCACTGTCAGCTATTTCCATCAGGTTTCTGGGTTTGTCCTAGAGGCTGTGCAGGGGGATGCACTGTGGTTCTCAACCCCTCATCAAGAATTTACAAGAAACCTTGAAATGCTTCGTTCTCTGGTTAAAACCTTCTGCTATTTAATTCTTGGTGTCTGCTTCCAAGTGATTATTTACTCAAGGCTGGCATAAGAAACAGACTTACATAAAATGTTATCCACAAATTCTGGTGTCTGATTTATATAAATCCCATCAAATGAAACCGTTCAGGGTTCTGGATAGTTTGTGATGGTGGTCAGGCACTGTCGAGCCTTGTCACTGTCAGATTCATTAACAAAATTGCTCTAAGCTGCTAGAGAAACTATTGCATTAATGTTATGTCATCATCAATGTCAAGAGGAGTAAGATTTGAGCTTTGAAAACGGTGGCAGGGAAAAATGAAGGACATAGTCTTAAAGGTGCCTTACCGCCTCAGTCAGAGCAGCAATTATCTTTCTCAGCCCTAGAGACAAAGACCGGCTGGATACAAATAATATAAAGATTCAGATTTTCTCTAATAAATATGTTAGACTTCTCAGTGATGCTTCTGACATCCAGAAACACAAGCATCATAGAACCAGCTGCAATTCAAGTGGAAGGCTGAGGAGCCCCCCTACTTGGGTAAACACGCCCAAGCGTTTCTCCAGGAGATCAAATCTGTGTTCACTAGAACTGAATTTTGCAAGTCTTTGGTAGAACACTTCTTACAGAATGTAGGTGAGTCTTGCTAGGGAAATGGAACGTTTTTCTTCTTCATTTAGTTATCTGTCATCAATCTTTAGTTGCTGTCATTGGTGTGACTGAACAGAAACCATTTATCATGGTTCCTAATGATCCTTTATTAACTAATTTTGTCAGTGAAGCTCCAAACCAGCTTCAGGATAGCCCCAATACTGAGGCTTTCCGCATGCTAAAGCTCTTACTTTTGTAAGTGAATTGTTGTTACCTATTCTTCTTTTGTATTCACTCCCATTCTTGGAGCACTGGGAGTCCCTCATGTTTTAAGGAGACTGCAAGCATGTACTTTGTTAGACAAAGGATGATTTTACTTTGTGACAGACACTGGCATTTCTCTCTTATCTTTTCCTGGGAAACCGCTACCTGAGATCATACTCAGTGTCCTACATACCCTAGTCATGGCTCAGCCTGGAAACTCCTGAGGATAATGGCTTTGCTGTGGATCCCCTTGCAGTACCCACAGCCAGTCCCATTCGGAAACAATGTAATGAGGAACATCGGCATCTCTGCGGTGTCTGGATTGATTAGACAAATGCAAGCAATGCTTTTGTTTGATCTACTCTCTGAAAGTTGGGGTGAATTGGACTGTTCTGATATTCTTTTAGCCTGTTCTATTCACTATGGGATAGATCCTGTGCAATCCTTCTTCAGTGGAGCTTCACGTGAAAGATGGAGTTGAGCAGGGTTGTATATTGATATCTACTCAGCTTCTCTTTTCAGTACTGCAGATCTTGATCTTTGCCTGTAACACACTAAGGGTGATTTGTTCAGCTCTGGCAAAGTTATTCAAATCTGAGTTTTGTGAAACCAGCCAGCAGCAGATGTACAGGGCTTCACTGGCTGCTTTATAACATCATCCAAACGCTTTCATCTAATTGGTATCCAAAAGGCAAAGCCATATTTCAGCTTGCCCAAAGCTAGCTCTACTGCCCTCTCTTTGTTGTAGTTGCAGACTCAAAAGTGCACTCTTCTTGATATTTTTCCCTCTCCTAATTGGTGATAATTACTTCTGTGGTTTTTGGAAAACAATTGTGCAAATATCTTTCAAGATACATTTTTCTTTTACATGAAGGAGGAGGACGAAGCTCAGTACAGATCGCTGATTTAAATCTTTCTCTGTATTCACTTGCCACAGGCTAGGCAGAGCATGAGAATGCAAATTCCAGAATGCCCAAGCGGGTCTTCTAAGTTAGCTTGCTTGCAGTGACAGGCCAACGGAGGGACAATGCAAAGACAACCCAGATCAATAAGTGTGAGGGATAAGCTTTGAGACATCTGGAGGCAAATCTTTCCTTGTGATCGCATAGCTCTTGATGTGAAACATGTCACTAAGCTGGGTAGGTCAAGAGATAAAAGATGTTCAGAGAGATTCTGTTGCCACATCTCGATCATCTAAAAATCACATGTTCAGCTTGTAACCATGTGTATTATGTGCAGGGTGATGAAATTAAATACAGCTATTTAGCACCGAAGAAATTGTTGATTAATAAAATGAAAGAGAGAAGAGAACTAGAGGGAATTAACCAGTTGTTTTTTTTTAAAATGTTCTTTGATATTGCAGCGTGACCAATGTTGTGCTGCAGTCAATACCCTTCTGACCAAACTGAAATGAACTATTTCTGACATTTTAAAACAATGAATGTGCTCTATTTCTTAGCACAATGCATACCTGCAGTGATAGATATAAACTGTGTTGCCTTGTGATGGCAGCTCGATGGTGTCTGTAAAATGATTGGATGACTCGAGCACAGCTGAGGCTGAACTGGAGCCCATGTTGCTAAAAAGCCCTTAAAAACCAGAAAACTAAAGTCCAACACCCTGTGCTAAAGGACTGAACTGCCTGCAGAAACAACTTTCGTTTCCTTCTCCTCTCCTTTTGCCCTCTACAGCAGCAGCACTGACACACGTGTGAGAAGTCCTATGTGTTGGTGTTATGCAGTTGTGTACTTTGGTCGCTAAACGGAGGAGTTGAGTCTCTGGAGCCATTGATCTCTCTTAGATCTAAATTCAGGATATATTTTACATTTTGAAAATTGTAGTATAAACTAACAGGCTTGAGCAAAGCTGAAGGGAGTTATATCAAGATAGAGAGAGGAGGCATTTGTAGAGCAAAGGATGAAAACGGTCTGATCAGATTGAAAGAGGCTTTGTACCCAGTGCTGCATGCAGTTAATAAGATACAGTCATATGCCTTCCTCTATTGGGACTTCATTGTTTGGTGTGTAGGTTGCTATTGTATTTAAAAAAAATAAATAAGGGGAGGAGGAGGGGAGTTGTGTAGGGAGAGGGAGCAAGACTCTCATCTTTGAGACTATGTAATAGAGGTCACCTCCATGGGGGACAACAGACCTGGGGTAACAGCTTCTCCACTGTTTCTCAGCCTTGTAGATGAAAGCCACCTTGTTGATGTGGTAAAGAAAAAAAACACCACTTCCCCATGCAGGGGTGCTCTCTGGTGCTGTGACAGAGTGTGCTGCGTGCTGACACCTGCCCTGAGGACCTTTGTTCAGATTAAAGGATTATTGAGTGATGCACAGCTCAGCTCAGGACCTTGAGAATGAAACATATCTTGCAGCTTCTTAGTTGTGGACAAATGAACTTGTTGCTGTTATTGGTGGTGGTGTCTGATTTTAATTTCAAAAGTTAATTGGTTGTAGATATACGTAGCAACTGGATTTCAGCCACAAAGGCAAGCTTTAGAAGTTGAGAGACTGTAATGTATTAATGTTATATGTGGCAATAACATGTTCTGGTAAGTGAGATCATATAGATTCATCATTATTGTTAGATAGGACTATTTGTAAATTCACTTGCTCTCCTGGGGAGAGACTAGTTTTGGCGTTTCATTTTTATTTTTTAACTCTTGACCAGACTTGAAATGTAAATGGAAAATATCAAGGATTTGGTATTCAGCTGATTGAGGTCTCTCAGCTGTAAAGGTAATTAGATATATAGATGTATAGGTAGTCTCTCAGCTCCCAGGAGGTGTCCCATAACTGTGGCATCTCCCTTGTACTTGCTCGGGAGGGGAGGTGAACAGAAGATGCCGTGCAAGATGCCTGGGCAGCAGAGGAGGAACCGGACCCTACGATGGCAAAGGTCATCTATGACTGAGACAGCGTCTTCAAACAAACGTAGGTTAATGTTGAACTCGTTCAAAACTGAATAGCTCATTCTACTTAAAAAAATCATAGCGTTTTTGTTTTGCATCAGTTTGGCTCAGACTGAGCCAATAACTGAGGCTTTACTGAGGGAAAGTTGTAGATCTGTGTACCTTTCCAAATGTTCCCCCAGAAAATTTCCCTGAAGAAATAGGGTGGTTTTTACTGAAAACGTCCTCAGCCTAATCTGTTACTCAATTCTAGCATCTCTCAGGGCCCTGTAAAAATGTTCAAATTGTGCAAATCTGTGTCCAGAGATCTACATGGTCTGAATATATAAATGGATAAGGGGTAGGGACTAAAAGGAACCACGTGCAATAAGGAAATCACATTTATTTGAAGTTTCACGTTGTTTTGACAAACTTCTACACTCGATGTCAGAGCTTTTGGGCCTGAACCCAAACCCCAGGCCCTCCAAAGCTTGCCTACGAGTTGCAGAGGTGGCAATACCAAGGGAAAGGGCAGAGCAAGCCTGAGTCTGGGGTGAAAAACGTTTTAGAGAGGCCTGTGTCTAAAGGTGTAGGTCAGAACGCCCCATATAAGGGACGTTCGTAGTGTCCAAAACAGTAGACTTCACAACAGACTGGGCACGTTGTACAACTGAGAGGAGGCTGTAGGGCAGCAGAGGAACGACCTGAGTTGCTGCTCTTGTGCTGGGATGAAGTGGTCTTACAGGGACCTGAGAATGGTAATACTGCCTAGAAGGCTGAAACTGCAACTATTTTATTTTGATGTCGCTGAGTAAAATAGATTGTGGAAGACATCTGCTTTGGAAATGTATTTGGCACAATAAATAACATTTAAGTGACTCGTCCAGGAAATATCGCTGTGACATTTACTGTGTTTTGGGTTTGTTTTTTTGTTTTGATCTTGGTGGTTTGTTTTGTTTTTTTTTAACCTATATCCTCACCTAACCTTTTCTGAGACTGAGAGGTCAGCTGCTTTAAAGAGATAGCTCATACTTTCCTTTCCTCCTCTAAGCAGTGGTTTTATTAGTGTCACAAGAGTGCTATGGAGACGTATGGCATTTTTCAGACACTTCCAGATCGTTACTCAAAGGCATTTATAATTTGATCCCTGATCCTACTTTGAGGTTTTTCAAGCACCGTCCATTGGGTCTTGCAAAGTGAGTGAAGTGCCCTGAGGTTTTAGGGTTTAAGTAAATATAGTACAACAAGGGAAAACAAGAACAGCAAATACCAGCCACGCTTCAGCCCCCACCAAGGACCCGAGCAGATAAAGAAAATGGCCTATGAAATACTTACTGTTACCTCTGTATCTTTTTACTCCTTCATTTAACCTGAACACGTATACAACACTGATTAATTAATTTGTAGGCTAAAATATAGAAACGGTGGAATAAAGAGCCGTATGAAGATGAATGGTAGAAAATAATTTCCAAGAAGAAAATAGAGGCATGAGAATCGAAAGTTTTCATTTTTGGATTGTATCGACATATCATGAACAACAGAAAGTCACAGAAATGTCAGTGTTGCTTTTTCACAATATTTTGGCAATGATCGTAGCATTTTGGTGTGAGTCATATAAACGTTTAATAACCTTGTGTGCTTTTTTTTATTTAATAGAAACTTTTTGACATAACAGTTGAAAATATGGCCCCCTAAAGAAATGAAATGCAGGCTACAAGTAAGAACCCTGAATTAGCAGAAGTGATTGTTTCGGGGAGTCTGGCTCGTGATTTTTTGCCATGAGGTTTGCAACGCTGGCGTGTTAAGAAAATAACTGCTGCATGTTGCAGTTGCAATGTCCTCCTCCACTAAAGGACCTTGAGATGAAATTAACCTACCAATAATAAATATATACAGGGAAAAGATCATTGCAATGGAAAAAACCACTAGAAAAAAATGCTAGTAGATGTGGATATAAGTTTCCTGCCAGTTGTGTGTGCGGGGAAAAAGCCAGTCACCTACAGCTCGCCTTTCTCTGCTTTTTTTATCATCTCTGTAGTTTCTGTTTTCTTCCTTTCACATCTTCTGGGTTGCTTTTTGCCTGGCTCTTCTGTTCCGTCTTTGCTGGAGCCCATGCCCTTAGCTGCCAGCGCCTTGTCATTAATACAAAATTATTCTGCAGGAAGTTCTGGTGTCATTGCCACTGAGAAAAGTCTTCAACACCAGAGGAGAACCCATCCTCTTCAGTTCACGTTTCCAAGAGTTATTGGTATAAACAACCTTCTGACATCCCTAAGGTTTCTTAGTTCTTTATAGCCTTTCCATCTTTACTGGTTTCATGGTTCCCACTAATATAGCTGCTCTGTGTGACCTTCCTGTGCTACCTCGGTCTCCTCTGTGCAGAAATTCTCCGTCTGCAAGAGGCTGGTATTTGAATAAGCTGTAAGTGACAATGATGACCACTGGCACACGTAACGGGGAAGTGAACTCCTCCATTTGTCCTTGTGTGCTTGGTGCGGGCGTGAGCAGGATACACCTTCAGCTGTTGCTGAATGGTACTTACAGAGCGTTAAGACCTTCTCTGGTTCTCCTGCTGCCCTGCCAATGATGGCCTGGGGATGTACAAAAAGCTGGGAGGGGACACAGCTGGGACAGTTGACTCAAGCTGGACAGAGGGATATTCCAGACCATCATCGTGCTTAGCAATAAAAGCTCAGGAATGGAGGAGGAAGAGGGGATATTCAGAGTTATATATTATTTTTTTTCCCCCAAATTGATGTTAAATGTGCTGAGGCCCTGCTTTCCAGGAAAGTGCCTCGATATCTACCTGCCAATGGGAAATAGTGAATAAACTCCCTTATAGGCTTCTCCTATTAAACTGTCTTTATTTCAGCCCATGAGTCTTCTTGCTTTTGCTTCTGATTCTCTTCCTCATCCTTCTTTGGGGGAGTGAGGAGCCGTGTGGGGCTGAGCTGCCTGCTGGGGTTAACCCACCACAATCCCTCATGTCCAGATACAGGGATACTGAACATTACAGGAACTGGGATGCTATATAGGCACGTTAAAATGCAGAACAGGAAAGGGAATTACAAGAAGGAAGGCTAAGGAGTCCTTTACACCGTGTAGGTCTCTGCACCCAAGAGCAGGGCATGTTTTTGCTCTCAGGTGCTGTACAGGCCAGGATGTTATCTTGGGTGTGGATGCAGGACAGAAGAATTTAATAGACCAGGTGACTCCAGACCTAGTTCCCTCCTCTGATGAATTCTAGTCCAAAACCACGTCTGATAGCCTGGAGCTTACCGATACGAAGGAATCGGGCCGAGACTCGCAGTGAATGTACCCAGACCCTTTTTGCCCTGTTCCTGCCAGCCTTCTGCCCTGATAGCGCTCTGGCTGCCAGCCACCCTGCGGGAGGAGACCGGTTAAACAGTTGGGCTTCCCTTCAATAAGAGTGGCTGCTGTTGCCTGCTGAGAAGTAGGAAATTATATGTATTTCTTTTGGTCACAAGATAGCACAGTTGTGGGCAGATGGGTGGTATTATTTCCTTTTTTTTGGTAATAACTTTTATTTGCACGCTTATAGTGGCACAGCACGTTGACTTAACTCTCATCAGTCCTCCTTCTCTCCTCTTTCTTTCTCTGCCCATTTACCCAAACCTATTCCTGGCAAATAACTTTGTGGGGATTTAAAATGCTTAAGGACTTTCTCTTCTTGTCCCCACTACCCTTCCCCCCTCCTTCCCACACCTTTTATTATGTCAGTAAAGGAAAAAATACCATGTCAGATACATTATATTGCCAAATCTCTTTTTGTTATTCTCCTCTGTCAGTGAAGAACCAAAGGCCTTAGAGGAGCAGGGAGTGTTTGTGCTAGCATGGAATCATGCCAACAGAGCGCATACTCAGATTTCTAAAACTTTTAATTTAAGGTCCAGTGTTTAGCAGCCTTTCTATCATGTGGTGCATCTGAATCATTGCAGGAATTAGGGAAAAGACAGAGAGTGAGATTTCTTGATTTCTAAGCTCTGCTTCAAACCTGCTCCAGGCCAGCAATGCAGAAGACCTGCCTGTACAGCTGTTAGAGCTTGTATAGGAAAGAGCGTGATATTCTGTTTTGTTCTTTCTGG
This sequence comes from Xenus cinereus, assembly GCA_025774025.1. Classification (NCBI taxonomy): domain Eukaryota; kingdom Metazoa; phylum Chordata; class Aves; order Charadriiformes; family Scolopacidae; genus Xenus; species Xenus cinereus. The sequence goes on along the minus strand of JAOXJK010000040.1, from coordinate 22,627,217 downwards.
ACAGAATTGGCTAGGATTGCATTTGTCACGAGGCTAAAGAGAGGCTAAAGCTCAGTGGACATGTGAAATGAACAGTGTCCTTTTTGTCTTTGTGTCTCTTTCTCTGCCTAGAAGTTGCCCATATATTTTGCAAGTGTGCCACAAATAACCATGGGTTGCCATGAACGAGTAAAAGCCAGCGGGTCCTAGAACTGCCCACCCGGATTTTTTGGTGTTATTAATTTGAGAGGAACGTTGGGAGAGCAGGGTGCCTCGTGAACAGTTCAGTCTGTAAACTGGTCCCTACTTAGTGCAACTTGCGTGAGTCACAACACTGAACAAATGCAGAGAGATGTTTTTTCAGTTCTCCTGCTTGTTAGATGGGTTGGATATCCCACACAGCTCCTGACTCAGGAGGGCTGTGGTCTCTGTGCTTGGAAAAAGCAGTGAGGGGAAGGCTGATGACGTGTGGGCAACAGAGCAGTATTTGTGGAAAAAAAAGCAGTGGCAAGAGACCTTTTAGGTATCTCCCCTAAACATAGACAGAAATTTTAGACTGAAGATTGTCTGTGTTGTGATTAAAACTGGCTGTTTCCCCTGTGTCCTTTCCCCTTCCTCCTAACCCCAGCAGTTTCCTTGAAAAAGTACTCCATTTATCACAACTAGAAATTTCTGGGAATGTGTCAGTTCTGATCGGATTTACCAAGAACATTCTCAAAACCAGGATGAATTGTAGGGAGAGTCTGAGAGAATTGACTGCAATAATTGCTTGAGTTTTGCATACGACAAACTTAACTGTGTGATGACTATTTTAGAGAGCTCCTCCCTCCCCCTTCCCCTCTCCCTGTAGAGGTCAAGTATGATTCTGGTACAGAATGGAAATACTTTAAAAATCTTGAAAAATGGCATTGTAATTCCAAGAACATTTCCCTCCCTGATCTGGTTGAGGCCGGAGATCCAGAAGGAAGGTGGCAGAAGATGTAGACCACGTAATGCTCTCGTGGGATGTGGTGTTTTCAAGCTATGTTCTTTGTGCAGCTAATCCATTTCCATTTCCTCACGGCTGCAGATCAGGCAGGGCACATCTACACACGTGCGTTACCTTTTATAGGGCAGAAATTGTCCTGTGGGGCTGACGAGCTTCTCATTTGCTGCTCTGGCCCATACAACTGAGTCACAATCCCACGTGGGTGGATGTCGGTCATTTGAAAGGCTTAGCTCTTACAGAGGTTAATGTAATTCTTAACTGTATTTAAAAAAAAAAAAACACCATACTTTTTATTTCTTTTGTGGAGAAACATCCTATATCATTAGCTCTCGGCCTGTATTAGTCCAATAAAGGCAATTAGTTTTCCCTATGGCAGAAAGTCTGCTCAGTATTTGGCAGCTGCCCTTGGAGCATATCCTTGGAGCAGATGGCTACTCGCCTGCCAAATAAGATACAAATTAGATTTCCAGATGATTGAGTGACGGTGGCAGGAAAGCAGCCATTCATCTTGACTCCTCCTCTATTGCGAATCTGGTTAATCGGTGAGAACAAAACCACTCGCCGTCAGCGCACGCGCCCTGCGCGGCCAAGAGAGCAGCGGATGGGCCCCGCTGGGAGAAGGTGGGATAAGTTAAAAGGAAAAGTTTTAATCTTTGTAAACATTTGGTTTATAATGAATACCAAATCTGTCTTCTACACGGGTGGATTTCCAAGCCTGATTTAGTCCGTAAGGAATGCAAGAAATTAGTATGTTAGATCGACAGTCCCCGTACCCTGTCTCCATCAAAGTCCTGTGCTGGCTCCTAACTAGGCTGAACTCCCACGCGGCGGGAGGATAACCACGGGGCTGTGTTGTGCGGCAGATTTATTTATGATCAGCTTTTAGGTTCAAGCACCAACTCCACATCAGCTACATTTGTCTATCTGTGGTCAAAGTACGTGGGAGTGCACTCTGCTTGGCCCAGGAGGACAGGAAAGCAACCTGCTAACCTGTGCTTCTCTGATGTATTGTCTCTTTCTGTTTGTTTTTTTTTTTAAAATAAAATGCATCTTATTTAAACATGGTTGTTTCAACATAGTCAAAGGTGAGCAGGTGATTGCTGACAGGTAAATGTAAGAGCTGGACAAAGGACTTCAGTTCTGTTCCAAAACCCTTGGAACCAACTGCAGACTCACCATGTACTTGTGAAGTGGAGCCAGGTTCCTCTCGGAACCTCATGTTGTAGCCAGATAACTGGGGAAAAAAGCAATGAAAACAAAATAGCTTTGAAAACAGAGTTGGGGGGAGGAAGGGGAAGGAGAATATTTTTTCCCATGATGGAAAAACAAATACAGTAGGTCCTAAATATAGTAGGACCACTAATATGCTCAGTTGGACAAATATGTTTCCAGTGAAGTTAACAGAGTTCTGCTGGTGCAGTTGTGGAGGGAATGTGGCTTAGCGCAGCAGTCAGGGACTAGATCTTCAGTTGATGGGAGCAGATGGGGTTTCTACTGAAGTCCACGAGGTTCCACTAATCTGCAAAAATGGAAAGAACTGGCCCCAGGGCAACTACCGCCCAGGGACTGCTTTGCTGTTCCATGTTTAAAATGCAGGTTTCTCTGTATCTATATCTTCTCTTCTTTTCATGTAAATAGTGGGGTGAGAGAAAGATTAGTAAACCTGCACTAATTTAAAGAATCTCATTTTTAATATTCTTTTCTTCCAGAGATTAATTTATTTTACTTACTGTATTAATACATATATAGCTGTGAAAGCATCTGTCTTAAAGTTACTGTGCAGCAAAAAAACCCACACCACCAAAACCAACCTTAAAAAGATAGAGAAAAAATATTTATTGCAGCAGTATCTAAAAATGGTTTGTCAGTTTTCCACCCTTCATTAAAAATGCATTGCCTTCCGAAGCTGTTCTTCGACCTAAAGAGACTTAAAGCTAAAGAAATACATATAGTTATTTAATTTTTAAAGAAGTAGTCTAGAGAGGATGAGGCCAGAGTCAGCATAAAGCTTTTCAGCGGGATCAGCAGCCCTGGGGTTCGTGTCCCGAGGGGGCTGCTGGACCCGGGGAGGAAAGGCAGGGAGGGCTCAGCAGCATCCGAAGTGGATGCAGGGCTGGGGCGAGGGAAGGACGGCTGGATACTGCAGGAACAGGGAACAGAGCTAGGAGATTACAGCAGGATTAGCAGAGGTAATAAGTCAAAAGTGTAAAAAAAAAAAAAAAAAATAGGTAGTATGGAAGGCGATGAGGAGGGGTCAGCACGGTTTGGGGAAGGCATGTGAGGTTTAGGGGGTGCTCTCTTCGTTTCCCCACCTTTTTCCTTGCACCTCTTTCTCCCCCGCTGTTTCTCCCCTCCTGCTCGGAGGGATTTTGTGATGAAGAGACAGGGCCAAGATGAAGTTCCATAGGAGGGTCCTGGAGAATCAAGCTTGCTTCTCCTCCTGCTCGGGATGGGGCTGCAGATGAAGGTGGCAGCAGCTGTTGCTGTTGAGGGGCTGCCATAAGCATCCCTTGGCAGAAGCAGAGCTGTGCCGGCGAGGGGTTTCGTGACAGACATAGGAGAGTGACATCACACAGTGGCAGGGCAGAGTGGTTTGCCACCCCGGGCTGCATCGCGTTTTTTGTGTATAGGTTCTCTGGATGAGACTTCAAAGTTTGGCTGTGCTCTGAAAAGAAATGAGAAAGGCTTTAAAGTTTCCATGTCTGTTATTTCTCAAAAAAAAAAAATGTGCTCAGTTTAGAAGTAAAAGAAGGTTTCTTGTCCTGCTGTTTCTTTGAGTGTTCAAGCTGAACTTTTTCTCTGGCTTTTACCTGTTTGAAAGGCATACTGCCCTAGATTTAGACCCTCTAAAGCTTTATCTGTATTTATTTGACAGATAAGGTTTTTTCCTTTTTCACCTAACATTTGTTTATGTTAAAATCTTAAAGTAGACAAAATGATTATCCATTCAGGTGTATTTAGCTAGCTGAGAGAAATCCACAGCTTGGCCAGTGTTAAATATCAATGGTTCTTCTGTGTAAAATATATATTGCCATTGATGCACTAGAGATTTAGAAGGAACTAAATAAGACTTCTAAAAAGACTCTTTTTTTATTTTTTCCCTAGTAATAGCAGCACCAGTGGTACAGCAGTGTCGCTCCATCGCCTGAAAGCAAACAGCTACATTGATTAAGGGTCAAAAAGAATTCACTTTAGTTTACTTCCCTTAGCTGTATTGGCCCTGAATTGGTATCACAATAAAAAGCCAGTGGTAGCCTAAAATCGATACGCCTAAAATCACTAAAATCACTGCACTAAAATCAATAGGCCTAATAGCCACTACACAAAGAAAATGCATCTGAAGCTAAGCCTGTGTCCTCACAGAATCTGTTCACCTTTGAAATAGTGGATATACTTTTCCTATTTTGCAAGGTTGATAATAGTTTATTGGGTTTTGGTTTTAATTTCTTGATGGGGAAACATGCATAAACAGTACAATACACATTTGTCGTAGTGCATTATCTATGGCACGGGTAGTATTTGAACTAAAACTTCTGGAATTTCAATTTTACCTTCCTGTAGCATCTCTAGCATGCAAGGCCTGAAATAGGCACTGTCTTGGTATACGCTGTTGCATACACTTACTATGCACGTTTCTATACAGTATCAGAAAAATCTGTTTTGAGAGCAGCGTATAGGCAATATGCAGACAGGGAAGAGAGAAATTTTCAGCAAAGCTACTTTTCAGAAATCCTTTGGAACCTTTAACTTCCCATGAACTTTATTTATTAATTCATTCGCTATTTTGTTTTAATCCTCCCTTTGTTCTGATACGAGAATCTTATACAACTAAACAACACATTTGGAAATCCTGCCACGGATCACCAGGGCAAATTGGTGCTGTGCACAAAACTATATGAATATTTAGATGGTGAATAGTCTGTGTAATGGGGCACAGCCTGGCTGCCTACTCTGTAGAGGAATCTATCACCAAAAATACCTGTGAGGCAGATGGCATGTTTTATTAAATTTTATTTTTCTCTTCTTTGTTGTGAGTCAGGTGAGTGCCAGTTATTAAATGGTCCTAGGACATACCATGCTTCCTTGGAACTAAGGGCCTGGTTATCCTTAGACTAGATGCTGGAGCTTATTCACAACTTATTCATAAATTTCCCTGTACACCTGACCCTTCAATTCCCTTCTCTCCCAGAGCAGATGTTTTTTCACATAGGTGCTGAGCTTTCCTCCCAGGCTCCCACTCTCCTCTCTCTCCTTATTTGTTAACTCCAATTAGACTGAATCTGTCCTAATGGACCAATCTACTCATGCTTGCTTCAAGCAGTCTCGGGTCTATTTTAATTACTCTCCTTTTAGTAATTACTCTCTCTGTTTTCACGCTCTTTTATTCTTCTTTCCCCACTTTGCTGATATAAGCCTTTGAAAAGACATTTTGCGATTTTGCAACATCAGATAGAAGTCTGTTGATCAACTCATATTGTTTCAGCTCCTTGGTGAATTGCCGTTTCTCTCTTAAGCTGTCAAGGAAAGCAAGAAAAAATTGTCCAATAGTTCACAGGAAGGAGTATCCATCACTTTCTATCTATTTATGGAAGTTAGACTTCATTTTGATAAGAGCAATAAGAAAGGACAGATAGCGGGGATGTCTCAGTAGAAGTTTATTCTCAGTCTAAATGATATGACACTATTTGTTTTACATTTTCATGGCCACTTTAATCCTAAAAAAAAAAAATCTAACCTCACAAACACAACCCCCCCCTTCCCAACACCACCCTCCCCCCATCCTGCCCAAATCAAGATTGCTTTACCATGGATGCATGAGAAAGTCAAGTTTCACTTAAGGGTCTCATTATCTTTTCAGTTAAAATCTAAAAATAGTCTTTAAAAAGGTGGATGTTTGGTGTTTAGATCTAATTTCAGTTAAAATGGAGTTAAGCGAGACTGGATAGATTATTGGACAGACTGTCAGACTGGCAAAAGATGGACTAGATTCCATAAATAACCTCAACTGATCTTCTGTTGCCTACCTTTTGTGTGGTGTGAAGTGTGTATAATTATTCTGTTATAAGGTGCTTGTAAGCATTAATGATGGCGTGAGAATGATGTCTAGGGTATGATGCTACCTGGGGCATTCTTAGAGTTAAAGAAGAGAGAAGCTACTGTTTGTTGTATGTATGTTTGTGGTTAAAATACATGATAAATGCTTCATGTGATTCATGTGGAGGATGCTCATGACATTTTTTTAGTTTCTTGCACAACTGGAGCTTAGACAACTCTAGTAATAGATGTTCTATGAATGATTTTCTTTAGAGCTCTGTGTTTCCTTAATGATACTCTGATCTGTGGCCTACTATTAGTACTTCTTATAGGAGCAAAAATACCAGTTCAGGAAAAAAAAACAGTATAGCATATGGAGTTGGGCATTTTAATGCCGTATCCATAGTGTGTTGTAATTACAAAGAAAAGGGTGTATTTGGGAGAAGAGAAGAAGGAAGAGGGAGAAGAGAAGGAGGGTAGAAGGCTTGGATTCATACTGCTCTTATTTCTAATAAAGTTTCTGCTGCTCTTATTGCTAATTGCCAACCAGTGAGACCCTGTAGCTGGTAGCTGTGCTAAACCTGTTCTTAAATTTTGGGGAGTGGGCAGAGACTTGTATCAGGGACAGAGAATCTTGTATCTGGTTACTAAGATTTTTTATTTTTTTTTTTAATCTTTCTTAAGCGTTTGTTACTGCTGTATGTCAGCAGCAGCACATTGACCTAAATAAACCAGAACCTTGATTCAGGTACAACAAATAATAGCTAATCGATAGCATGGTTTTGCTTGATCAGTATTGATCTCTCCTTCGTATTACTCTCTGTGTAATACCATCCATTTCATGTTTTCTTTGGGCCTCTAAACACAGGCCTCTAATTCATCTTACTCTCAATGCTTTGCTTTTTTTTTTTTTTTAAATGTAATTCAGCTGTAAGTTTCTGATTAATGTGATTTAAAATGTGATTCTAAATGGCACTGCGACAAGGTCTTTTTTCGATTTGCACTGATTTTTCACTCAGAATTATAACTTTAATTCTGTATGTAGTGTGAGGTGGGTAGTAGATGGTAGCAGGCGCTCCGATCGCACTATTCCACTCCTATGATATGTCTTTTCTAAAGACTAGCCTTTTCTCTGGGTTATACCATTTCAGATTTTAGCACTGCAGTATTTGTGCTATCCATTTATTTCTGCAAAAGCCTTTTTGTACGCTTGCTCGCTCCTGCCGTGATTCTATCATTTGCTGGTTGTCTCAAAAGCAAGGAATTAAAAATTTGGGCAGCTTATTTGCTCTTTCTTTGCATCTTGAATACTGTGTCTGCTGCTAGATGCAGTTCGTAGTACCTCGAGGGCTCGCAGCTGACCACGACTTGGTAAGGGAGCAGGGAGGATTTTGGTTTTTTCCATAGAACTTGCAGGTTTTTGGATGTTAGCAGTGAATGGCATTTTCTCTGGTATTGATTTGTTTGGAAATGTTTCTAGATTTTGATATTTCTTTCCACTTTTTTTTTCTGTGAATAACTTTTAAGTGAGAATGAAAATAATATATATAGTTCCTCTTTTGTTTGGTCCGTTTGGGTTTTCTTTTTTGATGTTCCTTCAGCAGTGGGAATCTCTTTGCTACAAACAATCAGTCAGGTACTTGATACAGTTTCTATTGAAACACCTCTGCAAGTCAGTATAATTCTAGTAGCGTTTGTAACAACCCAGGTCTGATAAATGGGATTGCAAAGAAGAGCCACTGTTCATAAAGCTCTACATGCCAAAATCCATTTAGTGCTTGCTTTTAAGAGCCCCAACTGAGAAAATACTGTTTTGTTAAGCTTGACGAAATAGCATCTTGCTCCTCGACCAAATGCAACTGGGTGGGTCTGTTCCGACAACATTGTTGGGAAGAGTATTTTGATATGCTTAACAGTTGCTAGTTTAAATGCACATTTTCTTCAGACTCCGCAGAAACCAGCCCTACTGCCTGTAGGTTTTGTCTGTTACTGTCTGTACTTTTTGACCTCTACAGGGAAACTAGGTTATATGTGCTTAAAAAGAACCGTGTTTGTGTGTTTCATTCCCTTTGGGGTATCTGCTTGGCTGATAGCAGTTAAGGTAGAAAATCACAAGGAAATGCAGAGCTAGGCACTAGAAAATGATAGGAGAAGTATTGATTAGGAACAGCCTTTCCTGACTCCAGTTGCTCTGCATCATTTCCACACCGAAGCCCAGGTCAGAGGGAACTCAGTGACTGAAAATGTTGACCGAAGCAAGAAGGTGAGCAAACAGGTTGTGAGAAAATTTAAGCTGATAAAAAAAAATACAGGAACAGCAAGTGTCTGTCTGTCTGTCTAACTCTATCCAAAGATGGGAGTCAGCTGCTCTTACCCAAACTATCATTAGAGAGTGACCTTTTGTATGAAATTTTGTATGAAAGTCCTTTGTATTAGGCTAGTACCCAGAATTTAAGGACCCCTTTTGATCATTGAATAAGATCTGTCTTGGACAGAAGCAGAATTTTTGCCTATTTAACATTATGGATCACCACAGAAAGACGTCTAAAAAATGGTGTATTTATTATCTTGCTGGCCCGGTCTTAAAGTGGTTGATAAACAGAGCAGGACCACCTTGTTTTCAGGCAAGGGAGGTACAGAAGCTGTAGCCATTACCTGATGGGTGTGTTTGAGACAGACTGAAAGGGTCCGAGGCACCGTTAGACCTGCGACATCTTTCTTGTTTTATTCCTTTGCTGCTGCAGGACACGGTTGCTGTAGTGCTCACATTTCTTACGCTTTCATCCATGTGATTTTTTCCTCCTTTTTCTTTATGTAAAACTTACTCATTGACCCCAATGTCTTGGTCTGCTTCCGTGCTTTTCGTGACATGCGAGATGCCATGTGCGAGAACGTACATTGGCCTCCTTATGTTCCTAGTCAGTTGGACATGTTTGGTTTAGGTTTGGGTTTTTTTAATGCAGGATGGTGTATTAATGCATGTAGTGGGGGTGAGCCTTATCGCAGGTTTGTCCCATCCGTGAATAGTTAGAAATGTACAAATTATGGGTTCCTGCCAGTATTGATAAAAGTGTAGTTGTACTTTATTTTTCCTGACTCCTGATCCACCAAGTCTAATTTAATCCTTTTTATTGTTTCCTTCATTCGGAATTACAGCATTAATCAAATATTACAGTTGTCTAATCCGCACCTGTCTGTTCAGCTACTTTTCCCCAATTATGAACACTTGGATGCACAACGATCTTGCTTGTAACCAGGGAACAAAATATTGTTGCTTCACATCGCTTTTTCTTTTCTGGGTTTGTTCATTCAAGATGGAACCAGAAGTCTTCTCTTGTATTAATCATGGGAAATTTTATTGTTACTGCACCATAGTTATGATCAAGCCTATGTTTTCTATTGATTAAAATTTCAAGTTTTTGAGCAATATATGTACCGCTCCCCTCTGAGATTGGAGAACAGCCAAGAGCGCAGAACAAAGAAGCTTGATTCCCGGAAAGTCTAAGTGCTTTGGACAGACCCTCGCAGGCTTCCCACCTCTGCGCAATGGAGAGAATAAAGCGTTTCCAGTCCTGCCAGTCTGGACCCTGGAGCAGCTTTTGTTGAATTGGAATTTAGAACCATATATGAGAATTCATTTACTCAGTAAATTAAATGCTTTTATGTGAGCCTGGGTATATTTAGCGCTTGGTGAAGAGGCTCCCACAGTAGTTTGAGTACTTTTCCCCCTCCATCCTATTCCTATTGTCACTAATATCTATAAATCTTAATTGAAATTACAGAGCTGACAAAATGTGCTAGGCTGTAGTCAGCTGGGATGAGAAGTGACACTCTGGTCCTGGGCCAGCAAAGGAATCGACACTGTTTAACCAGTTCTAATTGCACGTGATCGGTGCTTTCAGCTTTGAGGTGTGACAATCTTGTTTCAAGGTTAAAGTTAAATGCAAGTAAGGGGCAGGAAAAGTCCAGCACTCAGGAATGCGTACACTCTTGTGTGCGGCTCTGAATGTTAACTCGTCATAACAAGCAAGGTGCTTTTCTTTTTTTAAATGCTTATTTCTTCTGACTGCATGTTACTTAAGAACTTATTTTCAGAGTTAGCTCTTGGAGAAGGATCTATGTATTTAATTACAGGTTGAACTACTTTGAGGTAGATGCCCAGGAACTGCAGAAAACACGTTTGGTGGCTGAGGTGCCATGGCCAAGATGAATTGTGAAATGAAGGATTAGGACTTTGTGCAGGAATTAAACTGTTTTATTCCAACAGAGAGGGAAAATTTCTGCATGACCTACATTGGAATTCTGGCCTATTTAACTGATGTAATTTCAACTCTGCCTGTGTAATGCTTTCTCTCGTGTCTCCACGTTCCCCTTACAATGAGTACATCCATCTGTCTGCAGCAGGAGTGTGGGATACAACCCTGCTAACCTGGTTCTGAAGCTCCCCTCTCATTTCTCATGGTGCAATTCAGATCGCTGCAGGTGTATGTGTGCGTGGGACAGTCCTGTGAAGAATGATTCTACCCTGGTTTTGTTGTTTTAGCTGATGTTTTGGGTCAAGAATGCCTTTTGGACATCTGATCTGTCCCCTAGAGCTCAATTTAACTTTTACAGTAACTACCACCTCCACCTCTGCTGTGCCCCCTTCCACTGAGGTGTTTGCTTGTTCCTATTTCTGCAAGTCTTAGGGAAATGAGGTTTGTTTCTTGTGTTACTTCCCTATTTGAACTCTTACTGGGACACGGCAGGCTCCTCCTCAGAAGGTGCCCTCCTCCTGCCCCTGGCTTTATCACACACTGGGTATATTTAATCTCCCCCTCCCTGATGTAGTCTGAGGGCTTTAGCAAGCTGTTGACATCTTCCTGAGGAGAAAGGGCTCTAGGGAGAGACACGCTGGACTGACAGTGAGAGAGGAGGCTTTTAGCTACTCTGTGTGCTACCTGTCAAAGAAGGAAAACACCAAGAAGTTAGAACAAGCAGGAAGAGTCTCCACAGACTTGACAGCTGAACTTCTGAATGAGCTGTAAAATGCTTTTAGCTCTTCTGGGCATTGGTGTCTATAGATGGCAACTGCTCTTGGAGGTGAGCACTCTCTCTGCCTTCTGCTGACTTCTAGTGTTCACCGAGACACTATGGAAGGCATGAGGAAAATGGTTCTCAGGCTTTGCTTCAAGAAAGTTAGGGCACTTGGGCTTAGTCGGCTTGGAAGCTCTGCTTCAGAGACCGCTCTTTATAAGCAAACATACCAAAAACTCTCAATCACTCTTCCGCCTAGAATCAGACAGGTTTGAAACAGATTTCAGAATTTAAATGATCCGTCTCAAGGCTCTGTGAAGAAGTCAATGTGTCAAAATTGTTCTGGTGGATGGTGAGGACTCTGGAAGTTGCACAGTGTTCCCCTGTGAGAACCTCAGGATGGGTACAGAGAATGAGGAGTCAGTGTCGGGGAGAGGTTACCAGAACGTGAGAGACATGGATGGTGCATACAGTATCCAGCTGGTAACGCAGTGACCTTACTCCAGTCCCATTTAGTCACGGAATATAACCCTCAAGGCACAGGCAGTGGTTACAGCACGATATGGACAAATCCTGTTTGAGGGGTGTTGCTGTACGTAGATACATCTTCCTCACAGAAATGGGGGCGGGTTTGTTGGCTTTTTTTTCCAAGTAAACCAGACAGTGCGCTTTTAATTAAAATAAGTAATAATGACTAACTAGTAAGTAAAAATAATGACTAGATTTTAAGAGAGATTATTCTGTTATGCATTAATTAGGGGTCTTAAGGCTCAAAGGAAAGAGTCTTCTTATGCAGATGTATACGGAGTGATACATAAGGTAGATACAGGTGTAAGAAAAAGGATAGATCGGATAGATGAGTATGAATTCAGCGTTCTGCTTATGCCTTGTGTCATAACATGCTGAAAAGGGGAAGGAAATAAAGAAAAAAAAAAGCCCAATTTACTTTTACCGATAATCTCTTGGGATGATAAATCTTATAAAGCCATAGGATTATTTTTTCACTATTTCTTCTTACAGTACATGCTTAAATGTGTTAGTGGAGAACTGTACAAAAAAAAGCATAGACTAAGAATGGTGGTGATATTCCTAAAGCCATACATTATTTATCAAGTCATGGCTCTTGAATTCAGATCTGGTGTCAGATACAGTAGGCATGTAGAAAATGGACTTGACCAGTATAGTCAAACGACTGACACTCATCCCAAGTTCCTATTCACCTAAACCAGTTTTGTTTGGAGACAGCAAAGCTTTTCAGTTGTGTTCCTTCTCCAAGTCTGTGCTCTTACGGAGCCAATTTCTCCTGTTCTGTGAGTTTTTTCTGGGGGGGGTTCAGTGATTGTTCTTTGTTTCCATGTTCAGGAACTTAACTGCTTATTCAAAGCAGCCTTTACTTTTCATCCTTGGTGTTTCCTAAAGACTTTTAGGTATCATTTTATAATATTTTTTCTCTGATTTTTGCTTTCTGATGCTTAACAAAAAGACAGTTCCCCTCGAGATTGCAAATCTGCTGCAACCACTCTGTACCTTCTCTGTCACTTTAGTCAGGATCCTTCCCTTAGTTGTTCATCCCACACCACACTCCATGCTTTATCTGGGCTTGAGAGGCTTTCCTTTTTTACCTTTTTATTGGGACACTGATTTGCAGGTAATCCGGACCTCGATATTGCTCTGGTATAGCTTCATCTGATGCTTTCAGGAGGTGATCTTCCACACAGCAACCCTGCAAAAGTGAGTACAGCTATTACAGAAACACACGGATTATTCTGTTCAGCTGCAAGGGAAAAGAAGGATTTCTTTAACTGTATTTTTTTTTTTCAACCCCTCATTTTTTTTTTTTGTCATTCAGAAAGCACTCCAGAGTTCTGTTTCTGGCAGGAGCTTTGTCATAATGGAAAAACTTAGTTCCTTGTATGATCCAGCAACCAGTTACTTTCAGTAGTAATATGAATGCAAATTAAGACTATACACATGCTTATTAAGACCACCTTAATAGTGTAAGATAGTTATTATTTTTAACTCCTTTTTATCCTTTCAAAGGCTTTTGATCTCACTGCTTGCTTACCATCACAGCAGTACTCTCTCGGTGTGACTTTACATGCTTCCAAATAGAGCAAAAACAGTTCTTTGTTTTGAACAACACACTACTGAGATATGGGGATTGTAAAGAATGCTCAATTTGCATTACATCTGTCCTAGATTAAATCCTAGATTAAATCTAATGTGATGTATTCTTTCATGATTTTGCATCCTAAATCAAGAGTTACTCGTGCTGAAATCTGAAACTTTAAATCATCTGTCAAATGTGATAGTGTGTGTGTGTATATATATATATATATATATAGATTTAGCCAGTAGTTTGGCAAATATTAGAAGTGCTTCTAGAACAAGAGCTTTGAGGCTGAGAGAGTGGCAGCTGAATTACCCAGATTCAATGAGGTTATGGAAGCTGAAGGAACTTTTTGACTGCTTTCTTGTAAGTGAATTTTGTAAAGAGATCTTTTTCCTCTGCCATTGCTATCCTTGATAGATCTGTTATAAAAGTTAAAACATTTATCAAAACTGCCACAGATCCTGTGACCCGTAGAAGAAGGACTATCAGCCCTTAATTGCAATAGCTGTGTAATTTCAGAACTTCCCTTCCCTTGTTCACCTACTCTCTGACCTTTATGTCAGCTTCTAATTTCCTTCTGTAATTGACTCTCTCTCTTTCTAGTACAGGAAACTATGGCAGCAGATGCATCTTCTTCATACAGGGAAGGATTCAACAGCACTGTGTGGATGTCTAACAAGTTTACTCGTAACTATTTTACAAGCAAGTTTTTGGAAAAAGGAGTAGTCTGAAAACATTTCAGATGAAAAAGGGGTACGTTTCCTTAAATGTTGAGGTTGTGGGTGTTTTGGTTTTTCATACAAACTTCAGTAAGGATTTAAAACGCTATCTTCAAATCTGTGCTGAAGACGGCCGTTTGGTTCAAAACACGTTCATTTCAGTGACACGTGCTAATGGAAGCAAAACCTAAGTTTACTCTGCTTCAAGAGTCAGCTAATCCATTGAGACAGGGCCTAATAGCCTGAGTGTATTCCGAGAATACTTGTGGGCAAATCTCATCCAAAGTGAGGGGTTTGTATCTTGCATGTTTCTCTTTTCTATGTCATGATGCCTCTCTCTATTTTTTTCTTTTAAGAACTTTCTGTTTCAGCATTGCCTTTCCCAACTTTCCCTACGTACTGCTGTATTTATTGACTGATACAGGGGAGAGGGATGTGTGGATCTGCTCGAGTGCCCTTACCTTACTGTGTAATGAGCAACACTAACAGTCAGTAACTGGAAACACAAAAGCCCATGGGCTTAGTTCCAGGCTACTCCAGTTGGAAGTAATGTTTAAATAAATCAAAGTATCAGTTAATAAGGTAATATTGTTGGCAATTAGAACAACTGAATTCCTTAAAACATCCTACTTCTTTTACATACCTAGTAGCCCCAAATTAAAAAAATAAAGACAGTTCATTCTTGTTGAACTATAATCAAACAGGCCCGTTCACAGTTTTAGAGGACAGAGGAGAAAGCACACTAGCAAGAAAAGAATTGCTGTAATTTTTCATGCCCTATTTATGCCCAAGTTTAGGGAAACAAACCCTAATACACTGTATTTGCTTTAGACGTTGTACTGTCTTATAGTCCATAAACCTTTTCTGCTGGCTGTGTTTTTTGTCACTTGTTATTAAGATGTTTAGGACACCAGAAAGTAGAGGGTCAAGACAAGATCTTTACTTGGGTGTTTGGATCAAAAATTGTTGTCTGTGTAATCTATTCAGAAGTCAAGAACAAAACCAATACTCTAACTCCTGTTATTATGTATAGCTATCAGTAGGGATTGCATGACAAAAATTAATAAACCCAACCAAATTAAAATCTTGTGTTTAAAACAACCTCCACTTTTCCCCCAGTGAAGGCTCTTCTAGAACTCTCTTCTCCACAGCCACAGAGAGCCCGTTGTGCTGCAGAGGGAAACGGCACAGAGAATACACGTACGTAGGGAAAAGCACAAGCCTTTGTAAATAGTTCATAGTCCTATGGCACCCAGTAAATGCAGGACTCCTTACCTTGCTTTAATTCTCTCTATGTTGTGTTAAAAAATAACCTCATGACAATTGAAGGGGCAGCCCTTCAAGGAGGGCTGAGAAAAGAACCGATTGTTTTTGAAAGTTTAGAAAGCAGATATATAGTTCACATCTCTATCCCCTTCTTAAGGTTTACTAGTTTGGTTCTGTGTAGGGGCTACCAGAACAAGCAAGGGCCTCCACTTCCTTGTCTTTAATAGCTTTTGTGTGTCATACTGTTTTAAGTACTTTGGGCCTGTGTGGGGAGTTGTACCCATCTAGGAAACAGCCTGCTTACCTTTGGTCTGTCTTGATTTCTCCTCCTTTCACGGGGTTATTCAAGACATTGGCTGGTACCATCCTTGTTGAAATCAACTGTGGATTGAGGTCTCTGGAGACTGGAAGTCTCTGGAAACTTCAACAGTTTCATTCTCTGGAGTCTCTGGAGATATCCATCAACAGTTTCATTCTCATCAACTAAACCACTTCAAGATATTCCTTGAACTATTAAGGTAAGTGAAAAGCACCTTTACAGAATTTTCTAAAATTTCACCAGTCAGTGAACTTTTCACACTCTTCCATGCCTGGCAAGATAGAGTTACTGTCTCCGAGAAAGTATTTTAAGGAAAGTCCATTTCCAAATAGGACTGAAAGAACAGAAATGCAATCCACAGGACTTGTCAATACAGTAATTCACAAAATGAAAATCTTAATGTTGCTGTTCTGCCTACCAATGAGTACAGGAAGTTATGATTTAATAAGAAAAAAGCTGTGAATAACTGCTGAGCTAAAGCTCTCAAGCTTAAGAAACTGGCTTGCACGATCTTCCCTTTCCTTGTGTCAAAACATTCTAACGGTCCAGGAACACTGTGTACTTATCAGACTGCAGTAAAAAAAATTGCTAGGGAACAATAACCATATTTACCTTCTCTTAAACGTTTCTTTGGGGGTGGTAGGGATGGTATATTTCTATGTGTTCATCTTTGATACCAACATAACACAGGAAAGCATCTAGTACTCTGGGTGTGTGGTCCACAGCTGTGCCACTCTGTGTAAGTACAGAGGATTCTGAGACCGTACAGAATTAATCGATAACCTTCCTGATACAGGTGCCCTAGCCCTGCAGGTGTCTGCCTCTCCGTGAATTCAAGGGAGGCTACAGGACATAGCATAGACCAGACATCTAGATTAAGAAGCTGAAGTTACACGAGGTGACTTTGTATGTAGGAATCTTAATTAAAGCTAATTTTGTCCAAGATCAAGAAGTCTCCTGGTGCATATGGCATCAAATGTCATTGTTAAAGTAATTCGTGATTCAGTATCACAATCCATGGAGACTTCACAAAAATCTAGAAGAGCTGTCTCCAAAATCATAAACTAGATATGGAAGATGCGGCTTAATATAATTCATGCTGAATCTTTGGTCCTTGCTTCCAGCCCTTTGGAGCACCTAGGACAATCCAGTGATCTCTTACAGTTAAATGAAACTCTTACCTTCTGGCCTTTTCAAGGAATTTTCTTCCATCTGTTGGGAGATGCTGGACTGGCTTAAGGAAAGGGAGGCTCACAGCCTGAAAGTTTCATCATATGCAGGCTCGATTCCTTTTAATTTTTCAGAAAACATTGGCTACGGAGAAAATAGGAGATATTTCAGTGTGGGAGATCTGTTGCTTTTATTATCTGTTATGGATCTGCCTCCTGGCAATAACTCTGAGCAGAGTCTTTACAGGGCCAGTGACTCTTGGAAATCATAAAATTATTTTAATTCCAGTCTCTTCTTGATCCTCCTTGCTGGGTTTTCTCCCAACTACAGCTAAAAAAGGATATTGAAGGTACTGCTGGAATTCAAAAGGAAAAGAATACCCCTTCCTTTTCAATGATGATGACAGAGCTTTGTATGCGAGATATTTCATAGGAGATATTTCAATTTGCCCACTCAGAATTCACAGTGATGAGAAGTGACCCATGCCAAGTGCCAGAATGATTCAAAGCAGTTGATGTGCAAAGAGGTGTTCTCCCCTGTATTTCACTCATAGGACATAGCTGCGGGTTTGTACAGAAGCAGGAGATTCGATAACTTTGGTGGTTTGAAAGCCCAAAACCCAGTTACCCTAGTCTTGCTCTATCCTTTACATCAGCTAGTCATCAAATTAATATCTTTGAAAGAATGGCTGTACTGGCTTTCAAAGATGGGTAAGTTTAGCAACTAGAGCATAGCCAGAAAAAAGAAATACTTTTCATTCTTTAGATTGACTTGGAGATCTACTCAACATATTTTTTTGCTTCATAAATGCTGTTGTTTATGTACAGATATCTATACATGTCACATTTAAATAGCGTAATACAAAGAGAAAAGGATAAGATCAATTTTTCATGCCCATGATGTCTCCAAACCAGCGATGGGGGG
>JAOXJK010000040.1:22589155-22609589 GCA_025774025.1 Xenus cinereus | reverse complement strand
GAGTATCAAAAAATCATAAAAGAAAGTAGTGGGAAAATAATGGAATCCTAAATAGTAATGTATCCTACAAGTTATAATAAAGCAGCAGAAGCCACTTCAATGAGCTGGAAATGTGTATTCAAGTGCAAAGCTATGAGTCAAGTGAGCTCCAGCTGAAGGAACAGATTTGGTAAAAGCTCAGATGGAAGGGAAATGGAAGAAGCAATGCACGACCAACACAGAAATAGGATGCGTGTTTTGTCTGATATAATAATGCCTCTTTGGACTCGATGAGAAGTAGAAAGGGTAATTAGACATGGCTTGAGACATGCTGGGTAAGCTGAGCAATGGGAAGCAGCAAAAGAGATTAGTTTCTCCAGGGAACACACAATGTGCTTCTGCGCTGCCTTTGTTTATGATGCAGCTGCTCTCAGCTGTCAAAAAAAGCTCTGTATGATAATCTCAAGGCATATCACTGTTATTACTTTATGTATATTGAGGAAAGTACAAACAGACAACCTAATCTCTGGTTAAGTTTTCTTAAGCAGACAAGAGAAAATATTTCACATACAGCCTAAAAAGTGTTTTTGCTACTGCAACTACTGTCCAGTCCAGAATTAGTACATTGACGGAGATTTTAAAAAACATTTTCTCTGCATATGAAGTACTTGTCCCATCATATTATAAGCAGTGATCCAGAAGTGGCAGTAATGTTTACCTTTTTTGTAGTTATATCCTGTGGCTTCATATATGCTAAATATTGAATCTATCCCTTTTTAGGAAAGAATGTCTGAGGATGGAGATCAAATTGATTCAACACCCATGGAAGCTACAGTGGTTTTAACTATAGCATTGTGTGCATTACCATTTTGTGCTGTAGATAAAAGGTAAAGGGAGAAAGAAGACTAAAACTCTAGTTTTAGTTACATGCAAGTTGTCATTGGTTTAGCTAAGTATTTGGTTCCCTCAGACAACTTTTGTAAGAATTATTTTATTCCTTAAATCACCAGTATAGTTGACAGGGACTGGCGGTTATGATGGCAGACTGTGATCATTCCCATTCTATGCAACCCAGAGAGCCCTTGGTAGAGAAACCAGCAGAAGAGGGTCCTGGCCAAGGGAGAACAGGTAGGAGAACTTCTGCTTCCATGACTGGCACTACTTTTCTTCTACTAAATGCTAAATTTCAGTAGATTTCCTTAAACCCTCATACCTTTGTTCTTCTCTTCATTATTTCCTTAAGAATTTTTAAGAACTCCCTTGGGATTACGATGTCTGAACTCTCTTTAGATTCAGAGCTTTTGTTTAAATAAACTTTCCCCTTTTCATTGAAATCTCTTTGCTCTTGTTAATTAAAGCCAACCTTTGGAGTATAGTAGTGATTACAACCTGATCTTCTGCTCTGCATATTGAACTGGGACACCTTATGTAGTTCAGAGTGCTATAAAGAATATTATAATTTAACTACAGTTTAAACGTGATCTTAAGTCTTTTGAAACGGGAGAACTAAACATATTGATTTTCAAGCGTAACTTGCTAAACATTTTGCAGTCATTTCTATGAAATATCTGAGATAACATGCTCCAAAGAACTTGAATCAAATGTGAAACTGGTTGTAAAAACCAGTGAGATGGCCCTGAAGGAAAATTTATTCTGTCAATAGCTGCAGTTGTCATACAAATACATTAATTCCCTCTGTCAAGAAATTAACTGTTTGTGAGCTGATTTTGTTTCCATGCAAAACCAAGCTGCGTGACCTTTGTGAAATGACAATAGTTCTAGTCAGAAAAAACCCCATGTTTTATGTAACACACAGCTCAATTAATTATCTAGTTATACTAGAAAGCCCTCTTTCTAAACATGAAAACAAGCTGAATGCCTTAAATACTGTAACTCATACATTAACACAAAACCTTTCGTTTAAGTGAGTGTGTTTGAGGCCTGTGTGCCAGCAAGCCCTACAATGCATGGAGGAGGAGGGAGGGGAGGGGGAGCCCATGCCAAAAACACACCAGAAAAACTTATGATTAAGCCCTTACTTATGCTGAACCAAATTACAAAATTGCCTTTTTTTGTTTTAGCTGTATCTTCAGACTCACCTTGAATATGATCAGTCCCGTCCAAATCAATCAGACTCATCCGTAGCTGAGCTCCAGCAATCCTAAGCAGCAGAAGAAAAACATTCAAAGTGGAAGCTTGGTTTCATACACTTAATTTTGGAGCACAGAGAAAGACATTTGTCTTAGAGGTATTTGGTATCTGGTATTTCTTATTTGGACAGTATACAAATAGCATAAATCATTAACTCATAGTGTAAGTCTAGTCAATGGAGCCACTGACACTTCAGGTAAGTTAAGGATCCTGCCTACAATTCTGTGTTTTTCTTTCCCACCTGCCCTTCTGGAGGGTCTGGAGCAATTGTCTGCTTTGGAGATTCAAACAGTGAGGTGCAAGTCCTGTATCTCACTGACAAACTGAAGAGCAAAGGGCTTGGAGAAGTCTCCAAAATAAGATCGTACTCTGCTTGTCACTCTAAATGCAAATGATATAGGCACAAAGCTCTAGGTTTCCAAGGTAGGAAAGTTAGGAAAAAACACAACAAAGTGAGCTGGTCTGTGGCCTGCAAGCGTCAACTTTAAGCCATTATATTTTAGGGTGAGGGAATTCTCTGAGTTCTTTGAAAGGAGTTTTTAAGGAAGGAGATCAGCAGAAGGAAAACAAGTCATGGAGATAAAGGTCAGGAGGCCACAGGGAAAGTAGTCTAAGGTGAAGTGGCCATTTCATTTCCCTTTAAGTTCTGTTTAAACAGTTAAGTAAGACCAATAAAAACCCACTAAACAAAAAAAATCCCCAAACAACAACAACAAAAAAACCAAAACCAAGACACCCAACCCCCAACCATAACCCCCACCAAACAAGCAAAAATAAAAATAACTACCAGCCAAACGAAACCACAAAACCCAAACCTCGCTCCTTGCTCTTTACCTGCCCCCTCTGGCTCTGTTGCTCGGGCTGAGGAGTGGGATGCAAGACGCTGCTGTACCAGGGTCAGCCAGATGCCAAATGCTGCACAAGCATCAGAACTGGTTTCCTTCAGGAATTTTCCAGCTGTCAAAGTTATTAAAGAATAGAAAGCCTGATTGATTTACTCTATAGCAATTTAATGCAGAATCAAGTAACTTCCCCCTGCCATCCTCCCCTGTTTTATTGGAGTTGAAACATATACTTCAAAATTAGTGACTAGTTTAAGAATCATGGTTTGGGAATGGTAGGAATTGACTCTGTTGCTGCACCTCTTGCCCTGGGGTCGGAGCAAGCTTCTTACTGGAAGTTTTCTAACAGTTCAAAATACCTCTCATTAAACCATTTAAAATGCCTAAATACTCATTTTCATTCAAATGGCTCTCTACCTCCTATTTTTTATTAGCTGCATCTTCAAATATAGCTTTGTGTGCAACTAAAAAATGATTAATTTTTTAGTATAAGATAAACCTTTTAAAAATGCAGATAGTCACAGTAGAAGTGGTAGTGTATGTTGCGCCTAGAAATGTGTTTGCAAAACATTCATATTTTTCACCAGAACTTACCAGAAAGTGCAAATATAGATTCATTTATCAAAATCTTAAATTCTAGATGTTTCTTTAAATGCTGATATTTTATTTTTTTTTGCAAAGGCTTTAATTCCCCATATGGAGGCACTAAGCACCAGCCCATTTTGTTCCTGGCAAAACTGAAGGAAAGCTTATTTCAAATTTCTAATTAAAATTCTTTCTTGCTGCGTAAGGAGCCCTGATGGGATTCCTCAGGGTAGTTGGATGGGTTTCTGATTGAATTACAACTGGCCCGATTGCGTGAATATTTCATTTAAATGTTGTGAACTGAAAAGAGCAATTAATGACAACCTGAATAATAAAAAGCACTACTTTACCTTCAATCCTCTCTTCTCCCACAGTTGATTCAAATTAGATGCTTAGTCACTGGGAAAAAAAAAATAAAAATAAATGAACCAACCTAGAAACAAACAGCCAATCATATGGGAAAAGGAGACGGCTACAGTCATCACCCTTGAAATCAGAAACTCTTTGCCTGAGATGATGGTTGTGTACGTGACGCTGTTGCAGAGCTGCTCTCGGGAAGCCTGACCCTGCTCCTGCTCTGTCTTTTATTCAATATCCTGCACTAACTTTGGTTTCTGTCCAATCTCACCTCAGGTAATGTCAGTCTATCTTCTTATCTCCTATTTATCAATATCATTTTTTACTAAAGAACCACGCTGCCTATGGATTGGGGAACACTTCCTGATCTGGTTAAAAATTCTGATACAAACAGCTTGGCTGACCCCTCCCAGCCCCGGTCACAGGCTTTTGGGTGAATTGCCCAGGCTTACAGATGACCGCGTTGGCAAGGGCATTTAGGGGTGATCCAGCTGTGTCCAGTTCCCTGGCCGGATTAGACATGTCTCATCAAGCGTACAGTCACATGAGCTGCTACTTGGGGTAAAAAGATGAGAGTTTGGGAAGTCTTAAAGCTAAATGCCAGGAGTTGATAAGGACAGGCAGTTTCTTCTGATTTGTTCTGGAAAGCCACTATTGACAACTTTGACGGGTTTTATATGAACCCTGCCTTTAGACAGTCTGCTCTTCTTGGTTTTGTAACTTTGTCTATGCCTTAAAATTAAAAAGCTTCTGAGAATTAGTCTAAAACCAGCCCAAGTTCCACTGTTTCAAAAATATTCTCTTAGCAGTTGATGACTGATAGGACCTTGACAACTAGAAAAAAAGAAGTTTATCACATTAATGATAACTTTTACCATTAACACTGTGGGTCATTAATAATTAATCACAAGTTTAAATTTTCAACTTGATTATCATAATTGTAACAGTACAGTGACTAAATTAGGATAAATTATTGGGACTAATGTCTTCCTATTACAAAGTTTTCAATGACTGTATCAATATCCAGAGTTTAGAATAAAAACCCTCCTCGTGTTCCCACATCAGGAACAGCTCAAATTAAGCAGGCAGAGCTATACTGGGGAAAAAAGAAAAAAATAAAAAGCAAAACCAGAGACAGTGAAAAGGACAGGAAATAAACCCACAACTTAATTAGCCTTGTGCATCAGCCACGGTGATTTCATAGGTGGAATGGAGTGAGCTCAAAGTACTGCACAAAGACCAATGTTACAAGCCTCAGGTGCAAGGGTATGAGCTTATTCTGGCAGCTACAAAGTCTTCTAGTACTGTCTGTCCCCCGTCAGCCACAGAAGAACATCCCTTACTTTGTCTTACCAGCGAGGTACCAGCTCGCAGGCTGATTCTGCCACAGAAAATCGAGCCTTCCTACTTAATTTCAGTATTCCTTAAACTGGTTTTCAGTTGGAAAACCCTCAAAATTGTATTTAATTATTTAATGATGTCATTCTTCTACATTTTGGGGCTTCCTTCTTAGTGGCAAAATTCTGTAGAATGTAGCAAATAGTAATAATATAATTTAATATCTATAAGATAGAATTATCATAATATAATACACAGATACAATTTGAAGCGTATTCTGGATGCGACTTATTACATTTGCAGTTCATTGTTCTTTTTCTACAGGATAAACTTCACACTTAAAAGGGTGTTTATAAAGCATTTCTCCCCTTGTACAGTTTGTCCTCTTTTTTTTTTTGAGCTACTGTCCTCACACTAGGAACGGGTTTCTCCAATATCTTCTGCCTGAATTTCTCATTGTAGTTTTGGTTCCAAACAAATCCAAATCTGAAAGCAAAACTCAGCTGAAAACAATATGGTTTGAATTTAAGAAAAAGTCCTCACAATAAACTGTAACATTTTATGAGGTTTTGGTGCAAGTCTGTGAGTTGACCTCAGTACTGCTGGGAGTAAACCACATATTTAGTCTTAGATGCTGGAAAAAGTTGAATTTATAAACTGGAACATGTAGTTCAGACCAAAATCTCACAAAAGTTAATTCTATACATCAATGGGCTGAACTACGTTTCAAATCATACTTCAGATCCAACACTGATCTCAAACTTTGACTAACATTGAAAAAATTCAGACTGGATTTTGTTTCTGTACGTAAAAATATCATCAGAACAACCTTTAGGACATGTTTAGCCATGGATCTGTATATTTTAAAATATAAATTAAAACATATCTGAGAATCAGTTTGGTTCAAACCAGGCTTTAGCTTCTAGGACAAAGAAGGGAAATACAGGTGGGCAGGCAGGAGCTCAAATTATAAGTTTAATTCTAGAGCCGAGCGTTGTAAATTGCAATATTTTATCTCTGTTCTAAAATTTTAAAAAATAAGGAAAATACTTAGCTTTAAACACCTTTAAAAGTGCATGGGCACAAATTTGAGGTTAAACTTGGTATTTGAGCTGTCTGTGACACTTTAAGTGAAGATCTGATGTCAGGGCACTGGCTCTTTGTGCACCGATACCTGTCAACGTCCCATTTTGAGTGTGCATCCAGACTACGTGATTAATTGGTGGGTGGGGTGATTTCTGGGGGGCAGGGTTTTTTGTTTTAAACCTGCAAGAGGTGTTAACTTTGTAAGAGAGATTTCGATGGGACTAACAGAATCATTGCCTTAAGTCTGATTCTGTTTAAAAATAATTGCCCTAGAGAAGATAATTAATTCTTCTAATAAGAAAATGACCTCTTAAGGAAAGCTGTTGCTTTATGGACAAAGAATTTTATCTCAGTGGAGATCACTCACCCTGGATTGACCGATGGCACCGCAGGGGCAGTCTCCATGGCGCGCTGAGGCAGCTGCACCGCCTTCGGGATCACAGCTGACATTTCTGCACTGCAGTCCTCAGAGCAGTTCCTGGTTTTTTTTTGGTGACAGCCAATTTTGAAGGGTGGTTGTATCCAGCATCCTTTGGCAGAAGTTATCTGTCCTCTGGTGGAAGCTACTCGGGGAGTCTCCTGAAAGAGGACTGTTATCTTGGTTATAAAAGTTACACTTATTTCCCTTTGGTCAGAGTAATCTGGGTGTGCCAGAAATCCGAGAAGGGAGGAAGAAACTATATTTTTTTATCAGCACAACAAAATAGATCCGTTGTTTGAGAGGAAGGGCATCAACTATAAGAATATGACATTCATCAAAACTGCGTGGGCTTCTGTCATCAGCCCTTGGACAACCTAATTTTAACCAGTCTTTTATGTTGTTATAATATTCAGGCCACGTGGAGGAAGGTGACTCTTCATCTCTGCTCAGTGCTGGCGAGGCCAACGGCCAGAGTGCTGTCTGCAGTTCTGGGTGCCCCAACACAGGACAGACATGGACTTCCTGAATAGAGTCCAGCAAGATAATAAAGGTACTGGAGCATTTGTCGTACAAGGAGAGGCTGAGAGAGCTGGGACTGGTTATCCTGGAGAAGAGAAGGCTTAGGGGGGATCTTATTAACGTATATAAATACCTGATAGGAGGGTGCAAAGGTGTTGGAGCCAGACTCTTCTTAGTGGTGCCTGGTGGGAGGCTAAGAGGCAATGGGCACAAACTGAAAAACAGAAAAACGCTTTTTTTACCTTGAGGGAGTCAAACACTGGAACAGTGTTTTTCTCTGAACAAGACAGATGTGGAGCAGGTCCAGAGGAGGCCACAGAAGTGCTCAGAGAGCTGGAGCACCTCTCCTGTGAGGACCTGCTGAGAGAGGTGGGGTTGTTCAGCCCAGAGAAGAGAATTCTCCAGGGAGACCTTCTTGCAGCCTTTCAGTACTTAAAGAGGGCCTGTAAGAAAGATGGGGACAAACTATTTAATAGGGCCTGTAGCAACAGGATGAGGGGTAAGATTTTAAACTAGAAGAGGGAAGTTTTAGACTAGATATATATCTACATATAGATATAAGGAAGAAATTTTTTACAATGAAGGCGGTGAAACACTGGCCCAGGTTGTCCAGAGAGGTGGTAGATGCCCCATCCCTGGAAACTTTCAAGGTCAGGTTGGACGGGGCTCTGAGCAGCCTGGTCTAGTTGAAGATGTCTCTGCTCATTGCAGGAGGGTTGGAACTAGATGACCTCTAAAAGTCTCTTCCAACCCAAACCATTCTATAATTCTATGATTTTATCACAGGTTGTCCAGAGACATTGTGGAGTCTCCATCCATGGAGATATTCAAAACCTATAGACATGGTCCTGGGCAACCTGCTCTACCTGACCCTGCTTAAGCCAGGAGTGGCTGAACTAGATGATCTCCAGCAGTTCCTTCCATCCTCAATGACTCTGTGATACCTGCCAAGTGGCACACATGCTGCAGATAGGCTTATGCCAGCAACTCGTATTGTTATCACTGCAACGAAAGCCTACTACAGACTTCCCCCCAGAGAGTGAAGGGAGGTGGGTTTCAGGGAGGGGAGCAGGCCGGGTGGAGAGGGTATGGAGATGCTCACCTCCCGTTCCTGGACATCACCCTGCCGTCACTACCTGCTGGCCTGTAGATGGGCTCATATGCAAAGATGCAACATTATTTTTTGCCTAGATGATAAAGAGCCTTGAAAATGCACTCACACGTTATGAAACGCTCTTTAAAGTGCACACATTTTAGCTGTGCTGCAGAACTGTTTTATTGAGTCTGAATCCCTGAACTCCGTGTTAGGTTTTTGTTCCCCATTGTTCTGGTTTCAGCTGGAAAGAGTTAAATTTTCTTTCTAGTGATTGTCATGGAAAGAATTTCAGCAATGCAAATTATTTAGTTGTTGCTAAGTGATGTTTGTGCTTTTCAAGGACTCTTTTCAGCTTCCCATAGAAGCTGAGAAGGAATATAAACAGAGCAATGGAACGGCCAATGGAATATCCTGTATCATAGATGTCGTGCTCAGTATTTAAATGGGGGTGTTGGGAGGGGGATCTGTGGTCACTGCTGGGGACATCAACTCACTGGGCGGAGACAGTGACTTGTGTCATTATTATTATTGTTATTTTACTTTTCTGTTATTAAACTGTCTTTATCTCAATCCACCAGGTTTGGTTTCTTTTTTCTCCCTTTTCCCTTTCCCCTCTTTTTCTTCCTCTTCTCCCCACCCCTCTGGGGGGAGGAAGGGTGAGCGAGCAGCTCCATGGTCCTGGCTGCCAGGTAAGGTTAAACCACGATGCCTGTGCTGTTAGATATGACCTTAAAAAGCACGCTGAACAACAGTGTAAGACTAAAACCTTCTTTTTGGAGAGAACTGGTTTAAAGATTTGCCAACTTTGTTTTTCATATGGAAAACATTTTCATCAATCTTTCTATTTAAGCTATTCCAAAGAAGTTTCATTTTGGAAACACAAGAGAAACATTAAAAGCATCCTGTTTGATGTTGTTGAGAGTAGAACATTTTGATTTTGGTCCAAACCAACATATCTAAATTAAACTGATTTTAAAAGTTCCATAAAATTCGTATGGGGTCAAATTAGGGTGACGTGTTTTGATTTTAATCAAAACCAAAAGAATTTAAGTCACCCAAGAGCTCAGAGCTTTTCTACATGAATTTCTTTTTACAGGAAACCTGATATTCCTTCTTTTGTTTGAAAGTGTAAGAAAATAGATTCTTTACAAGTCATAAACTGTTCTCACTAAACAAAAAGCCTGTAGTGCTTTTTTTTTTTTTAATATAACAAAAGCTGCCGCATTTCTGGTGTTAGATTGCTGTTTCAAAAACCTACAAGCAATCACAAATATACATGATATAAATCATCATTTTAACAATTTACTCATCAGAAGTATTCTGCAAACGAGTATGTACAGGTATATATATATATATTTTTAAACCTGTACATCTTGCGTCTTTCCAGGTATTAAATATTCTAACTATTTTCTAGTTGAATTTAGAATTCTCATAATTACAGAATATGTGGACCCAGGATTCCTCTAGGAAGTCCCTTGAATTTTCCATGACTGCAGTCCTTTATCTTGTCAGATTAACCCTGTTGCTGCCAGAAAGGAAGATTTGTTTGCATAAGCAATGTCTTACGTGCAGCAGGCGTCCGGCTCTTTAAACTTCAGATTGAGGCATTTTTTTATTTGTTGGAATGAGTCAGAGCCAGCTGGATGGCTGGATTTCCAGAGCCTGGTTGGAAGTTCTAGTGCCAATACTTAATCTGTCTTTTCACTATATGAATAGAAAACTAGGCCAACTCAATGGAAAAGTCACATAATGATTACCATAACATAAAAATAAATTACACTAAGCTTTTGTTAATTTTTTTGTAAATAAGGGAATACAAGAGGAGTTAAGGAAAAAAAATAAATGGTCATCATACATTCTTTATCTCTCTGCTTCCCTAATATCCCTAATATATAAAACTAGTTTAGTTAGAAGGAAATTTGTGTCAAATTTTGAGATCACAAAGTTGTAATGTAAACATTGTCAGAGTTTCTAATGCACTCTCAAGTAGCTTCAACAGGCACCCAAATAGAAAAGTACGACTTTAAACACATAACCTCACAAATTAGAGCCACCACTCTGGAGATAAGTGAACTTGTGTGGCACTGTTTTCCACTAGACAGGTCCTGGTGGGATCACGCTACTTGGTGTCTAGTGTCTGGGCATCCTCCACCATGGACATTGAAGAATGACCCAACGCAACATTTGTGATTCAAATACTCCATCTGCCTCTGACTTCCCAAAAAACTACATGCTGGCTCGGATGTTCTCCTTTTCTCCAGTATCACCGTAACTGGGGTACTCATCTGTACAATTTGGTGAACAGAACTGGTCACCTTTCTCTAATGAGAAGGTAATTATCATTAGTCTTCAGATTTTTCTCCTGCTGTGGCCCAGCAGCTTTGAAAGTCACTGTGTTCCACCTTTGTCCCATTCTGAAGACAATTTCTAATCATACCCTCTTCCTAACTAGCCTTCCTCAAGGCACACGGCCCTGTGCCAATACACAAGACCAATCCTGTCCCTAGGTCTGGGACAGCAGCTGGACTGGGTTTTGCAGCTGCACCCTGCATCTCCTCCTCTGTCCCATGGTCTCTCAACAGCACAGCTGATTGATTTACTTACTTTATACACAGAACAGCTTTTGAGAGGATGGAGACATTGGATGGGAGAAGGCGAGAGTCCTGCTTCTCAGTCGCATCAAGCCACTCAAGCCATAAAAATATCTACTTCAAACCCCACTGACTTCAATGTGCCAGATGCAAAACACGCCTGAACAGCCCCATGCTTTGTAGAAGAGTAAAAGCTACAAAACAAAACGATGTCGCACCCACCAGCAGTTCCTGGTCACCCACAATAAGCAGTGAATCAGGTAACAATGTCCAAATAGCTCAAAGAAAACGGCTCCTCCAGTACCTGTTTGGATGCAAATCACTAAGCAAGCTTACCAAAATTTCTGTTTGTCCCTATGCTCATTAAATATGGACATCATTATATCCTGGTTAATGTGTCTGATCAGACATACTGTAGCTGTAATTCATTTGACACAACTTCTTATATAAATCAACATTTGTAATTTCCCTAGGTATGGATGTATTTTATTTTTTTTTAGTATATTTAGAATCATTTTTACAGGTTAACTTTTACTTGCATGGATTTCATTGTTTAGTAAAGGGAAGCCTTTCCATTTCAACTTCCATAACAGTACTTAATTTTATAGATTATTGCTTAGAAGAACAAGAGCTGAAAAGAAGCTAAAACATGTTTACATGCTAGAGTGCCTTTCCCAAAAACTACACATTTGATAATGTTTTTAGACAAGAGCAGTGAAATCATATCCCAAGGGCACACAAACTGTTTTTCAGTGTTTTCTTGACTTTCAGAAGAGGCAGAAAATAGCAGATCACAATGCACAACACTTCCTGAACCATCTTATTGTTTAGATTATGAGGATTCTGTAGGAAAAGCTGTCACGTACCTTAAACACTTCAGCTCGACTGCAGTGTGAACATCGAGTGTTTCTGATGAGACAGCTCACAACCTGGAGTTCATTAAGAAAAAAACCCAATCAACTCCCCTCCCACCCCAATCCTAATCAAAAAAGACCCAAACCTACTGAAACCACACCGACAGTCTGAAACAGAGTGAGCTGCTGCCTCTGACTTCAAATAAATTGCTTTCTTAGTACACTCTTCTGTGGTTTTCACTTAAAAAAAAATGAAGATTGGAACCTTCCCAAATAGCTTTTCAATTAGAACAGAATTCTTAGTCTAGCAGCTTAGAGACTGTAGGTTAAGAAAACACATTTATTACAGAAGACCTGAGAATGCAGTAATTAAGTGGCACAACCGAATCATAACTAGATGAAACCTGAAATCAGATTGCGCACACACAGCTGTATCCCCACTCCCATACACACAATACACACATCTGCCCTAACTAAGTGAATTTGCTCCGTGCCACGGCAGCGCTCGGCAAGAGAACCTCCAGAGAAACTGGGAAACCAGTCTCACAGAGTACACTGGTCACAGATGCTTTTGCTTTCCACCGACAAGATGCTAAGTGAGCCTACAAAGTCCATCACCCGTGAAGCGTGGATGTGGCTGGGAAAGGTGTATGAGCCGATCAGTACAGCAGCCCCAGGAGTCCATACCTCTACTCTTTGCTTTTTTATTATCATTCATTTTGTTTATTATAGTAGTTGTCTCAGAGCCAACCAGCAACAGGGCACCCCTTTTTGGTGAGCACTTTAATACAGAGTAACTGAGCTCATTGCTGTACGGGGAAACGCAGGAGAGCCCTAAGCTGAATTTCTGAAGCTTTTCCTTTAGTATATATAGGAACCCACTATAGACAATCATTTAGAAATAACCTTCTTTTCGTTCAATTAAATTAACTCAGCCTAAGTGTAATATTGAAGTATCTGCCAGTGAGTTATAGCCACAAAATACTCAAATGAAAGTACAGCATATATAATCAAATTCCTTCCCAAACACAGCCTTTAGTTACAGCCTTGGGATTGTTATCACATTTCAACTCAAGTACAAATATTAGGAACTTGCGGTCTATTTTTTTTTTTTCCAAATAAGCAGCAGAAGCATTAGGGTTTTGTTGCCAGCACAGCTCTCAGTTTCATCCCACATTGCCAGTTTTCAACCAACAAAACCCTGTGCTGGCAACAGCTTACAGCACAGACCGGGTCTTGTAATTTAAAAATGCAACCCAAACATCCCTTTTTAGATATGCTCAGGAAAAGAAGAGAGCAGGGGAAAGACACAAAGGACTATGGTTGCAAATGGGGCAAGCTGTACGGTACCACTAATTTTCTTTTTCGCTGATCTTGTATGTCCTCATGTCCCCCATTTTCATTCTTTTTAGTAGTGGCCACACAGCACGACACAAATGGAGAGCCTCTCATCTCTCTGCTGCAGTTCTGGCAGGAGTGCAAATTGTATCACACTTCTCTGAAACGTCTTCTGCTCCCAGGCACACAGAAAAGAAGGTGTCCCACCTTAAACTTAGTACCAAAATGGAGACAACATTTTCTTTCTCCATTCAGGAGACAAGAGTTCAAACCTGCCTAGTCCCAAGTGAAGATGTGAATCCGGCTGTAACTCTAAGTACCAAGTTTCTGTATATTCAGTGGAATCTCAAAACCTCCTGTAGAAGTTCTTTCACTTGCCATAAAACAACAAAACAGGGACTGACAATGGGGTTTTCCAACAACCAGACTAGAGCATAATATTCCTGACTCGTTTCCTGTGAAATCAAACTAGAGAGGCAGAGACTTATCCCGTGACTGTAAGAGATTTTGGGGCAGGATACTGTCTCTTGAGCAATACATCTATCTTAGTATGAAATTAAGCAGAGGAAAAAAATTTTAATTTTGGTCTCTCACAACTGTATTACATTTTAGGTATTAGGTCTAAGTGAGTCACTGCTGCCTATCCTTCTTTTTTTAACGAAACTAATCTTAGGAGAGAGCTCACAGCTCTGAAGTTGGATGGGATATTGCCCTGAGCCCTGAGGTTAGATGCCTGGGTCTGGAAAGAATAGTCCAAGGAAACATGCTTAGAAAGGTTTCTGGCGAATTTTCAGGTTTGTGTGAATCCCATCAGTATTCTGCCTTCCTACACGATGCCCTGGAAAGTTACCCTGAGCTCTTAATAGGCTTGCATTAAAAAATGAAGCTCCCACAGTCACTGTGAAATGACGTACAGATTATTAAGTATTATTATCCAAATGATCAATCTGCGCAAAACAAGCATTTCCCACCATTCGCGTTCACCTATGGAAACCCCAGGGAAAGAAAGAAAACAATCAAAATCCTGATTTTATTTCCCCACAACACAGAACATAATCTTGATTTGTAGCTATTTCATTTGGTTCAAGTTTGGTTGCTTTTGTTATTCAGGGGTGCTGGGCAAGCTCAGCAACAAAAGAGCACGGGAAGAAGTTAGTTTTGCAGCTCTTATTTGACCCGAAGAACTGAACCTGACATCTGATGGAGAGTATTTGTTTTAAAGAAACTTTTTTTAAAGCATGAAATCCCCAGTAAGGGTAAGGCAGCAGAGCCCCTCTGCAGTGAATGCTCGTTTGTGCCCTGGGAGATTGCAGACTTTGGTACTTCTTATCTGGGCTCCGCTGCGACCCATGTTTTACCTCCCCACCTTCTGTCACAAGGGCTGCATTGCTACAAGCGTCCGTTGAGACCCCATGAGATGTTGGATGTCTCAGGATGTTTGAAATCCAGTTCAATCTTAGAATTTAGATGGAGGATAAACCCAAAGCTGTTTTTGCTGCTTTTAAATTCACTAGAGGATTGTGTAATTCTACCACCATTTGAACATCGCTCATCTATAGAAAGGACAGGGGAAGAAAACTTTTTGCTTTAATTCTTCTACGTCTGAGTATTGTGTGGAAAACAAGGATTAAAGTGAGATACAGTGCAGTTTAAATTCAAATAAATCTGAACGCGTGTATGTTTTCCATCTCAAATCTGAGGGAATATGAGGAACAATATCCCCCAGAAAAATATTTTCATACAAAATACTCATAGCTTCCCAAATTTATGATCAACCCCGAGGAATTCTAAATGACTAGATCTTCTTTAGCCCACAGAAGAACAAACTCAGCAATTCTGCTCTCATATACAGTACATATTTTTCCCCTCAGCCTCCACAAACACACCTACTTTCATCAGATTCTTTCTCCACTCTCAAACAGAACATTTATTGTTACCTTTTGGATACGCAGATAATACACACTCTGTGCTCCCCTCCCCTCTTCAAAGCAATATTAGTTCTTTCTCTCAAGGAAATGATTAAATCAAACTGCTACCCTAGCAAGGAAATAAAAGGGCAGAAGCTCTTTGCTTTCAAACTAATCTGCACTAGCAAAGCCAACCATTCCTTTCTCTGGTGTCTTAATTAGAAGTCTTAAACCCTCTGAATTCACACTAGAAAAAGG
This sequence comes from Xenus cinereus, assembly GCA_025774025.1. Lineage (NCBI taxonomy): Eukaryota > Metazoa > Chordata > Aves > Charadriiformes > Scolopacidae > Xenus > Xenus cinereus. The sequence goes on along the minus strand of JAOXJK010000040.1, from coordinate 22,594,267 downwards.
AGGAATGTGGCAGCGGGACACAAGCATATTTATTTTATATAGCACACACGATTTAGAAAGTCCATTTTACACACAGTATCAGTGTTAGTGGCATATGTTCATAATTGCAGCCTTCTGCTGGAATACTCAACCATTCTCAAATGCAGTTTTAGACAGAGGATCCCAAATCCCCTGCCCAAACACATTGGTTTGGGCTACGAGCTGGATCTGTCGTCCACTTTTGTAGCTACAAACGTACTGTTGATACCTTGACCACTTTAACAGATCCATACACGACAGTACTGAGCCACACACACCATCTACCACTGGTAGGCTTCCGTAGTCATCTCACTTAAAGAAAAAAACTTCTCAAAATGAAGCCAGAAGAGAAATTATGTGAGCTGCTTACTACCTTTCTACAGAGAGTAATGCCGCTTATCTGCATCATGCTGTCCATTATAACAAGATTAAAATCATTTTATATCCAGTGTCTGAACATAAATTGTCTCCTGTTACAAGGTTTTCAGAATGGTTTTCATCTCATTACTAAATATTTCAATCCCAGCTAGAGAGACATTTAGGTAATGACCCTGAGTGAAAAGTCTTGGTATTCTTCTGCAGGATTCCATCTATACGATTCTGTTAATCTAAACCTGAACCTGCAATTACGGTTCTGCGGAGTAGGGAGCAGATGCTTTGGCCCCAGCAAAATCCTGCTCAACCTTTATAAAATGCTAATGTACACCAATTTATAGACAGACCAAAATGCACTACGTGGGATCACCAGGCAATCAGCTTACAGTGTGATATCAACCTAACAGAGCTAAAAAGGTGTCTAGAAGTGCTTTTTGTCTATAAGCCAAGTATATAAATCAGTCACCTCAAATGAAAAGGGGGAACAGAAAAATTTTTTCTAAAACAAAATCTAGAAATTTAAGAATATATATACGTACATATATATTTATATGCATACAGTATATATTACATATATAAAAAAACCAGAAGTCTACAAGAAGCAGAAGACCTATCATAAAAATCAATTGTAATCTTCTCCTGGTTCCTCCAGTCACTGCAATTACCAGGGAGAAAACCCTGCTTAACGTACACTTTTGCTGTAGGGCACACACCACCTTCCTGTAGGCATTTTTTGGGTTATGAGATAAGGCACACAGCGGCACCACTTCCAACAGTTTTTGGCAAGTTTAACACATTCCCTTGTACAAGGCACGCTGGTAACCGCTCGGCCTTCTTTTAAGTGGAAGCTCGTGCTAGGACCAGGGAGGAGTAGTCAGTATTCACCAGGCACATACCCATTTCCAGAATTTGCTCATTAAGGCCACTTCATGCCTGAATTCAAAGACTAAAAGCTACTCCAAACTTATTAGAAGCTCTCAATAAACTGATACAACAATTGAACAGTACTCAAGTGCTTATATAGATGTACGCTATTAAAAAAAATAAAGAACAGAGTTAAATGAAGAGTACAAGAGATAAGAATTCCATTTATTCAGCAACAAAGTGCTTAAAATGTACCTATTAAAGCAGCTAAGTAATGCAAATGCCTAGAAAGTATATTGGCAGATACCCCGGTCATTGACTTCACTCCCACTGAAAGTTCACTACGTCAGAAGAATCATCTTCCCTATGTTAAGTCAGAAGTTTCTGTATAAAACAGCATCTAAATTAAACGCTGCATAAGATTTGTCATTGATGGCTTTTAAATATAATGGGAAACATCTGAGTTGATTCTTACGCTGAGAAGTGGGGAGAGAAAAAGACTGTGGTAGGAATCAAAAAGAGGTTTAAACAGCATTGTTGGTCTTCAGCGGTTCCAGTTATACTCACTCTAAGATTAAACTTACAGCACTTGGAAGCCCTTCCAGTATCCAATATCACTGTCAGAAATAAGCTGAAGAAGATATAACGGTGCTGCTGTGACAGTCGAGGTCTACTGAAAACAGTTATTCCTGGTTGTGAAGACCAAGAAAAAAAAAAATAAATCCTGTTTTGGTACAAACTTTCATAGGCTAAACATAAACTTTAACAATATTTCAAGACAGAAGAGGATGACTGCCAGTAACTTCCATGTGTGTTTTAGAATAATTAACCACAGACTCTCAACTGAGTGATTTTGGGGATATGTTGGTTTGGAAATCTTTAACTTCAAATGTAACTCTGGCAAGAAGTCGGGAAATTTTATCAAGCATATGCTTTCTGATCGTATTTTGGATTTTCTGGTCCTAGAAAGAATCAGGCTTGGCATTCTGTAAGCGAAACTGAAGTAATGGTTACTGGCACAGAAGGCACAGCCATGGGACCACAAATCTCAGAAATGGATTTATTCAGGATTTCTTTTGCAAAGTTGAGCAAGAGGTCAAGCTCTTTACCTGAACTGGTTACTCAGTTACAACTACACTTTTGCAAGATTCTACAATAAAATTTTAATTTCCCCAGAAAAGCCTTTTTTCCTAACTAGTTCATGATCACTACAGGAAAATGTGTATAAACCCAAGAACAAATGTTTCTCAACCTCCTCGGCTTTTTGTTTGATATAGAAAAATAGAAGTGTGACTCCATAGTTATATCCTGTGCAACTGATAAGGTTTTAAACCACCAAATGGAAGCAAGCAGTCAGCAAAATACAGCACTTGGAAAATGGAAGCAGTTCCTAATTTGCCAATTGATAGGAGAACTGAATGGTGAGACCATTTTCAGCTTGTCTACCAATATTTGCAGGTGAAGCACGCACGGGAGAGAGGGGTTATAAAAATTACAGCTGTATTAAAGTCCTTCATCCAATTACCACATAAACCGGTACCGCAATTTTCATGTGCAAAACTTAGCTTGTTTAATTACAAAAGATAACAAGAAATGTTACTGTGAAGCAACTCTCCCCACCCCTCCAAAGCCCAATGATCTCTCTGCAGAGCTGAGCGTCCTTGTCCAACTTTCTTAGCTGTTGTTTTGGCTCAGAAGGCACGAGGTTGCTCTCTCCCCTCTGACACTCAGTCTCAGCTATTTGGGATTTGCAAAGCAACGGGGTTAAATGAACCCAAGCAGACACAAAGGGGAAACAAAACACTGCACCCATTCCTTCTTAGTCCTAGAAAGTAGTAAATGCCAGGATCCACCATCCCAAACATCTGCTCTACATACTTTTTTTTTTTTTTTTTTCAAAGTCACTTAATACTACCCATCGTCCAAAACCACAGAGAAATCCTTCAAAAACTTGTTCTGCTTGAGCTCCTTGAGTCAGCCCTTCTTGCATTACCTTCTGCCTCTTGCAAATTATTTGGCCTAAGCTCTTGCACTGGTCACTTATCATTTTCTCCTTATGCTATTTTTGATAAAGACTTCATCTCTCAGTCCTGAAAATGAATTAATAAAGCTGTGACCAAGTTCCATTCCCAATCTGTTAAAAATCTTTTCTTCCTTCTAGGGAACTTGGATACAGGCAGAAACTGTAGCCCGTCCTGAGCTTAATGTTTACACGTACCCCCCAAGACAGATTCTTTTTTCCCTTCCTGTTATTCAAAGCTGTATTCAACTCTTAGATTTCCAGCATCAGTTTTAATTTGGATTGACAATAACAATCTTTCCTGAGTTCTTTGACCTTTCCCTCCAGGAACTTATCCCAATTATCCCCTAGGGAATACGAGGGACAGGCCATTACGGAGCTGGGACAAAGTGCTCCGTTAGAGCTGAATGCCTGAATCAGCAGTACGCCAGTTTAACGAGCTGACAGAAATTATTGTGCCTTTCTGGAAACAAGTGGCCTTCTTGTCTCAGGGGACCAATGTGAAGTGACATATTGAGGCAGTACTGGCATTTCCATCATCGCTGTTGCCAGGGCTTGAGCTTAAGGACAAGGGTACCGCTGATCTAAACAGCGTGCGGCATCCCTACACGAAGCCATGAGAGAATTGCCAAGTCACAGCAATGAGACATCACTTTCACTCTCTGTGAGCCAGGGGTTAAAGCCACTGAAGGAAGCTTTAAAAAGAAATCGCATTTGTTACATAAGCCTTTATACGGGGCTCCAGGTCTCCTTCCTGCACAGGGCTGGCAGCGAGAATAAAGCCTGGGAAACAAACAAAGACCAGGAAACAAGAAAAGAAAACCAGTCTTTTTCCTCATTTTCCCCACTGCTAACCTTCATCCCACCCCCTCCATCACCTACTTCTATATATATTGTGGTCCAAGTAGAGCTGTGCTAACAGAGAAAGCGAAATTATACATTTCTGGGTTAATAATCCTGTCCTACCAGAGTCTTTGGTCATTTCAGTCCAGCGTAATACTTACTAATCTACACAATGCTGAGCACCTGATACAACATCCCGGGGGCATCCCACGGAGCCCAAACTGTTGTAGTATCAGGCCTAATACCTAAAAGTTCACTTCAGTGCGCGAGCAATAGGAGGTAACAAGGAGCTGTGGGTATTTAGAATACCTTAAGGGCCATATGGGAAGAATCAGTCTTCTTGTGCTAAAATCTTTCTAATTTAAAGTAAAGCAGCTTTGCATACAAACAGGAAAACCTCAGTTTGATCCCTTTCAGTTTGTGCCAGCGTGCCTCCACTAGTAGGACAAAAACCAGGAGAAATGAAAAGAAGGAAGAGAAGCAAAACACATCAAAAAATGACCTAATTGTTTTTTTTTTTTTTTTTTACATCAGCTCCCAAATTGTTTAAAGGTTCCTTCTTTTCCCTCAGCCCCCATTCTCCCACCTTACTTCACACCGAGAAACACACGATACCAGAAGACAGAGGTACTGCCAGACAGCTCACTCTGTACAGCCAGAAGCTGTTTAGCATCCTAGCATATCATAAAAACCCCAACCCACCCCAAAAAACACCAGTCAACTAAGGTGACCGGAGCAGAGAAGCACTCTTGCTGCAAAGAATCACAGAATCATCATGGTTGGAAGGGACCTCTGAGATCATCCAGTCCAAACACACACAAAAAAAAACCAAGCCAACACCACACACACCACCCCACCACATCACACCCATCCACAAACCAATAATCTCAGGCACTAGAGCATGCCCTGAAGTGTCACGTCTACATGTTTCTTAAATATCTCCAGGGATGGTGACTCCACCACCTCCCTGGGCAGGCTGTTCCAGTGCCTGA
>JAOXJK010000040.1:22578893-22589121 GCA_025774025.1 Xenus cinereus | reverse complement strand
TTGTATGACTTGTTCTCCAGACCCCTCACCAGCTTGGTGGCTCTCCTCTGGACATGCTCCAGCAGCTCAATGTCCTTTCTGTAGTAGGAAGAAGTAGGCATTAACACTAGCTTTGAGTAATGTCTCTGTGGCCTCCAACAAGCATAGTCCCCATGGTGCAACTCTTAGTCCCTGGTAGTGTCTTCAGTCTCTTGCCTTCCTCATTTTTGGTCATTTGGTGAGACATGAGCAAGGAGGCTGCTGATCCCCTGAGCAATAGGACAACCGAACAATTTTTATTCATCAGCCTCCTCTTTGGCTATTTCAGCTCTCAATAGATGCTGCAGCAGACAAGAAAGCAATTTGAAAAGCGAGTTGCAGCCTGTCTTGGGTAAACACGGGAAAATAGCGCTACACCCTAGGAGTCGAGTCTTAATTCAACTCACAGTAAAAATGTATTTCACTGCAGTTCATTCTGACACACAAACCCAGGAAAACAGCCACTGTCCTCCTGGTGTGCTCCGCTCCTCCAAGGAGCCAGTGCTGACAGACACATCTGCCATGGCTTTTGTTTTGTAGCTGCTGGGAAATGTTTGCTATTTGCTAGGTGGCAACATCATTCTGTGCTGCTCTGCTTGCTCCCTGCTGCCCTGCTTGCCCAGCACCTCTCTCAAAGCGGGAGACAGTAATTCTTCATTTAAAATAATATTTGTCTCAGTCTGTTGAACATGGCTGTTGCTGTACTATGAGCATACACAATACTTTGCAGAACAGGGAAAGAGAACTGTCTGTTCCATCTGGCATGTATCAAGAAACTCAAAGCGGCCCCTCAACGTACCTAACGCCTGGCTTCAGCCATAGAGTTTAATGCAGAATGGAATTTATCAGGATTACCTGAAGGCGAGACGGTTATACCAGTGGAGAACTAGCATCATGGGAGAAAGTAAGGACAGCGAAGATCTGGTAATGCTGGTCAGAAAGCGTTTCCATAAAATGCTTCATGGGAATTCACTGATTTGCAGAGGGGTTTTTTGGTTAGGAAGGCTGAGTTTCAATGTTTTTTAAATTTACATCTTGAAAGCATTTCAAAGTTATCTAAACACTTTGTTTTGACATTTTTTAAAATGAAGATTTCTCTTTCTTTGGTTTAGAGCAATTGCTTTGAAATCGAAGCAGTTAAAGTTTAAATAAAAATATTTGGCTTCAGCTGGAACTTTCCTTTTGATTTTTTTATTCAAAAACTTCAAACAAGTCTCAGTTTGATACAGGAAGATCTGATACATTAATATCTCAAGTCTCTGGCTTTCTCATCCCCTAAAATCCAACCTAGTTCTGCTAGGTTGTCAGCAAAGAAGTCGGATGCAGAAACTTTTCCGAATCGCTGTGCTCTGTGGAAGGATCCCTCCCCTCACGCTCACACAGAGGGTAAACCGAGGCAAGTGTAAGAAAGGCTCCGAGACAGTCAGTGCCCTGGTTCAACAGGGACAACTTGAACGTTGAGCCTTAAAATGTCATAGGGATTGGAAAGTAGCAGTTAGGTGAAAAACTGCAAGGAATTAAAGGAGCAAATGGAGGAACACATGAAAAAGTTTCAGGTGAAGCTCTGTGCCATTGCCCAAGGTAAGAGCTGTTATCGTTCACGCGCTGTTTAAGAAAGAAAAGCCTTACACCACAGGAGCACACTTGACATGCTGCAGGATTACATCTTCATTTAACTTATTTCTTAGTCCGAATGATATACAAAAGGAACATCTCTCACAAGAAAGAGTTCGTAAATCCAAATATTATGTTTAGCAATTTCCTTCAACAAATTTAGTGCCGGGTAAAAAAGCTGCCAAATTGATAGCCCTGAGAAATGAAGCCTTTAAATTGTAGCAGAGGAAGATAAGCCAGAAGTGGTGTAATTTCAGACTTCCTACACTGCTTTGGTGGTCCTGATGGACGATATCTAGGGCTGAAGAAGGAATTCAAGACCAAGGCCTCTATCTCTCTGCAGCATCTGTCAACAAAAATCTAGTGAGCCTGCTTTTAGTTCTCATGCAGATTCTTCTCCACTAGAAATTGAACAGAATTATTTTAGCTAAGTTTCCAAAGACGCATCAGACAGGAATGATCTTAATTAACTGCTAGTCAATCCAAGTGCAAGCCAGTAAGGGAAGACTCTCCAGAACATCACCAGAGTTCACAGTTTGGCATTCACAGACCCGTACAGCAGTTTGTGGGGAATGGGTGGCCCTGCTCTGGCTCCTGACCACAGAGAGGCTGACTTCATTCCGCCAATTAAGCCAATTAAGTTAAATTAGGCCAATATGCAGAATCTGAGATGTGCTCCTGCAAAGTGCACATCATCAGGCATGTTGCATTCAATGAATCTAAAACCTTCCTCTATCTTACTCTGTTTTCTGAATCCTCAAGGGTATTATTGGTGACACCCAGTATCAAAGAGATTAGATACCATTTTTGAGGTTGAAACAGCTGGGCATGATGTCAGATGTAGGAAGCAGCACATGCAATGAGATCAGCAAAACCCTCACAAGCCCTGTGGTCACCAAAGGGCACAGGCAGAACAGGTTTGGGCATGTCCCCTTTCTGCTCTGGAAAGACATACGATGGTTTCTTGGAGGAACGATTAATGCTGCCCTGGGCACTGCTCGCTGTAGTTGCCCCGTGGAGAGTTTTCTTCTGGTTTTCCCTCCTCAGTATGAGCCAGTCTCTCATAGATTGTTGGCATTTTGATCATGAGAAGCCTACCCTGGAAACACGTGCTAAAACCGGGCTCTTTCCGTCCAGAGATATCCTGCATTAATCTTGGTGTGCCTTGGTCCCCCAGATAACCAGAGGAGCACTGGCTCACTTTCACAGAGAGGTTTTTATGGGAATAAATATCCCATTATTTAAGAACTATTTTGACTCTGTAGTGATCAGAGAATGCTAATTGTACATAGCCTCAACCAAACCAACGCACACAAACATTCAATTTCCCATCTATTTCTTCCCTTCTTGCTTCTTTACAAAAGTTTATTCTGGATTTAGTGTATTGACCACTGGCTGTGATGCAGACACCAAAGTTTTTGGAGAATAGCAGCAAACAAAATAGCTTTTTTTTTCTCCAGATTCCTTCATCACTTGCATATGACTTGTATGTTTTCTAGGAATACCTTGAAAGAAAACAAGCAGTAGATGTAAATTAAGTTTAGAGTTACCTGAGATTTGACTTCCAGAGCTCATCAATCAGCACAGCTCTATGTGGGCAGAGAATCTCACACCAATGTTTCAGCTGAGACTGGCCATCCTGAGCTTGTAACAAGGTTTAATGAAAGCTCATCCCTCCTCCCCTGAAAATACTTTCAGATTCTGCTTTTCAGATCACAAGTTTCATATGCAAGCCATCATCGGACTAGAATTTCTCCCCCTTATTGGTTCAACCTTGTAGGACAGAAGAGGATCTTATAGCAGAATCATTATCAGAACCATGTAGGTCACTCGGTAACAAGTTGTATGTTACACCATACACGTCTCATCCCATCATAAGCCTTTAATGCCCATCTTCCACCTCAGCCTCAGATCACACATTATGAGTAGACTTAGTTCTTTGCTGTACCTGGAAGGAATTTTCCCTTCTTAGCCCAATACCACCATAAAGAAGGATTGAAACTTTATCTAGAGATCATATGACCCATAGAGATCACATCTTCTGGTTTGGTGTGTTGATTTTTTTTTTTCTACAATGAGCTTAATCCTCACGTTGGAGCACAAAACCTGTCTTTTCTGATGGAGCAAAACAATGAAATGATTCTGTCACTGACTGACTGCAAATCCACAGGGGAATTATAAGCAGTCATTAAGATGCCGAAACAGGAAAAACTTATCACGAAGAATTCACACTACTTTGTCTGGGATTTTTTTTTACATAGGATTTGAGAACTGCCTTGCATGACTCTACAATGCAGTGGTCTGAATGCCAGATATTTTTATGAGCAACGTAGTCTGCATCCATTAGCACACAGCCCATTCCCACATCGGGCGTCCAAGCCTTCATACGTGGATAGCATCCCTTATGAGTACATTTAGGCTAAGCCACACAGACCAAACATTTGAGCCAAAGGGTGCTGCAAAACACACTTTCCTACAAGGCTCGGTGGCCAACAACAAGTCTCAGGACACAGCCGAGCCCAAACTGTGCAGTGAAGCTTAGTGGACTAGATTTGTTAGGCCAGGAGCATTGTACTGTCCCTTTGCCGTGCTGCCTTCAAGTCCCTTGTCTCGAACATGCCTCTGTCTCCATCACAATGAAACAGAAATGAAATTAATCCATTGATCCTAAACAGATTTACATAATTTTAGATGTGGTATGTCATCTCCAGATGAAGGGAAAAAATGCAGAGAATACATCATCTGTTCTTCTTCCCCTGACAAAAGACAGAGCCACGCTAGAAAGACAGAAAAGGAAGAGCAGACAGAGCAAAGTGGAACATACTAGCAAACCAGACTGTTATCTGATAGTCTCTTCATAATTCTGAAAGCAAGCATCTAGTGCAGGCTTCTGGCACAAGCTGCATACCTGCTAAGAGTGGGCATGTTGAATTATTCATGCTTTTGGTTATAAATAATGCACTGCCCGCATATATCTAATTTAAATAGACCCATAAAGCCCAGTGGATTAGTCACTGCATGCTGCCTAAAAGTAACATATCATCCAGCCAAAGTCTCTTCGCAGACTCCTGCCCTCAGCAAGGCTCTTCTGGAGGATAACATTTTAAAGACATTTTCTCTGCTGTTTTTCTTGATGCAGTGATAATATTTTGTATGTAAGAGCTTAAGAGATTCAAATAGGAGTGCCGCACTGTACCAGGACACCGTCTGCTTGGAATGGTTCCTGCATAATTTTCCCATATGATCATCCCATAATGACAGCACTGTTCCTGCTAACAAGGAGACTGCACATCCCGTACTGCAGAGTAAAAGAGTTAGCAACCCTACCAAGGAGGGAAATTGGACCTCAGGACAGTTGTTCTTAGGTATTATTTAAACAACAGAAATAAATCATGCACTCAAACCTTAAATACTGCGCTACAATAAAAAACAGACTATCCCCCTATATCCCTTGCTTCTCTGTAGTTGAATTTTGTATGTCAGTGTCTGTCTCCTGAGCCTTTGCTGGAACTAGCAAACGTAATAGGCAGTACTGGCCCAACAACCTTCCTGTCCTCCAGATAAGTCTCGGTGTAGACTAGACTCGAGGAAAGTTAGGCTGATTTTCACTTTGAGGTATCCCACAAGGAATCCAAGGAGGATTTGTACTCCTGAGATAACGTAGACTTTGTAGGCTCACTGCCAGTTTTACCAGCCTCTCTAGGATGGGCCTTTAAATCCTGACTGACAAAAAAAGTTCTGTCTTACATGAGATGCCTTTGTGAGACCCTGAGAAGTACTGTCTGTCTGAGATTATGAACACCCAATATAAGCTCAGTTTTGGGACAGTCATATGTTTCAGAACTGCACGTTGCCACCTGCCCTCCTCCCAAATCCACACCCCCAGTTCTAACATGACAACGCTCAACTAAAACACATTTTCACAGAGCACCCAACAAAACAGGCCATTTTCACCCCTAATTTTAAAAGGGCACAGCAAGCACACAGCTCCTCAGCTAGTGACCCAGGCCTTGAGAATCATAGATCTGGCTCTTGGTTTCTGAATAATGAATGCTCAAGGTCTCACCTGGTATTTTCCCTATCAATCAGAAGAGGAATATTCTGATGAAATCAAAGTTCTGATCTTACTGAAATCAAATATGTTCAGACAAAAATCCCCAATATTACCTCCCTCCCACACATGTTTTTTTATTTTATTTCAGCTTTAAAAAGAAAAAGGGACTAAGCTGGGAGAAATGTCATTTTAGCTTATTTTGTCAATTTTTCTTTTACCCAACGGTCTCAGCACAGCATAGGACATAAAACATTACAGAAGTCATGTCTTGTTAAGCATTACTGACATGGTGATTACACAGCAGCTTAAATATTCTTTTCTTAATCCATAAGGGTAAGTGCTATTTAGTGTTGAAAATCTTTTTACATTTAACATTCAAGTATTCCCTGGTTATAAGAGAAATTAGATTTGTTCAACTGCCACAAAGAGAGAAAATGGTATCCTGGGCTGCATTAGGAAAAGCATTGCCAGCAGGTCGAGGAAGGTGATCCCCTCTCTGTCTGGCACTGGTGAGGCCTCATCTGGAGTCTTCTCTCTAATTCTGGGTGCCCCAACACAAGACATGGGCTTCCTGGGCCGAGTCCAGCAAGGAGCCACTAAGATGGTAAAGGGAATGGAGCATCTCAGGCAAGGAAAGGCTGAGAGAGCTGGGACTCTTCAGCCTGAAGAGGAGAAGGTTCTGGAGGGGGAGGAAAAGGAGGGATTGGGAATGTCATCAGCATGTATAAATGCCTGATGGGAGGGCTTAAAAATGATGAAGCCAGGTTTGTTTCAGTGGTGACTAACCGCACATCGTCCTGGGCAACTTGCTCCAGCTGAGTCTGCTTGAGTGGGGGAGGTTGGGCTGGACAGTCTCAAGAGGTTTTTTGCAACCTCAACTATTCTGTGACAAGAGAGAACGGTTAATAAATACCTGAGGTGAGTAAAACTGGTCTCTGGCCATCAGATATGCCCACCTAACACTGAATTTGGGATTTAGAAGTTTGAAGGAAAACATCAGCTTTCAATTTAAAACAAAACAAAACCCAAAAGAAACTACAAAGAAAAAAAACAACCCACCACCCACAAAACATAACACCACCACCCAAACCCAACAACTCTTTGTGAAGTTAACCTACAAAATGAAAGCTAAGGAAAGCCAATAGCCAGGTTGTATATTTCCTGTTCTCCCCAGAATTGTAGTTAGTGCCTCTTGTGGGTTCCCAAGGCTGCTTCTGGGGACAGACAGATGCTTTTCTTGTCAGAAAGGCCCCAAATAGATTTGTGGCTAAAAGGACAGGACCAGGCAACTCTCCTCCATCACTATCAGCTGAACAGGATTCTTGGCTCTGCAGCCTGACTTTTAGCCATAATTTCAGCTATGTTACAGGCCACACAACCTACCATAAGAGGCCTGTTGACCTATTCCCTATGGAAAGTTCAGCATTAATCTTTGAAACAACTTCTCCTTTTGCCAAGAAGTAGCAATGCCCCTCCCTGCTCTCGTAGCAAATTAGAGACATGGAACAGTCGATGTATGTGCAACTACTGTGTTCATTAGCATTGAATACTATGCATTCACAGCAATCTGATGCTTAGAGACAGAGCGGCATCAAGAACACCAGGGATCAATTCTTCCCTGAAGAAAAAGGATGAGGTAAGCCTTATCAGCAGACAGTGGATTAATTTCTTATTGAACAACCATTAGCTATGTCTGCTCCTTTTGTTACAATCGTGAGAATTCTCAGCTGGTCTTTGACTGGTCACACAGCACACCATGGACCAGTGTTTAAGAGATGGAGGAGAGAAAAGTCTTGTTTTGTGGGGCCTCCCCAAAGGCTAAGATCAGCCTAAGGTGGCAACACTGGCTAGAAAGTGGAATTATGCTGCAGAATTCTACTAAAGACATTACTGTCCTCCAAAAAAACCCAATCAATACAAATAAAGCCATATAGCTTGATGGGGGAGGGGAAAAAAAAAAAATCAGTACAAGCTTTAGGAATGAAAATATACTGCAATAAAGTTCAGAAATGGTCCTCTCCAAACAGAATACTCAAAGCCTCATCATAAGAGGTGATGAAGAAAAAAAAAGAAGTCATCACCAATAACAAATATCAACAGTGTGACAGGAGAAGGGCATACTGAAAAATCAGAGATAAATGGAATTATATTGTTGAGTTAGCCCTTCCCACTCCAATAGAGTACATATGTACATTTAAACTCACGCAACAGATTAGGCATTGTAGAATAGCACAAGGTACCATAGCCAATGCATCAAAAGAAATTTCTCAAATGGGAAACGATGTAGCAAAAGAGTAATTAGAGAGTACAGCCTCAGCTCTGTTGTGGCAAGAGTTGGATGGGAGAAAATCATGCCTGTTATTGTTTGCTTCATAGTTGGACATTTGTTTGGTATCCGTTGCCTACAGACACATGATGCTTCAGAACTGAACCTGTGCAAAACCAAAGAAAAGCTCTCACCATGAGATGCATTTATCATCTCACTTGTCATCCAATTAGTTTTTCTTGATAGCTTTTGGATGTAGAGTTCTTCTCACACCCCCCCTTCCATATTCTCAACAGACAAAACCTAAACCCCTCAGGATGCTAAAAGAAGTTGCAGTTTGCTGCTTATTTCTTCCCACCAATCCCAACATACAGATTTCTGACTTGGAAAAAGGTTAGCAGTAAATTAAACTCCTATCTGCTAATCAGAATTTCAACATTTGCACATGCCCACTCAATCCACTTTATTAAAAATAAGAATCACATAGAATTAAACACTGCAATTTGTAGTTATGGATTCGTTCCAGACACAACAATCAACAAAATCACCAAAGATTTATATTGATTCTGCAAAACTTTGAGGTCTGTCTAGGATAGGGCATCTGCCCTGCTAGATGTGTGCTTTTTTTTGCAAGCGAGCAGACTCCACCAGCCACCCCAGCCAGTGATTTCAGCATGACATTCATCTGGGAAAGAAACATAAGCCCTGAATAAGGATATTAGACTGGAGTGCTAACCAGTTCACTCACTCTTGTTCACATATTCTAAAACATGCTGTTTTCTCTTCCTGAGGAAGTCGTGCAGACTCAATCTGGTCAAGAACCAGGCAGCATCAGGAAGGAAAGCCGTGCACAATTTGGAAGATATTTCCAAGAAGAAATAGTGCATACGTGTAACATCCAGCCCGCAGGAGAGCAGGTGGAACACTGAGAAAAGAGCTGACAGTAAGTTTGAGTGGGAAGGAAAAGAAAAACTTGCCCGAGGCAAGATCATCGTACCATCCTGCTGAAAACATCGTATAGTCTCCAAAGCATTCCTCTCTGTACCCTAAGGGCAGCCAGTTCACAGATGACACCATTTTGGGAAATCTACTTTGTAAGAAATGAAATTGTCCTCCAGGGCTAGTATGTGGGGAACTTGGAAGAAAAGGTTTCCTGCTGGACTCCTCCCACAGCCCTCCTACACTCCAGTATCTTTTATAGATCACCATTTCGTTTTAACTCTCACCATCATATTTAAAAATAGTACGTATGTCTGCGAAAGGTTGAGGGATAAATTCCCAGATCAACGAGTTGCTCTGAATCCAATTTATACAGATTATTAACATCTCATCATCTCAACACTGTAAAGCTGGCTTTATTTTAGCTGCTTTCTTTTTTAGAAAAAAAACCCAACAAAAATACCACCACCAAAACCACCCACACCCCAAAAATGAAAAAAAAACCAAAACAAAACCAAAACACCCCACTGAACAAGCCCCAGAAAGTTTGAAAGCTTTCTAATTTCCTTAGTGGAAATCCCATCACTTGTTAGCTTACAAAGTCTATGGTCTCATTTCCCCAGAGGACTTCAGCAGGCTGTGGTGAACTCAGCCAGCTTCCACCTCAGCCAGGGTGTGAAGTGTTCCTCGTACAAAACGCTCTTCTGTTACCTTCAGTTTTTCATAAATCTTGGAGTTTCTGCCAGACAGGGATTATCATCTTGGTCAACAAGACACTTATGGGCGACCATTAGATAGCAGAAGTCACTGTCTCCAGAAGTAGCATACTTCTACCCACCATCAATAGAACCTCCCTCTACCCTCAACAAAAACCCAACCCAACCATCACCTACCTCCAAAAGAAATGTTGCTAAAAGAAGATACTTATATTTTCTTCCCTTTCTTTTTGCCTCAAGTTTTCTCTCCTTAGTACAAATGGAGTTAGTTTACACTATTCTTCACCCAGACTGCAAACATTAATAATACAGAATAAGATTCTCAATTGCCTGAAGCAATTTTATTTTCCACTAGCTGCCCACTAAATAGCAGTTAGGAGCTATTCCAGCAAATGGAGTGCTCCATGGCCTAGGGGGATGACACGCCACATTCTCCTTCACAGTCACTGCTTTAGTTCCTCTGCAGATTATCTAAATTATCCATAATACAGCCTTCTTCATTATAGCTCTATGAACGGAGCAGGACTATGTGAAATTTTAACATTTCTACAGTGCATCACTAACCCCATCATCAGCTCAAATTAATTTTTGGAATATTCAGAAGTTGGATTATAGTGGATC
>JAOXJK010000040.1:22553809-22569249 GCA_025774025.1 Xenus cinereus | reverse complement strand
GTTGGAGAGAGCGAGAAGGTCTCCCCTCAGCCTCCTTTTCTCCAGGCTGAACACCCCCAGCTCCCTCAGCCTCTCCTGTGTGTTTCCATGCTAGGGACATTAGTCAAAATGTTATATTTGAAACATTTTATATCCAATAAAGTTTTCAACAAAATTCTGCTGAAGATTTGCCGATCAATTGTATTCCTCAAGTCTCCTGTCAGGCCGCTGAAATAAAAAGTGAAGAAAGAATGGTCTGCCTACCTCTTAATTCTCATGCTGCCGCCGTAAAAGCGTTGGAGCACTGCTTCTTCTCATTGCTTCTCTATGGTATGAGATATCCCATTCTGTGGATAAAGTAGTTCAGATACAGAATAATTAAATTATTTTCCCATGGTGACAACATTTCTTCAGAAAACTGGGCAAAAAAGTTATCATACACAGCGAGTCTATTCTGCTATCACAGATGAAAAAATCTTGGGGTAGCAAATTTGTCTGTCTCTTCAAAAATAGAATGGGCTCAGAAAAGCTACAATAAGCTTGTAGTTGTATTTCATAACCTGCAATAAAGTCTAATTAAAGTCATTAAGGGAAAAAAGTGCTTTTAACTGATATATTCCCAGATTGATCCACTCAAATTTGACAAAAACAATGATAGATTAATTCTTTTAGTGTTCACCTCTCACCTGGAGGATTTGACAGGATGGTGACATCCTGAATGAGGAATCTGCACTACACTCATCAGAGATGATGTAACAAAAGGAAATGTACCTAGAAAGATGCACTCTGAAACTCAATATACTACACTTAGGTATTTTAACAAATTACTTTCAGACCTGAAGTGCTTGGATAAAACACTGAAATTGCATTCCAGAGCTCCCTCTGGTAACCCTGAAGACTTATCAAAGGAAGGTTTTATTAGGTAGTACTGTTTTATCTGGAATAAAGCTAGACTAAAAAAAAATACTGTCTGACCACTTGAAGTACCATTGTAAAATACACTGAAACTTTTTATTGACTTCCCAAGATACAAGTGTCGTTGATTGCCAAAATCAACAATAAAATACTTGATTGGTAAGAAATAAATCAACGTGCTGATTACACTTCACAAATACCAAGGACTTGTATACATTTGTCTTTTTGTCTAAGCAATGACACTTTATGTTGGATTATACTGTTAACTTTTCATGAGTGGCAAATGGTTTACTCCTGTAACCATTTTGAGAAGTTCCCGTTCCTTTCTTCACCCATGTTACTTCATGTACGGCAATTAATTGGCTTTTGTATAAATGAGGGGGAGGGACCCTCCATGAAGAAGGAAAGAAGTGGCTTTGGGGAGGAGGAGAGCAGAGGACGGGCAGGCAGGAAGGACGAAGCAGTCGCTAACTGAATAGAAACTTTCTGTTTTGGGGCAGTTCCACTTTAGGAGACTCTCAGCTCTTTGTTCCCACTTTCCTACCAAAAGTTTCTACCCCCTACCTGTGATGAATGTCATTCAGCTGTTGTGAGGCTGGGTTTTATGAATATAGGAAAACAATTACATATGTATGTGTGTGTCTGTACTGTTTCACATCTCTATCACTGGTTAATCAGCCAAGACAAAATGAAAAAAGCATTTCTAAATTAAAGAAAGTATGGGTCAGAGTGTAGCAGCATAAATGTATTTTTTCTTAACTTGCTTCGTTTTTGATGCTCAGAAATAAATATTAATTCTGTGAGCTACCAGGAATGTGTAGATACTGGTCTGTATCTTATGCTAAAGCTGCAAGACCTGTGGATCACTGTGTAGACCCATGTGTCTCGGAAACATTCCCAGGTGAATCTGGAGTCAGGTGAAGGGGTTAAGACAACAGAGAAAACACTCTAATCAGCTTGTTGGTTGAACTGATGAAACCAGGAGTGTGCGCTCAACTTTATGCAAATGTTCAAGATGAATGGAATGCTGAGAAACATCAATTCAGCCAAACATGTAAGCAAGTGAATGACCTTAATCATGTGAATGTTCCCATTGGGATCAATAAGCTGGCCTGTGCTATTGCCACAAAGCACACTAGAATAAATATCCTTGCTGAAAAACAGAAGGTGATACTACAAAGAGCCCAACATAACTAAATAGGTTCAGAATTAAGCTACAGATATGAAAAATAAGAAATAAGAATGAAAATAATAACAATCTTGTAGTTGAGCCTCTCGACATTTTACAGACATTCATAACAGTGCTTGCATACAATGCAAGACGAGGCATGAACTCATGGCAGACAGCACAGGGTACAGAGACATTCAAGCATTAAGATTCCAGTAGTCGGCACAATAGCTAGGACACAGAATTCCTGTTTCTTTCTTTGAAGGCCATTCATTGATCCGAAAGCACAGTGCTCTTTTAATAAACAGGAAGGATGATAACTTTATGCTTAGATCCCCTTCCTGTAAGAAATTCGCACTCCAGAGCAAGGGCTAAGCTTAGGAGTTCCCTGGTAGTCCAGGTCCTTACACCCAAGCAGCCCTTTGCAGCTGGCAGAGAGAGCAGGTGACACGGCTGGGACATCTATTACATGAGTTTGGATTGTCACAACGGTCTGCGTCCCAGAACTGCCCATTTAAGATGTGATGGTGCCACGGCTGTTCTCATCTGGTGTTGGAGATAAACTCAGACCAGGCTACTGCCAAAAGCAACACCCAGTTCTCAGCTGCCCTGACCATTTCTCAGCTCTAATTGAGGATCAGGCCCATCATTTTGAGCAATATGAAAAATACCTTGCCAGTGCCCTTTTAAAAATGTCAAATTCTTGCTTTGTTTTTTTGCATGTTCTTAAGTACTTTAAACTAAAATCGCCCTTGGTATCATTTTCAGAGGATCAGTCTCTTGGGGAACAGGGATTTTTCTTTTGACCTTTACATTCATCGCTAAAGAATATTTTTTTATTCCTGACACTTGCTTGGAGAAGGTTTACAAAATTTGTCTCTCTCCATAGCTCCACTGCGCTTCCTCCTCTAGTGATCCAGCAGCCACACACGTCCTCGGTGGGGTAAGCGCTGATGGACACCACCGACTCTGCCACTGGAAGGGCAGCTACAGCATTGGCTCAAGACCACACTAGGACAGCAGAACACATGTAGGAACTGACGGTGCCATCTTACGGTGGAAACATAAACTACAAATGCAGTCTGCAAGAGGAAAATACAAAAATGGCTGTTTCCCCGGATAGGTAAAAACAGTATGTTGAATGCTTAAGGATGTAGCTGGGTGTGTGTGGATGAATGATTATTAGTCTCTAGCCTTTAAGTGCTTAACAACAACTGGATTAATTTATATGCCAAAGCTGAAGACTGTTGGCGATGACAAGGGAATATAGAAACGTACAAGGAAAAAGGGGAGAGAAATGCTCTTACATTCTCTTCTCATTGACTTGCTTTCATTTTCTCTTACCACTTCGTTCGTTCCCTTAGCATGGAAATAGAACTCATTTAACATGGATGACATTGCAAATGGCCAATATACCAATGTCCTCACCAACATAAGCAGCAAACTTAGACTGCCTGTTAAGCCATTGCTAAATATAAACTGGCCATTACAATCAGGACTAAAAAGAGTAAATACGACTGCTTAGTTCAGGGTTGGACTTTCTCACCATGTACAAAGCATCTCCATGCATGTTGGGAGCAGTAATTTGTCTTGCAGGTTGGGGTATCCAGCAGTTAGGACTGGGGCTGTTAGGTGCCCAGAGGGCCAGAAGATGACTGTCCAAAATAGGAGGGCATAAGGACCACTAAATGCAGTAACGTGCTTCCATATTGCAGAGAAAGTCTATGAACACACCCAACAGATTTCCATGGGAACCACATGGATTTTTATCATTGGGCTGTCATTACACCGGACCTCAGTAACTGGTTCCTGAAACGTTCCTGGAGGAACCTTTGCTGAGGCAAAACAAAAGGAATCATTACTAGTCAAAACGAATACAACCTTTTTGGTTTCCAAACAGCAAGATACATAGCGTAGTTGACGTTCCTCTTCTCAGCCCAGGGTTAAGACCAGATCATTGGAGTTGTGACAGCTGCCAATGAGGAAGCATCCTTATATGTGGTGGGCTGTGGTTTCACTGTTGGTTTCTTTTTTTTAGTGTTAGTATTGGGTTCTGTTCCTTTATGTCTGATTTCTTAAAATGCACTGAAAGTTTCTATGTTAAAACAACATCATTGGAATTTCAGACAAAGCTTGTCTTGTGACAGCAAAAGTATTGTGAATTTAACCTGTCCCCAGTGAATAATTGTTAGGTGAACACTAATGAGTCTTCAGCTGGGAAAGTGTGGGAATATGTATGTTTGGAGCCATTTCTATAATTTCTACTTTGTTTTTTCTTTTAATTTTTATTTTCCTGTTGAGAGATTTAACTCAAGCCAGTGCCCTGAAATAGAGAGGAGACTTGCCTGGGAGGAACTGCACACATGTTGAATATTTATATGGAATGCCAATGACATTTGACTTCAGATTTTCTTTGACAGAAATCAGCTCCATTCAGCTGTGACCCATATCTCTTTGTCTTGACAAGCTGAGGAAAACATAACACCTTCGACCAAAATTGAATGAGGCCTGAATTCCTCATTCTGTCCCCAAAAACAACTGACTTAATTTAGATACATCTTAGAGGATGAATATGTTTTAAAAGGTGATTTTAAAAAATTGCAAGTCCTGTTATTCTTGCTTCTATTTGTCCATAGCACAATGTACAAAGTGCTGTTCAAACGCATGCATAAATTTAGTCTTTTTTTTTTCTCCAAGAACCTTATTATTCTAGGAGAGTGACAATAAAACTAGCAAATAGATTGAGGATACGAAGAGTGTGATACAGAAGAAAAATGGTTATTAGGATCATTGCTCTCATTTTGGTAAGGCTACATTTAATAATAGTGCCTTCCTAGGACTAGTAAAACTTGTCCTAGTTTTCCAAAATATTCTAGAATATCTCTGAGTCCTACAGCTCTGCTACAATCACAGTCTATTAGGATCTGGCCTGATCATTTATGTGATTAGGACAGCACTCCCGGAAAACTGGGATAATATGGAAAACAATACTGATGACTTGACACCTCACGATCTCTCAAGTCAAATCTTAATGAGTCCCTCTGGAGGCAGCACCTGAAATAACCTCTTTGAAATGAAATGGAAAGCCACAGCTCTGAACACACAAAAAAGCCCACTACGCTTTGTAAGTCTAGGAATATTAACTTAAGCGTTCGTTAGTTCTGCTGTAAAACTGTTTAGTTTTCTCTGTGACTTCATAGCCTGATTCCCTTGTGTAACTATTTAAATATCACATTAAGACAATATTTGTGCTGAATACTGAAGCACTGAGAAGCCACCAGTGCCAAAATTAAAGTCACTTGCTCAACTTCCACTCACCACTTCGTCCAAAACTGTTTCTTTTAAGTTATCACATACCAAATCTTATATTATGGTACACTACTTGAAATTGATGTATTTAAATATAATCATTTTCCTAGAACAGTAAATACAAGTATGATTTATACATACTATGTCAAAGATAAAGTTCACAGAAAGAATTTTATGAAGCACCTGCAATAAACATCTGAGCAAGAATGTCTTTCACCATCCTGCTCCCAAAAAAAAGGTTTCTGAATTTCACATCACAGAGTCACTAGCTTAAAAATCCAAATCAAACCCTTAGCCCTAGCTCAGGAATTTGATTCTGACCTTCCCTTGCTCCTGAGCAGCACGTTTCCCAGTCTGCCACACAGCTGAGCTAGGTTTTTCTTGCTTTCCTATGGTGATGAATCAAAGCAGCCTGCCTGATAGCTGCAAAGTCACAAGGGTCACATAAATATCTGCAAGATAGGCAGGCAATGATGCTCCTGGAATTTTTGAAAAATAAGGGGAAACAGCAGAAAATAAACCAACCCATCTGGAATCTAAATCAAGGGTTGTTTTCGTTTTAGCACACACACACAAACCTTGCGAGGAGAACATTCTATCATTCTTGCTCTTTGCGTAATACCTCTGGGCCCTTTTAGAACATGTAACTATCAGATGCCAAAAATCCCAACTCACACAGATTATTATTGCAGTGCTTCGGAAGTTATTCCAATGAATCAGAGACACACACAAAAAAGAAGAGAGATATCCCTGTTCATTCAAAGGCTGTCCCACAGCTGCTTAAGGTTATAGGCTGATTCACTTGGCTTCTCTTGGTTTTTCACAGCTAGCAGGGACCTTGGACGCTCTGAGACTCTCGTATGCCAATCAAAATAAATTCTTAATAAACAAAGAAATCTTGCCTTTGAAATCCAGAGAGAATCATGCTGGAGAGCAGCAGCTATGCAATACTTTCTGACAAAGCAGCAGTAACCCTCTTAAAAGAATTCAGGAAATTACAAAAAATATCCTTTTCTCATGCTCCAAACTGGATTTTTTTCCCCCCATTATCTTCACAGGATGAACTGCTTGTGAATAGCAAGAAAACAATCTGTTTGTTTTTAGCAATGAGGAGTCAAGCAACTTTTGCATCATGACTATTCCAGCACCGGCTGCAGCAGAAGTTGTAGCAGGGCTTCACAGAGCAATTGCCTCAGTTTTTACTCCTTTTAAGGTCTGAGGAAATCCCACTTCTGATCATAGTGTAGCTTTAGAAATCTTAAGTAACACAGACAGCAAGCTGACAGCAAGAATAGGGTTAGTTTTCCTTTGGAAAAAATTAGTTTTACTACTGAGGCTCAACTTTTGAAATACTCCCAAAAGCAAAACTGGTGATTTAGGCTCCCAGAGTGTGAGGCTACTCACAGTGTTTCCAAAAATTATTGATAGATGATGAACCCTGAGAACCCAGATGCAGTGGGCACGAAGGAGTTAGGGGAATGATTAGTCTGCCTCATCTTACATTTCTCTATGATCACCTGTTGCAGCAATGTGTGAGATTGCTGTCAATGCTCTCTATTGCAAAGTCTCCAGCAGACGTTATAAAATCTGCTAATTTCAAGTAGATTCCAGAAGTCTATATGTTACCCAAACAGCTATTGTGATTCCCATAGCACTAGGGATACAGATGGTTCAGCTGAGAAAGACAGTACGCTCAATTTACAGCTATTCACTGACTGAGATCAATAGCAAATCTGAGAGACCTCGGTGCATGTTGATTATATGGAGTTCTGTGTCCTGAAAAAATCCAAACAGCAGTAAGAGGCTGGGACTTACGGAAAAGCACAGAGGGGATCCAGAGAGAGCATACCATTACTCTGGGAGTCCTAGATGATGAGGAATAGTGCATCCTTTGGATAAGAATGAGGAAATCATGTTAAAGATTAAATCGTAGACAGGCTGTGATAAAGGTGCCTGTGGAAAGGAATGCATTTGCAGGAAAGGCTTTTGAAAAGTCAAGAGGCTCAGAGTACAAACATCTTCTCTCCATCTCATCCCCCTTTTCATCTGTCTTAAAAGGTGACCTCTCTCCAAGGATATTTACTGGAAATCAGATATAAGGATTGGAGTGTGACACAGGAGAGAAGTACAGGGAGCAGAAAGTTAACTCCTCTACACAACGGCCATGATTTTGCAAATACCTGTTTTGATCATGGAAAAAGGAATTATCTAATGTCCAGGCTCTCACATCCCTATGGC
Organism: Xenus cinereus; assembly: GCA_025774025.1. Lineage (NCBI taxonomy): Eukaryota > Metazoa > Chordata > Aves > Charadriiformes > Scolopacidae > Xenus > Xenus cinereus. The sequence continues at coordinate 22,561,640 of JAOXJK010000040.1, read as the reverse complement.
ACTTTGCTTTAACAGGGACATGTTCTGACTCACCAAATGAGTCCTCTGGAACAACTAGTCAAACGATGTCAGCTGTCTGTCATCCTTTGCTTTTATGCTTTTATCTTGCCCTTTTAATCTGTCTGAAAGAACAAACAAATAAACCAACCCCCAAAAATGGAAAAGAAAGCTTCAGCTCATTTTTGCAGATGATACCATTACAGATTCCACACATTTCCTAGGAGATTGGAACTCAATGATCTTTAAAGTCCATTTCAAACCAAACCATTCCATAATTCTATGATTTCTGAAGGACTTCCAGCAGAAGTTAAAAAAGACCAATTTTTCCAAGTTGCTCCTTTCCCTAATTTGCCCCATTGCTCAGTCTTGCAACTCAGGGGTTACCAACAAACCTGCCAAGGGACCTGTGAGGACTCTGCTGTGAATCCTACACTAGAACTCCAGAAGGAAACATCACTTGGTTTTGGGGCGATGCTGACCAGAAAGCTGAAAATATTTCGTACAATGTGTCCACATATGCACATTAACAATTAATACACTTAAACTAGTCATTAAGGAAAGTAAGGACAAATTTATACAATGCTGCTCTGTGAAGTAAGTAGTGGAGTTTATTCTGAAAATGTTGGGTATAGATGGTAGCACTTGCCAACACCTTGGTGAGAGAGCTTTGAACACTTCCATGCCCATGTTGTGCTCAGAGAGTAACATCAGAGCCAGAGAGGGACACAGATGTGCTGACTCAGAAACCATGCACTGGACGTTCTTTCATCATAAAAATGTATTCCAGGACTGGCCAGCCATGAACTGTATTTAACCTGCAGCTCCAAATTCACTCTGCTGCTATCGCCGAACTCCCAGGCCAGGATCCGAGTGTGGTGCTGTATTATTATTGTACTGCCAAGAATGATGGCAGAGAAAGAAATATGCATTTAAACTTCTGGCACCTGCAACATGCCCACAGGTCGTCCTTGTTCCATAACAGAACCAGGTAAATGCTCATGTCTGACTTCTGTGTGGCTCATTTATTCCACTTAAATTCTAGTTTACCATGTAATATGAAGCGTAAACAACTCTATTTCAGCGTGTGGGTATATAAATGCTTGGCCAGTGGATTCTCATGTGCACAGAATTGTGAATTGTGGCCAGCTATGAGCATTGCAAGAGATGAATGTTTGCACTTGAGCCTTAGTGGTCTCTTGTAAATCTGCAGTATAGGCACTGGAATCAAAACAATCATTCATTTCTTCCACAGCTCCTCTGTCCCTCATGAAATTTCCATTTAAGTGGCTGGTGACCAGTGCTGCCTGCAAGATGTCTGCTGATTGAAATAGCTTTGTGCCATTTTTCTGTAGCCCTGTATTTGAGCCAAAGGGCATGAAAACGTGTGGAACGTGTGGAACCTGCCTGGAAAGTGGGAATAAGCAGATGTAAGAGGTTGGATGTCCACAACTGTCATTTCGCCTTTGAGTGAGCAATCAGTTGAGTCCTCCAAATTGCAGCTGTCTTTTGTTGTCTGCACATGTTTAACCTCAAATTCCTAGTAAAGGATAAAAAGGGACATGATCTCACAGTGAACCTCATACTTTTCAAATCTGGAAAGTGGCCACAGGGGAGGTGAATAATATTGATGCTGTATCTCTGAATCCCACTGTTTTGATAGACAAAGTTTAGCACCCATTGTGTGTGTGTGTGTACATGGAAACACCTTCAGAAGAAAAGCCAAATTGAAAAAGTTTCTTTTCTGTGTGACCTCTAATGTGTCAACTCCCTGCTCTTCTCTGTATGCTACAGCGACAGGGAGAACTGGGCCCAGGGGGATGCAGCCCAAATGAGAGCGAGGGGAGAGAAAGACAGTATGAGAATAGATGAATTTGGACAGCAATCAAACTGGTCTTGTCCTTCCCCCTTCCCTCGCTTCGTATTTTAATTACACGGTTTCAAATAATCTCCTCGACTTTGGGAGGAAATCTGCTTGTCTGTGAGTATTTGATCTGGCACTGACTCTGTCTGTATCTGCAACCCTATTACCATGAGGAGACCCTGGGGTTCCTTAGGAAGAGAAGTGGTGATGAAATGGGATGTAATATTCTGGAGTCTGGCAAAAAATACTGAATATAATTGGCCAATAGCCAAATACTTTCATTCCTAGCATTAAATGAGACTGTTCACATCTAATCGGGCATCTTTCTGATTAAATAAATAGATAAAGAAACCTCTGTGTATATGTATATGCATGTCAATTATATATTTACAGATATATTTTGCCATTCTTAATTGTTTTCCTCATTCCCAGCCTAAGGAAAGCCTAGGTTGCTTTAAAGTTTACAATAAGATTGGGAACACCCAAGGAATGAAAGAGCAGAAGATTCATGTCAGGATTATGTTTTTTTGCTTGTTCTGTGTAACCTGGGGCAAAATTCACCGGCTGGTTGCACATTAGGAATGAACCCGGCCCACTGATTTTGCAGGTCTTAGATAAACACTTCAAAAAAAGCCAAGATGCAGAGAGGTCTAGTTTTTCTAGTCTTTCTTCTGTGGATATTTTGCAGGCATTCAGTCATTGATCATTCTTGTGGATGATTCTCATAAGTGCAAGATTAGTAAAGTTGATAGAGGTAGAGCAGAAGTGCTGTCTTACATAAAGGTTGTCTAATACTTTCTACTGTGACCCTCTTTTTTCAGCTGCACATAACTTTTTGGGCTTCCGAGTTTTGTGGTTTCTCTCTTTCTAAAATTGGTTTACACATGCATCAAAATCAAAGATGACTCTGTGGCAGCTCACTTGCCTAAGACATATGCTGTGGAATCAAGCAGTAGATAATTATCGAAACTGGGTTTTGTACATCAGGAGGGCCAAAAAAAAGCTTTCAGTGTTTCAATGGCAAACTTCTCTGCAAGACATAGAACATCGAACATCAAGACTATTCTGCTATTTTAGAATGAAGTTTCAACTTCAGTTACTATATATTTTGTTGCTAAAAATGCTGGTCAGCCAGGGATGTGTTATCACTTACTTTATTTACTAAGTAGAGTACTGTGATAACCTTTGAAATCCTCAACAGTTAAAGAAAACCCTTGGTAAACAAGAGCTGCTGAAACGGCTAGATCTCTAATTTATGTCCCTTTCCCTAGAAGCCGAAACTCTACACGTATTTTAGTGAAACATCACTAGATTTTAGCTAGAGATCTCCCAGTTTAGCTACCTCTTCTCACATTCAAGGCTTGGTGTTGTGTTTATTTTATTTGGTGCAATTTTTGTCTTTTTGTCTATCACCATCTTCTACATTATTTAAATTGCTATTCTTGGCCAATATTATTCTCTGCTGACACAATTCCTCTGGGGTCATTTCCATTTCTGCAAAATCCATGGGAAGAGGATATAAAAGGCTGTCAATTTAGAATTATGGCATTCACATTGGTTTCTTCCAGTTAAAAATGATTGTCTAAGCTACAGAGAGGGGAAGAATCAAATCCTAAGATTCTCAAGTCGGTCTGTTCAAGTGACCCATGGCTGCACTGTACTTCCTAGTACTTCACTGGCTTTTGGCACTGGAGTCATGTCTGCAGAACTCCTAATTCCCTAATCCCACTCTATTCTCCAAAACTGATTTAATGAACTGCCACTGACTACAGGGAAACTAGAATCAACACTGATTTGCAGTGAAATTTAACATACATAAGTTCAGCAGGCGTTACCAATTCAGAGTATATATATGCGTGTGTGTGATTTCAGTTAAAAATTCTACTGGCTTCACCGGAAAGGCTAATATTTAGAAAAATGGTAGTCTTTTACTTTTAGCCAATGGTCTACTGCTGTAAAATGATTGAGTTAAAAAACAGCGGGTTTTTAGAGATAAAAATAATACTAATAGCAGAGGCTTGCTGAGATCAGAAGCGAAGCCTCTGACTGCACCTAACTGGGCACAGTATCCAGCTTCAAAGACCTGAGGGAAATGGAGGTCATGAGGCATTAGACTGATGAAAAGTAGCAGCTTAGTTCTGTGGGAGCAAATCAGATTAGTTGAGCTGATTTCAAAACAACTGAAAATCTACTTTAACATCCTTCCTTCTCTTATCAAAGAACTGAGAGGGTAATTTCAGATGATTCATGATGGGGTATAACAGTTTTAATTCCCTGATCATTCACATGTCTGTGCATTAGTTTCAATTTAGGATTTACTCTTAGATGAGCTAAATATTCCATGAGCTGGGAACTTTCTTCTATGGTAGGAGAGATCTCCTGCTTAGCATGTCTGGCACTAGCATTTCCTGCAGTGTACAGTGTGTTTGTGTGGTGTATCTATGGTCCTAACCTCCACCCTCGTGTGGACCATCCTACAGGATGTGTTATTCCATGAAGTGCGGTTCCATGGCCTACTCCATCACCTGTGTCACCAATGGCAGCAGTAGCAGCACCGAGCAAGACTAGCTGGTCAGTGCGACGAAGAGAACAGGAGGCACCCTGTGACTGGGATTTACTGGGAGCACGCTGGAGCAGTTATGGTTTGTGTGTGAGGGGGAGAAGCTGGAGGGGGCTGCAGTCTGAAGAAGCGTGCCTTGCTGAGATGCGCAGGGCTGTTGACAGCTCTGCTGCTATGGTGCGTCCACGCTGACGTGTAACGTGGACACAACCTTTCCATCCCAACAGCTCAGGAGGTTTCCACAGCAGGGATGCAAGCCTGGCCCTAGCACTGACCCAAGCCCTGGCATTTTTTCTTAGCTGGAAACTGTGGGATACTCACACATATATATTCTTTCTTGTTAGTTCTTTACTTTTCAAATACCTCCACTTGAGTTAAGTGTACTCCTACAAAATGGGAGTTTACCATGAGCAATATTGTTAAAACAATAAAAAGAAGCAACGAAGAGTTCTAACTACACCGATGTTGATTTTACTACTGATTTGAAGTACAGGTTTTTGTCATTATGCTTTTCCTACATTATTTCCAGAGAGTTTTATTTTCCCAAAAAATAACCATTTCACATTCTCCATTGCTAAGTTACATGCTGTTATTATAAAAGCTATAATCTTTTGGCTTTTCTTATGTAAATCCTTTGCATCTGAATAGTTCAAACATTTGTGGATGGTAGGTTATCCTATCTTCCCTTTACAATATGGGATTGGAAATGTTTGCCTCTACATTTGTAATCTCAACAGCTTTCCCACAGAGATCTGAATTTTAGTTTCGCGTCAAGTTTGACTACAGGGGTGAGCTGGTGTTTAAAAGAATTATAAAATAGTTGCTCCCATCTTAGGCAGGTTCACTCATTTCGTTTTGCACTTTGGCTGAACTGTCTGCCCAAAACCTTTCATCTCTGACTTTCCAATGAATACTTTAAAGCTGTTCACATTCTGTATGACGAGGAATTGATTCTGAAATACTGTAGCCATGCAGTAAATCACTATTGATCATCTTCACAGACACAAAGGGTGAAATTAAACAGGTATTAAATACTTACATTTTTATTTATGAATTTAATTCCTATTCTACTTTATACAAACACCAGGTTACATGAAGGCTGACTAACTGAAATAGTTACGTGGCTGTTATCCTACCAAATAAAAACTCTTGGCTGTTGAAACTGTAAAACTAACACTAAATGAGATAAATACGGTATAGGCTAAAACTTGACAAGTTTCACCTGACCAAAAATTTAAGAAAGAATAAGAAAGGATGGATAGTAAAATAACCCAGAACAACTTTAATTTTCCACCTTTAATAAAAACTGTCATCCTCAAATGACTATAGAATCTTGAAGTAGATAAATAGCAGCAGAGGGAGAGGCACAGGCAAGGAAAATAAGAAAAAATTGGTTGTGCCAACGTACTCACAATGAAGCCACGAGAAGAGAGACTCAAGAAAACCAACAACTGAATTCCTCTCATTTCCTTAAATGTTTAAAATCCATCAATGGTCCTCAGCCTATTTGTCAGAATATGAAGCAGCTCTTATCACATACCACTAAGCAGAGTGCCTGCATTTCACATAAATGGCATTTTTAATTGTACAGAATGAATTTCTTAGGGTGTGGAGTAGTGTTCTTTGTAATGCTTCACAGTCTGTAGCCATTAGGAAAGATGATTTGACTATTAAATCAGTTGGTCATAATGAACCAAAAAGGGCTATTCTAGAGGTAATAGAGGAAAGCTTTAGAAGTTTCCAGTGTCTTTAACCATGCAGAATGTCAGCAAGACTTTCTAAATTCAAGCACCAGTAATTGCCTATGCCCTTTTCAAACAAAACCGCTTACTTTTGATTTCAGCATTTACTGTGTCTCTCTCGCACAGCTGTGCCCCACGCTAATACTGTTGCTTTATCAGCTTCTCTCCAGCCTGTTCACCTCACCAGAGAAGCTTTGTTCTCTGCAGAACATCCCCCGATGCTCTGCCAAAGCCTAAATTTGAACAGCTCTAGCGAAGGGATTTCCAATGCTTCCCTTAAGAGGTTGATAACACTGTAATTAGTCTTTCTATTTGGCAAATAATTTTAGCTTTTCAGCCTTAGTTTCCCTTTTCTTTGTTTAATAGATACTTTCTTTCCTGTATTCACAAGCAACACTTTCACCTCTTTAGTATTGCCCTTCCAGTATTTACAGGCAGATTTCCTGCTTCTGCTTCCTCAGTTTGTAGCTATTTTATGCACACTTAATTCTTTTAGCCTTTTTCTCATGAGCTTCCTTAGTTTTTGGTACGCCTTTAAAGTAGCTAAAAACATTAGCTTTTCAGAGAGGATGCATGTGCATCACTGATCATGCTGACTTTATTAAGACTACATAAAGGGCATTCTACTGAAGACATATTTCGCTAAATAATTAAATGTTACTAGAAAAGCAGCTCCTTTCAACAAAATCTTCTGCAACAACATCACCAAGCAGTTCTTTGTTTCCTCAGAATTCTCCGAGGGCACTTACAAGAGGAAAATTGCATTAAGTTCAGGATTAAAAGCCCTGTAGTGTCCTCATTATGAATTTAGAAAAAGAAGAAGCAGTAACATGACATTTTTGACACACATGACATTTATGTAGACTTTTATTGAAGGACAGAAGTGCTGAGTTACACACAAAAAAATAATGGAAAAAACCTACAGTTTTTGATTTAAAAGTTAACATATAGAGATGAAGAAAAAAAAGAGTTAAGACACTTTATGGCATGTATTATTGTGATATTACTTTAAATGTTTATTTGTTATAGAAATTTTTCATCTAGAAAACTAGTTCAAATGTCTACTGGAGAATGACTGTGCTATATTTTGAGATGTAATTAATTTTTAGTCAATTTTCTGAAAGTATGGAACAGAAGAATTTGAATGTTGTTTAAGTGGAAATCTCAGTCCAGCCATAGCTATAAAGTTATTGCTCACATTTTCATACTAAACCAACAAGTTTCTATGTGATTTATTAGGTAGATGAAATATTTAAACTTAATTTTCCCTTGGTACAGTGTGCATGCCTGGATGCACGAGTTCCTAAATAGCAAAAGATCTTTGCTGTGTTAAACAGCCACCTGTACAAGATATTCTAACTTATTTTATTAGGCATCAGTACCCAAAGAATAAAAGTAGACAAAACAAAAGAAGACAGACTTTATCTTCCAGACTGACATCTTTAAACTCCAAACTGATACTCCCCTACAAAGGGACACTTCTTAAACCAGCATTTCACCTACCTAATGCTTGTTCACAAATTGTTATAGAAACAGTCCCTTTTGTCCATCAGCTAAACTCAAATCTGTGTTCTGTGTCAGAAGGATAGAATCATAGAATCATAGAATGGTTTGGGTTGGAAGGGACCTTAAAGATCATTGAGTTCCAACCCCCCTGCCCTGGGCAGG
>JAOXJK010000040.1:22513754-22545570 GCA_025774025.1 Xenus cinereus | reverse complement strand
AGAGCTGGACACAGTGCTCCAGGTGGGGTCTCCCCAGAGCGGAGCAGAGGGGCAGAATCCCCCCCTTGCCCTGCTGGCCACGCTGCTGGGGATGCAGCCCATGATGCGGGGGGCTCTCTGGGCTGCCAGCACACGTTGCCGGCTTGTGTCCATTGTCAGCTCATTATGGGGAGGGGAGAGTTTCCCTTCCCATCATTCATGGGGTCTGCAAAAGTTGCATTTAAAGCAAGGAATTGAAATGCAATTTGGACATCACTATTCTCAGATTATCTGTGAGCCCATATTAGCAGACTATGAAACTGGATGTTTCCTCTAGCTTTTCTTTAGTTAAGTGAGCTGAAGGAGAAGTAAAGCACACAGGCATGAATACATTGTTAAAATAAAAGATAGATGGATGAATATAGCCTAGAACCAACTAGACAGAGCAAAATCTCGAACATCTTTGTGTGGGGAAAGCTGTGGGTCATGTGCCTTTGAGGCAGTGATGCATTAAATGAAGTGTTGCCCTTATGTGCTATCAGCACCGTCCCTCCGCATCGTGTGAAATCCACACGAAGCAGGCAAACAGCTTTATGTCCGCTATTTTCTTGTCTCTGTGCTTACGCTATTTTCTCACGGAGAAATTAATGATGGTGGTATTTGTTCAGCAGCCCAGAATGAGAGCTAATCTGACAGCTTGTGTCACATTTACAGTTTGTAACGGTATTCGTAAAGAGAGGGACAGGTCTAAAGGGTAAGCTTCAAATATTACAGGTTGAGAGAAAGAGAGAGCGACAAACACGCATCACTATGTGCTGAAGCAATGTGAGAAGCTGGGAGCTAAAATTCCTTGAAACAGGGAGGAAAGAGCAGAGTCAGGTTCTGATTTTGCAGGGTTTTATGTGAAATACTGGGAAATGGTCATTCTGGCTGTCTTCCCCCTTCCCCACCACGCACACTTAACCATGCCAAACTCTGTGCCGCTCTACACCCATATTATGTCCCCAACATTGTGCTTGTTTAAGGATTTTTGGCAGCTATTCAGCCTAAGCAGCCCAAAAGTGAAGTCAGAATGAATAGTTAGAAAGTTATTCTACACTATGATCTGCGAGGAAGAGGGTTAAATATGTCTGGATGAGGAACCAGCACGTGTGACTGGAATGAGAGGTCAGTGGTGTGTGCAGGCTGTAGTGCGGTACCACGCTTTACTGACAGCTTATACTGACTAAGGCTGACGGACTAAAAATGAGCATATTACTTATGTCTGCATTAATTTGCATATCTTCAGGGGGTTGGTGAGGGCGAAGGGTGGGTGTCCCTGCCCATTCTTGAATTTCTTCTCTAATTGGAAACCAGAATTCTTGATAGCATGTCAAGTGTGGTTAGGCAGCACCGTCAGCAACGTCTTTCAGAGCTCTTTGAACCTGCTGTTTGCAAATTGTAGCGGCAGAATTACGCAAGGCAATCTTTATATTTCATTTTAGAGAAGGCTGCATCTCAGCCTGCCAGGGAAGCACTTACAGAAGTAAAAGCTGAGCTTGGGAATGTTAACAGGGCTTAAATACACTATAATTAAGCAATAAACCGCGAACAAGTCACCTTCCACAATGTAATGGAATTATAGCAATAAGAGATCTAGAGATGGACAGTACCATATGACACATGGAACAAACTTGAGATACGTTATTAAAAAGATAAGGAGTTTTCAATTTGCCCCATTTTATTCCAAACCAAAACTAATTCATCACAAAGACCGAACAAGGTGAAAATCAGAATTATCTCATGGAAGTAGCCAACATCCCTACTATAAATCAGAAAGAGGACAGTTGAATTCAGCTTTTCTGTATCTTAAGGTGAACTAAAGCAGCATAACCACGAAATGTACTGCGATTTACACAAGTTTTCTGGATGATGTATTCATTCCAGCTCTAGCGGGCAAACAAGGCAAATAAGAATCTAAAAGCAATGATTTCAGCCAGCGTATATCTGCCTACACTTTTTTTTTTTAAATAGCCCTTATTTTCTTTATTAATCAACATGAAAAATTGCAAGAACACTTTTGAAAATATTAGAATGTTTTGTTTTGATTTTTTCTGGAATTTGTTGTTTGGTTTTTAAATTTTTTTTTCCCTCTGCCTGAACAGTTCACTGTATGTGACCTTTACCTAGGGGTATGTCAAATTTAATGCTCTGGAAAAATTCCAGGTTTGTTTGTTATTATGTCTGAATGAATAACTGGTTTATAAATCATTACCTCATTTTTGCATCCCGTCCCATAACAAGAGAATGAAGTGTGTTTCATAAAAAGTGAAAGGGAGTCTACTAAAAACCAGCAACAGCAAATCATCATCCAGTTTAATTTCAGCCTGTGACACCCTGTACCATTCAGGATCATATATTTATATATCATCCTGAGACGATGTTACATTTTATTTGTTAAGCACCAGAACTTGTGTTCCACAACACAGATGTTAAAGCCTCAGAGCGCTGGCAGTTCAGTATAACTATAAAGAAAAACACAGTGCAGGTGAGGTTGGGAAGGGAGGGCACTTGTTAAATCCTATACACCTTCTATCAAATTTAATATATTGCATATATACTTCCTTATTCTAGGAGAAAAATGAAATCAATGGAAGAGAATGGAGAAGAATGACAAACTACAAACACGAACAGTTTATTCACTGTTTGGTGTACTGATATTTATCAGGCATAAGCAGACCGCCACAGACGCTGAAGAGATCAAAATTCATCCCAGGTAATCTTTCTTCCATGTCTAGTGCCATAAATTAGGCAAGAATATTTTCAGTGGGGATTGACTTCTGGAAACACCAGCATTTGGCCACTGCTGAAGCCAAGAATGGAGGTAAGATTCAACTGTAGCTCGATCTCACATGACTACTCCTATACAAAATCAACAGCAAGAGCACTCATCAGAATGTCCTTGGCAAGGTATTGGCAGGAAGAAAACACACATGTAGTGAGACTTTAAGGCCACAGGAATTGAGAAGGAATGAACTGAGTAAAGAGAGGTTTCCAAATTGTCAAGCACTCCTCCAAATGTGTAATGTACAGCATCGCACCACCGGGGAACTATTTCTGATTTCTATTGGAACTGGCATTCAGTTTTGATGGGAAATATGGAACTTGTCAGCCAGAGTATCTTTAGCGAACTATTTGCTTCATGTTGTTCCATTTTTAACATTTCTGCTTGTTCTGGCACCACTATGGATATATGAGATAATGACATTTTATTCTAAATTTCAGTCATCTTTAAAGTTAATCAGAAATATTGAAAATGTTGATTTTCTTTTGTAGTTACCTGAAAAGAATATAAGAGAAAATCTGAAAGTTGGCTTTGTAAGTTTTTAGTGAAATATTCTTGTCTGAAAATGTTAATTCATTAAAACAAACTTTTCAATGTTACACATTAGTTTTAACGAATCCTTCAATAAAGGCCTTTCAGGTCCACCTTGGGATTTGGAGTCTGAGAGACAGACAGAGCCAACTCAATTCTCTAAATTATTTCTTACATAATTCCGAATTCTCACATCACTAGCTAGTGCCCTAATCAATCTATTCCTGGCTGTTCTGGAAAATGCACTTTCTTCTTATGATTTAACCATCAAAATATATTTTTTTTTGTGAATGTACCATGGGAAAAACCTCAAGATCTTCATTTCACAGGAAGAGAGAAAAAACCTTCCACAAATCTACTCTATAAATGCTTTTGCATTTGAGGGCCTTGGGGGAGTAGCAGGGAGGGCACTGAGACGCTCCAGGATAATTCCTAAAATAAGAAGTTCCTTTGGCCACTAAGTCCTACAGGACTGTACGTACAATCTTCATGAATTTTAGGTTGTAGTTACGCTTATATTTCAATTACTAGTTCATAAAATATGGGGCTTATAAACTATCAACAAAATTGTTCCTCTGCCATGCCACATAAAAATGAAAATGTTGTTATTGTTATCCCAGGGTTCACTGTTATTAAAAAAAAATACATTAAGATGGAAGAAATACTTATAAAAGCAGTGAAAGAGCACATTTCTGCTGGCTCATTTTTCAGCTGTGAACTCCTCAAAATGCCTTCCCCAACAGTATCTTACTCTGATTTGGGTTCTGCCGGGCTTTTTAAACAAGTTAATCTCAGCCAGTCCCTTGGTACAGTTACTCATACCAAAGCAAGGGAGAGCCATTTTCACCACCTGTTGATGGAATCCAGATGAATGCTTTTTAACTATTTCCAACACTGTTTCCATACAAGTGTCAAAGCCAACTAGAAAGTTACTGTCAATCACTCATTATTCTCTTTTTTTCTCTCTCAGCAAAGGGAAGTACATGTGTTGTTTGAAGAAGAGTAAACACTGGAAAAACGCCTTTCCTTTAAAACTACAGATGACCATCTAGCCTGGACTAGAAGGGCCTTCCGTTGAATTCTAAACAAAATCATTAAATAACTATCAGAACATGAACAAACTTTGGTAAGCAAGAACCTGGACTAGATAAAATTCAACAATTACAGAGGGAAAGGCTCTGCATCCCGTTATCCATTTCCAGAGCGATACAGACCCTAAAAAGATTTGCCCTTTAATAATTAGTGGTGGTAAAACTTCAGTGATTAAGCTTAGTTAAAACACAAAACTTCAGATAGCTTTTTTCTAGCTCTAATTCCATTTTAAAAGAGCGGTCTGTATCGAAAAAATTAGTGATACTTCAATTTTTAAATGAAAACAGATATTAAAGACAACATCAAATTCTGCTCTATATTCTTTGTCCTGCACATCAATGAATGACATAATAATGAACATAATCATATAGAAGTTTAGGTATAAAATTGTTTTTAAGAGTCTCAATTGAAGTGCCAATGAACACTTCATCTATATAATTACACTAGGATAAATCAGGTATAATTTCTTCAACACTTATGAGAGACCTTAAGTCTAAGGCACATAGGGTTTTGAAGATATCTGGTTTAGTCTGTCATTTGGATTTTTAATATTAGATTGAATTAGCTTTTAATGAAAACAGTGAGATATTTCTTTCGTGACACGTAAGAAAGGATGCCTTCTCAGACAGCACTTTAACAATGAGGGGCAAAATCTGATCTAACCTCTGGAAGCCAGTAGTAATTGTCTTTAATTGACTAGCATTTACTCTGATGTTAAATGGGATAAATGTGACAGAAATCTGATTAAATGAGTTTAGGCAAAAAGCATTAATCACTGAGAATGGAGACAAAGAGAAGCATGAGAAACGGAGACAGTAGAAATTTCATTAGGGGACAACACGGACGTCTCCACCAAGTTCTTATTAATTTAAAGTAATAATTTAAAAGACTGGATGAAACAAATAAACAAAAAAAATGTGGAAAGAACATTAAGGATGAACTGCATGAATCAGAAACTAGCTTTTGGAGACTAAGTGCTACTTTCCAAAGAGGCAACCAGAAAGTAAGAAAAAAATTACACTAACAGGATGCCCTGTGTTTCATAGTTAATAAATTACAACTGAGCTACCTGTGGGGTAGAGAGACTTCCAACAGAAGCTGCAGTCTCTGGATTCAGACTCTTGGACCACATGGAAAATTTGGTAAACAATCCATGCTTTCAAGCTGTGACATGGCAGCAGGATAGTGGTGATAATTAGGAAGTCTTTGGCAAAACAGTTCTGATATCCAGAGTGCTTTCGGCACCTTTATTTTGGTTAGCCAGTTAGGGGAGGAGGGGGATTTAGATTTTATTGGAAATTATATTTTAAGTTCTGTGTCCAGAACTGCAGAAAATTTCAAATCAGACACAGTGATAATTACTAAATACCTTGGTTATCCTGAGCTGAAGCACAACCTGAGCCCCCTGAGTACTCCAGGAGTCTAAAGAGACCCCTTGGTCTGTTGGAAAGTTTCACACCACTGAGATTTCCAGACACATCAGGTCCCACACATTTAGTTATACTGAAGGACGCAGTTAACAAGTCTGTACACAAACTAATTCACCAGTGCCTTTTAGTTAAAACTGACAAACATCTTAGAATAGAATTATAACTGATGTATATTTTACACATAAGGATTATTCAACACTTGAATTGTATGTTGTATTTCTTGAATTTAGTAGTTCAAATAAAAACCCTGAACACTGAAAATTCACTGGGATACTACCTGTTTTCTGACAACTATCTAGTGAATTTGCTAAAAATAATGAAAAAGAAACAGGCTCTGTCCAGAAGTGCAAGAAGTCCAGTGGAAGGGGTCCTGCTCTTTCATGCTTATATCCCTTCAGAATATGCGGTGACATCTTATTCAGCTCTACATGAAGCCTCAAGATACACCATGTGTGGTGGGGAAGTGACTAGGGACACAATAAACTCTATTCTCCATTAGATATTTGTAGAAAATTTTTCTCCTCTAGGCAATTATTAATTTCTAGGCCAAGAATTATTTCGAAACCCCATGGCTGACACAGTAGTTAGGGTTATGGAAACACAACAGTGTTCCCATTCCTCACTTCCCTTCAAAAGAGTGATTTGAAGACAGAAAAACACGTTAATGGTGAATGACTTAAGGAACTCAAATTTGCTTAGTTTAAAAAAAGAAGAGGGTTACGGAGATGATCCAGGGCAGATGTAGAAGAAATTTGGGCAAATATTAGAATTCACCATAAAATTCTTCAATCAAGCAGAGAAATACTTCATGGTTAAAATCCAATCATTCTCAATGAAATTAGAAAAAGACAGGTTGGAAAGCAGGTAGCATTTTGTTTTAATGGTAACCATGTACTGTTGTGGTTCCGTTCAAGTTGTGCCTACTTCCAGTAGCTGAATTTGATTGTGTTTCCAAGAGAGATTCACTAGCTCAAACCAGAAGTTTAATTCGGGAATTAAACAGCATGATTTTATGGCTGAAAGGCAAGACCTTTTATACATAATAGTGCTTTCTTGCTTCAAAAATCTGACTCATTTCCCTAGAAGTTGGATGGACACTGTTTCCACTTCATACCATAGGTAAAGTTTCATTATCTTGATTAAAGAAAACTTAAACCAGTCCTTGAAATACCTTTGCTTAGTACCCATAGAGCAGCACAAAGTTAATTTGGAAGGAATTCAGTTGTCCCCTTTTTTACTGAACCTGCATCCTCCTGTATACCAGTGTCCCTGCCACCAACTTCAAAACCTTTTCTAATCACAAAGCTCATCACTGCATTCAGTACAAACTGACTAAGTTAAGCTTTTGAAGACTTGGTTTTTAGCTGACAAAGGAGCAACTGCACATGTTTTTAAGATGATAATGTGTTTTGTCTTTGGAGTAAGGAATAGGAACTGTTAAAAGCATGTAGATGAGATCAACTAATCAAGTAGAGAAAGGATAATAAACTGAAACTAATCTCATTTGGTATTTTAATATGCTTCACATTATATCAAGACATCTGCCATTATTTGTTCCCTCAGATCTAAAGTCATTTTAAGATGAAAGCTACCTGGAGCGGTCAGAGAGACTCCTTATCTCCTGGGTGCAAAGTCTTCGCAAACCTGGGCCATGCCTTGCCTAAACCTTTGCTGAATGTATGAATTCGAATGAAAACCACTTAGAACCCATTGGATTCTAACGACTTCGAATCAGAAAAAGCATATCAGTAGAGACAAAATTCCTTTAAAATTCACTGGTATTGAGATACCACTCCTTGTATTAATTTCCATCCTTAGATTTCTGCTATGGTAATATTCATTGAGTGACTGTTACCTACTTTGTTATGCACATTTTCTCTAATGTGAACTGAAGTCTACAAACCAAGAAGTAAAGAAAGGCAGCGAAGCAGAGGTGATTCTCATGGCAGTGGTGGTTCCTTCCCATGATCTCTCATTGGAACATGACAGCTGTAACAGCACTGTTGGGGTTGCAGGTGCCAGGCCATGAGAAAACTAGTGCGGCAAAAAGAGCAGAGAAGAATAAAGGCCAAATATTTCCACAGAGGCTCTGGAAAGCCCTGCTACAGCAGCCGGGCTTAAAGGTTACAGAGCTGCAAATAGCAAGCCCTTAGTATTACTAACGCTAAGAAACCAGGGTAACTAAGGTACTGTGGAATGCAAGACAACTACATTTTATGTGTTGGGATAGAGTTTTCAGATGTCTACCAGCAACAAGCTTATTTTGAGCAGTCCTACCTCCTGCATGGAAGCCTACTGTCCTCTCAGAATGATATTGACACTTCTACATCACCTTGACTGTTGAGAATACCTGGATCAACCACATGTTTACCTGGTAAGATGATAAGTGCCAGTGGGGCGCATCGGTCCTTGGTTGAGATCCTATCGTAGATTCAAATCTCAAATGCTTAAGCGGGCTTTTCATCTCAGGACACCTTGCCTGGGCCACTACTGTTGGTTAGTGATGGCAAGTGGAATGCTGTCATACAAAACTTCCACAACAACCTGACATAAGGGTGTCGAAACAGGTGTCTCTGTATTCCTCTTAATACCAGGCTTACGTATGCAAGACCTTTTTCCTTCCAACAATACAGCTTTAACAAATATGACAGTTGCACACATAAGCAGAGGTGCTTTACTCCTACAGAGAAACTAGTAACACTTAGGTCCACAGAAGACAGGAGAGAGGTTTGCACACCGATTGTCAAGTGTATAGGTACATCTGTTTCAGTACCTAAGAGGACAAATTTTTGTGTAAATCACCGTCAACTACATCTGAAAGACCATGTGACACAGTGTTGAAGAAGAGACATTCACAGTGCCTTTTCAATGTGCATTAGGAGTTTAATGATAGGTTTCCCCAAAACCAAATAGTTCAGATTTTCCTCAGTCTTTGAAAATGTCCCTGATGCAAGAATAGTGTTTTTATTTTACACCTGAGAATGAGACGGCTCAAAGCAACTGCTTCTTCTCTTTCTCTTATCTTCACTTTCTCTATACACCTTCAGGTTGCTTTTGGAATGAATGTGCTCTGCCCAGACCTTTTTATTTTATTACTCTTGGGATAGTTTTGAAGCATAGACTAAGAACAGACTTTCTTGCTTGTAATTTGGTCTTTCATTTCTATTTCCATTAATTAGTGAAAGGGAAGGGAGATCATATAAAAAAAACAAGCTCTAAAATAGTTAATTGTGTTTGTGCAGACGAGCAGTGCATCAAATCAGTGAACTACTTGTCTGTGCTACAGTCTTCTAAACGTTTAAATGGTGTGGATGCCAAGAGGACACCAGTGAATCAGATCCACTGTACCGGAGACACATCATCTGAACATGCTGGACATACTGGTTATAGGAGAGAACATCATTGGCCACCCGTGATTTATGGACAGCCAACAGCTTAGTCAAAGAAGGAGCAAGAACTGTAACTACATGCTGCATATATAGCAAATCTGCCTTTCCCAGAAAGTCTAAATCTTGCTTGCACAGCAGCTGCCTGTGCAGTACGGTTATTTCTGCATTTGCCGTCTTCTCAATTTGTCTTTGATAGAAAATACAGAAACTATAGCCAGCCTCTTCCTTTCTCCTCTCCATTCACATCTGGGCTGAGTAGCAGCTATTTCCCAAACGGCAGCAGGGACTGCAATTCTTACTGGTTTTTGCACAAACAAGTACATGAAGGAGTCACAGCTCCTCTGCCTCGCTAGATTTATACATCTATGTAAGGCCAGACAGAGGAGGAGGTGTGAGATACAGGAAGGAATAGCTATCTACAGAAGCTAGAAAGCGCTGAGAAGGAGCTTGGACCTCCTAGCTTGTCCTGAAGCTACTGCAATAAGAATTCGTTTTCACATGTTAAAAACATCACGGACTGTCAAAGAGAGTAACATGTGTTTTCCCAGGGCTGCATGAGGCAGGTTATCTCTCTCTTTACGCACTTTGTGGGCACTTGTACCCCCCATCAGGAAAAACAGGGTTATAAAGAACAAGCGAGTGATGGTCCCAAAGTGATAAGCAGATTGTCTATGTTTTATAGCTACTGTTTCTTCAGTAGGTATCTGCCCCATATACCCATACCACAACTTCCACCTCAGGTTTCCTGAAGCAGGTTCACACTGTAGGTTTTAAACACAGATATTTAGTGCATCACAGTGCATAATCAGAAACTGATGAGAAAGTTTTAACTTTCATAGAGCTCTGGCTAGTTAGTGCCAGATCCTGTCAACGTGTGACAGAGAAACACTGGACTGAAAAAAGCCACAGAAACTGGATTGATGAAATGGCAAAATTGATAGCCAAGGACACTATATTTTTCAGTACATTCAGATGTTACTCTTAAGAAGTATTGAAGACCCTGTAGCACTTACTAACACAATAATGAGAAAAAAGAAAAGGGTGACTGAAACCCCACTTGTATTTCCAAGTCAGTTTATCTTGGTGGTTGTGGACACCTCAAAGACAACTTCTGCTCAGAAGTTATGAGCCTGAAGTTAGCTTTTGTATGCAAGTGATGTGGTGGCTGTGGGCAGTGCTGACATGCCTAAATAATTTATGCCATCTTCGGTTTCAAAGAGCTTGTGCAGTAGAAACACACCATCCAGACAAGAGCTCCTCCAGGGAAACCAGAATGGGGGGGTCTTCCAACCAACTTCCATTCTCCTGAGTTCATACCCTTATCTCTCCCGCAGCAGCTTGCAGGGAATTGTAACCTCTGACCCAGAGAGCCTATTACTGATGCTTGGACTATAATCTCTGGAGAATACCAACAGTGAAATAACAGGCTGCACGTGGAACAGGAGCAAGATGAATAGTGCTCTAGAGCTGGTTTTGCTCCCGTTTCACAGCCATGCTGAAGTTCTGCAGAGCCATCCCAAGTGCCTGCAGAGATTGCTTTTTTCCTCATTCACTACACAAGGCCATTTATTTGCAGATTTCTGCTACATACAAAGCAGGAACATCATTGTTTCTATTTCTCTTTGATAGGATTATAGATAGAAACGTCTGGCAATTAAATACCATAACTTATTTTTTTGATTTGGCCTGCCTTCCTAAGAAAGTAGAGTTCACATGATTGTGCTGGCTATTCAACTGACCACTCAGCTATTAGCTTCCCCATATTATATTTTTTCCCTATCCACTAATTTCAACCAAATTTGCCAGAGTATAACTGGATATAGGAGAAAGTTTCAAGCTGAGTCCTGTTCTGGGAAATGGAATTAAAGCTTTTTCCATCCTGAGGCAGCAATATATCAGCATTTATATAGATTAAAGGTACCCACAGCACATGTTGCCACTCTCTCAGGCAGGGGATGTAGGAGTGTTCAGGGAACACAAAAGGAACAGAATACCTGGCCATGGTTATGGATCTGCAGGAAATCAACCTTCATTAGCTCTGTGGATTGTGGAACAACTTGCTACTCCACACTTCATTGTGTCTGAACCTCACAGGTGAAGGTCTCAGCCACCTCTCTCTTCACCTGGCCCAGAGGGGAGACTTTCCCCCTAGAACTGTCTCCCTCCACTTTGTAATTTAGTCAGCGGCTGCCGCCAGGACCTTACTGTTTTGGAAAAGTGTTCAGAGAGCACAGCAAATGCATTCACCACTTTTCCAATAATTGCTGACATACAGGGCATTAATAATTGGCTTGAAAGAGCTGATGGCCTGAGGCACAGCTCCAGTAATCAATAATCCTTGGAACACCCTGTGCCAAGGTTATTTCTGCCTACAGAAATGAAACGGGGGGCAGGGAGATAATTTATTTAGCCTATTCATAAAAACATTTATTTAGAGGTGTCTAAGCATAAAGCAATAAAAACTAAAATCATGATGTTAAAAACAAAGATAACAAGGTACAATATTTGAAAATAAAAGCAAACCTTGCAAACAAGTACAGCCAGTTGCAGTCAGCTCATGAAGAATCATAGAATCACAGAATGGTTTGGGTTGGAAGAGACTTTAAAGATCACATAGTTCCAACCCACCATGTACTCCAGATAAAGAATAGATAGAGCAACCCAGAGCAGATAAAGACACATGGAAGAGTCCTAACAACTATGAATAAAATTTCACTGCTCCCAAAGCAACTTGCTGTATTCTCTAAAATCACCAATAACAGACACTCATGAAGCCCATTTTGGAGGTAATTTCACACCTGAAAGTTTGCAGCCGAGAAAGATATTCGTCAGGCAAAGTAGATGGATATCAGGTATCCTTAGTTAACGTCCAAAATAACAGCAGATCCAACTCAGTCTAATCCAAAGTGGGACAGGTACTAGATATAAAATGTTCAGAAAATTTGACGTTATGTATATAGGAGATAAGCTAATAAAAGTGTGATGTCAGTACTTGCCATTATAGACATCACCAATACCAGAGCTAAGGTATTTCTGCAGGGCCACTGTAAGGGTGCTGGAGACTTTGGACATCCATGCATAGTGCTATGCATGTACCTGTGCAGGTCACTGTAGGGTTGTGCTCACTGTGAGCAACCAGGCTCAAGTGTCCAGAATCAGATCTGCTGTGTTTTGGCTATAGGACCCTCTTCAAACAGAGTCTGGGGCCTGGAAATGCAGCCCCTGAAAGAAAGCATCTCTTTGTGTTACTGATTGTGGAAAAGGATGTTGTTCCACCAGAGCTGGCCATCAAGCAGGATGTGGTGTTGCAGTTCTCCTCAAAGATATAATCTCTTTTGTGTGAATTCAGAAAATATGTGCCTTAACAGTTCTGTGTCAGTGACAGAAAAAAAGTGACAATGTAAAAATGCCACTTCTGTGTTTACCATGCTCCTTTGACTCCAGAGGTGCTCAGTTTGCAGCTAAAGGATTATCTTTTCTTAACTCGCCTCTTTTCCCAAGCCAACGTGAATCAGAGTCAGGACAAGGTCCTTTCTTCATTTCCTGCGTTACTACTTGCAATAAAGGGCATAACTGGCCAAAATAGGCCTTCAGCAAAGCAAGTATCACCCTGTCACATCAGAATTTATGCTCAGGGCTGTCTGACCAGCCTGAACCCCATGCTTCCAAAACTGTTTACTGTAGAGAGTTCTACTTACTGTCACCGGTGATGGCTCTGCAAGGATAAGATGCAGGAATGTACACTTACTGCTAACATCAACATCTGAAACTGTGAGAAGGAAGCAGCTTTGCTGGACAAGGAGGCGCCATTTCAACACAGCCATTTTTCTGCCTAGGATGGCACTTTCTATGAGCTCAGGCCCTGAGGCGAAGCACTTTATGATGATGGTAAGTGACCTGAAAGCCAATCTCAGTCAGCAATAAAATGACAGGATAGTCAAGAACGAAGTAAGTGGTGATCTATCAAAAATATGGAGCATTTTTGACAAAAGATGTGACGTGAAATCCAGAGGCCAGATGTTATGTGGAAGCCAGAGGCGAGAGAGAAGGAAGTAACGAGGATGAAAAACTGGAAAACCACAAGGTGGACAAAGAAAGATGAGGGAATCTAAAAGGGTTGGGTTGAGGACAGCAAAAATGAGGACTACAAAATCAACTGTAAAAATAAGGAGTAGGAAGTTTACTGTAGAAACAGAAAATATTAGAAGATTATTAAAAATTAAGAGAATGAAGGGGACAACGGTGATAAGAGGAAACACAGTGACAGAAGAGGAAGGGAAAACACTGAAGGGGAAAGAAACAGAATTTTAGGGAAAACAGATTAGGAAAAAAAGAGTTTGTCATGGTTTGGGGTGGGTGGTTTTGCATCATTCATACGTGGAACCCTCCCTCCCCAATACTAATGAAGTCTACCCCTGCTTGTCTAAGAAAAAAAAGAAAGCAAAAGAATGCAAAAAATAGGCTTCCTATTTATTTATTTAAGGGACAGGGTGGGTATTTTGCCTTAAGTTCCACTTCCAAGGCAGGAATCGTTTCATTTTAGGGCATCCTCAGGGCTCTCGTGCTGCACTATTTAGCAATGTTGTAAAAAGGGCAATTCCACTGGCTGTTCTCAAGGGCGCTTGGTAATGGGAGTTTCATTGAAGCAGAGTCACGGGGAGTCATTCTGACTCTGTTCTCTTCCTAGAAGACTTTTCTGGGGCGGTATGACATTTCTTCTTGACTGCCCACCGTCCTTATCTCACTAACCTATCTATCTCAGATAGACAGTCTACTAATGTTTATTTTGTGCTATGAAAAGTCACTTCTTAATCTCAATTCTCTCTCTTCAAATACTAACCATCTTCTGCTTTGTTGAAAATAGTATCTATACAAGTGAAGAGCTGGTATACCTTAGTCTTTTACATTTATCTTTTCATCCCAAATAATAATTTTCTTATTCTACTTCATGGTCATAATCCATCTTTCCCTTTATCTGAGCTCAGTCCTCCTCTCTGACTTTACACTTCAGTCATCTCATCTGAAAGAATTAAACAAAGCAAGATCTGACCTTATGTATGATCTCCCACAGGTGTATTTGCATTGTACCAGGAAAGATTTAACTATCTGCCGCTGTCACTACTGTCATTATATCTTAGTGATAACTTCCTAAAGATCAGATGCAGAATATATTCTGCCTGGATTTACCCATAACATTTAGAAGTACAGTTCCACTCTACCTGGAAACAGTTTTAATCTGCATATATCTAAAGCTCCTCTGCGGTGGCGTTGCTGGCTGGATTGTACTTGTAGGATTTCAGACAACGCACAACACTAAACTACAGTGGTACCATTTGAACGTCTCAAATGTGGGGGGGTGAATATCTGAAAATGAACTTTCAATCGCTTGCGCAGAAGTGTGCCGCTTACGTGGTGCGACTGTTAGAGGCTAGTTAGCTAACAAGACAAATGCTGGGAGATGCTGAAGGATTTTGCCTGATCATACCTGAGACTGGGAACTGTGAGAGGCTGCACAGCACAAACTGACACCACTTTCTGCCCAGTCTTCCTGGACTGGCACTGACCTCCCTGCTGGGAACAGGGAAGTGAAGTCCTAGGGAAAGTAATACTGGGGCGGGAGTGAGTGAGATAATCAAGTAGAGTAAAAGCTCTAAACTCACTGATTCTTAAACAAATGCCAGTGTCCAGATCTGCTACTGCTTGTGGTTTACTCTGTCTTTCTTCTGGCAGTGAATAAGAGGGATGCTTTTCCTAACATACCATTCTTTAAAAACACAATTTCCTGCTAAGGATTCGCAGAATTTTAGCAAATTTCCCATGCAATACGAATTTGTAATATGGCATAAATTATGCCTCTTGAGCATCAAAAATAGCATAATAGTCTAAATTCTACCTCGTGGTAGAATTTAAGGTCCTCTAGAGAGGACACAAATGACCGGTACAGAATAATTTTATGCATCCCGTTGTACCATCCCCTTTGCTTAACATGATAAGCTGGTACACAAAAGGAAGTTCAGAAATTCTATTCAATGGCAGTTACGTTCTTGTATATTTTACGAAAGAGATTCGACTGTCAGTAAATTAAATGTTATGTGCAAAAATACCCACTTTGTCTGTCTCCAGATCCTTATTCTTTTTCAAAATGATACTGTAGATTGTGATTCTCAGATAAGGAAATGGAATTCCTAAGTAGAATACAGCAGAATAGTAAGACAGAGTAACTCATGTAAATACTTTTGAAAAGCTCACACTAAAAAAAAGACTATAACAAATAGTAAGTGTTCTAACTGTAGCCAGAATTTCAGTTATAGGATCTCAGATGCAGGTGAAGGAGAAAAAAAAAGAGTCACTGTTACACTATTAAATGAAAATCCCTGCAACAAATCTACAAAGGTCATGAAGGAAGTCCAAAAAGTGGGGTTCTTAGACAGTTGGAAAACTACGTTGATGGTGGAAGTATACAGGAAGTTGACCTATGTAAATGAAGTGCATAGAAATACATCTACTGCTTTAACAAATGTAAAAATTATGGCTCTAAGGTGAATACAACAAATACATTTTGTACTTGAAAGGAGGTTGCTAGGACATCCTCCTGAGAACACATGTATCACACAATAATGGGTTTGGATGAACTGCTGAGCCATGTCTGATATCTGGTCATTTAAACCCACGTATTTCGTGAACAATCTCTTGTTCCAAGAGAAGACACAAGTTATCGAAAAGAATATAGTGTTTTATCAGTATAGTTGTAACATGGGATACAAAACAGGCCACGGTTTCCGAATTCTTAGTCCCAGTCAAATTATGACCAACCAGGTCAGAGCGAGGGGAAAAAAAAAATCCCTGGAGGTTCTTCAGACTCTGACAGAAGAAAAATGCTTCTTGTGCTTAAAAAGAAATGTCACCTGGATTAGAGAAAAGGAGGAGAAGCTTCTTCCTACTACTGCCATTCTATATCACTACCATAGTGATCTAGAGTTATCATATTTTAGGAGAGTTATCATATTTTAATAGTCTACGTAGCTGTCACTATAGACAGGATCTAATATCTGCGGAACATTTTAAGACAAGTTTACTTTTGATTCGTTGAACTAGAATTGAGTTGGAAAAAAATAAGCTGGGAGACTGGAACACATTGGATTGTAGGTATAGGTTAGGGAAAAGCACCTGCTATTCCATATTCCCTTTCCCAGTTAAACATGTTTCTCCCTAACAGCATTTCTTAGGTTCTGCTACAGTGCTGGGTGCTGCATTTCTGTAAATCAGGCTCCCTTTGCTTTTGTTTCAGTTGTACGGCAGAGCTCTGACATCCCTATACCAATTTTTCCAACACTATCTTACATAATCTCATAAGAATTTAATCAGTGACATGAACATCTTCCCAGAACACATGTCGGTCTCACAGATCCTTGGCCATAAGGATGGCTGAAGCAGCATATCAAGCACCAAATGAAAAAACATTCTCAGGTTACCGGAGGGAAAAAACCACAAAAGAAAGCCAACACGCACATTAATGCAGGAAACAAAACGGGGTAGGAAAAGAAACTGAAGGAGGAGAGAGCGTGTGAGATTGATATGAAATATTGATTTTTAAAAGTTAAATATTTTAAAGCCTTATCTGTCTGAACGGTAGCCCGCAGAATTACAGCAATGCTCCTTGGTATCCTGGGAGGAATGGACAACACTGTGTGCCTTAGTCTCCTTTCTCTCCCAAGAGTTTTTAGTAGCTATAATGCTAAAGAATGAGAAGTTACTCCCCTCCAGTCATTGCACGTTTCCAAACTAAAAGGCAAAGTTGAATAAGAACACCATAAAGCCTTTGAAGCAGGTTTGGGCGGTTTTATACAAGGATAAATACACCAGATTTGTTAATACACACAGCCCTTTTACAGAACCTCATCTCAATGAACTTGGTATGGTTTATGAAGATTCATTACCACAAATGTCATAATCCCAGCAAATCAAATAAGAGGTAGATAATGACTCTGTCCATTACACGGGTAGCAAAGAAAAAATTTAATAACCTGGTGAAGACTTTACAGTGAGTTAGAAAGATGAAGGAACAGAACTTGGCAGACTGACTATCTTTCCTTTGGCACCAGGGAACCAGTAAACAGAGATTAAGAACTGCTCACCATTCAGATTAAAAACAGGACCCATTATATTCCTGGTGTTCTGCTGATATTCCACCCTTATGGGTGACGGGGAAGCTTTCAAAACTTTAGCAAATTCCTGAATTAGTTTTAATTTCATGGTAATGCCCTCTGAGGAGAGCACAACTGTGACAGCACGTGTAAACTGATTATTTACTTTTAGGCATTCTAATGTCTTGTTGGGAATACATTTGAATCTTCTTTAAAATGTCCCATTTTCACTGGGCTATTCACTCAGGTGGCCACTTTTGAAAATCCTTCTACATATTATTTTACATTTTAGGATTTCTGTGGATAAATATGGCAAAATCACTTATAGCGAGATGCTCAGGGAACTAAGCATGACAAGCCAGCTCCAAGACAAAGATGGGAATCTCCTTTTTAGTGACAGACAGAAGGACTGGGAATAAAATAACTGGCCCAGAAAATGCCTGGCTGCTAAGGAAGCCTTTCAGTTCCTATATTGCTGTCTTAGAATTTGTCTTAATTTTAGTTGCTGCATAATTTTAATTTAATTAGCAAAAATTAAATATAAACCTTTAAGAAATATGAGTATTTAGCATATTTTGTTTTTTAAAATGCAAAGAAAAAGTATTTCCCCCTCAGTCCTGTCCCTAAATAAACTAAAAAATAATGTGAGAAAAGTAGCAGATTTAGTACTTCTACTAAAGAAATGCCCACTCAATCTTGCTTTTGGAAAGCAAGACAGCAAAGCTCTGAATTTTTTCCATTTAGAAACATAAAGTAGGCTGGCCACAATTAAGGTGTCTAAATACTTGCAGGGATAAACCCCATTCAGAATTGATGATAAGAAGTTCCTGTTCTTTGGCTACATTATGTGACCTTTCACGAGGAGAAGACCTCACAAACCTGGACTAAATGACTCAGAGGCCAGGGACTGAGCAGCCTTTAACATGTCCTTCATCCTCCTCATGACCAGATGTGATCTCCTCCTCTCATTGAGACTGAGGCATATTGGCAAGGGCTGAACCTGTCAAGCTGTCAAGCCAAGTAATATCCATTCAGGAGATAAACAGAGAGTTTCTGTATCCAAGGCTGGCAGCGTAGCATCACATTCATTTTCAAATACAAGATTAAAAATAAAAAAAACCAACCTCCACAGACATGTTTTGACTATAAAATTCAGGATTCCTCTCTGCTTACAGTCCAATACAAACTGCATTTCATCCCATTCCAAGATCTACACTTGGGATAGTTAATATCTTTTACTTCAGCTGATATATGGATGAACTCAGATCTAATTAAAGAGGTTGCAGAAATAGCATAGACATAAAAGTAATTCTAGAACTGGTTATTCCTAATTGACAAATTATCCTGCCACCTCTGCAAGTGAGCAACGTATCTATTTCCTGTAATTCTGCAGCTTTAAATAAAGGGTTCAGAAATCATCTTGCTCAGGGGCAAGATCAATAATTCTGCACTAGGAAAAGACAATAATAAATAGGAGAAAAACCTCTACTATGTATCACTTCCTCCTCTAATTAAGACCAACTGGCCACTACCATTCACAACCATGTTGTAGGTGTGGGGAGTAGCAAAACAGATTTGTTGGGTCCTCATTTCTGGGCAGGAGTGGTCTTGAGTTTGGTGAAAGACACTAACTCTACACTCTACTAGAGCACTCTCTCTAGGGCTGTTCACTTGGTAATTCTCAGGAATCAGCTCTGGGTGCAAGCTTTTCTTTAGGATTTACACAAAGTTCAGTTACTTGCTCTTTGGATGGAGCCAGCTGCGCATACTTCGCACAAATACCTCCACTTTGCCATCTGTCCTTAATCCCAAGAGAAGTATGAGGGAGATAAAATAGATCTCCTCTGCCTGCCCCCAGGATAGATGGGATTTCCACGCAGTTTGAAGTCAGCTCTCCTGAGTTTTCTGCAGTCCAAGTGTTTGTACATGCTAGAAGCCCTTCATCACCATAAAGAAACACGTATCTAGAAAGGATCTACAACAGATTCAGTAACACTCACACAGAATCTCTTGCTGTGTAAATTGGACCTACCTATTGATATCTATTTAATATTCTGTTCATTCTACTTCCAAGTCTCACAGTGACTGGAGGTTCTGTCCAGTCTAATGGTGGAGCACCTGGAGAAGCTGAAGGTATTGCTGCTGTCCCATCATACTGTACCGTTTCACACGTGAGGATGAGGTCAGGAAGCCTTATTTTGTACAAGTTTGGAAATCACCCCTGCAGACATGTCTTTTCCACAGTTCCTAAGGTAGCACTCCAGCGTCTTGTACCCTGTACAGTCCTGTCCTCCTCTTCCAAATGAGCACGGACAGAGGAAGAACATAACACTGACATTCTCTCCCACCTTAATGCCACCAGGACTAATCTAGAGGCCAAGACACTATCTTAAAGAATACGATAGGCCCATACTCCATCCCTGAACTGGCAAAACATTGCTCCACTCAACCCAGCTGTACACAATTAGGATCTCCAGTACTCCAAAATCAGGTTGCATCATCCAACTGCTGACGGGAAATGTCCCCTGGACTGTTTCAGCTCTGGTACCGCGTCCACACTTGATCTGGCAAAGCACTAAGTCAGCGTGGGATAGCAATACCAATCTGTTAATACTAACTTGCCAACAGTTTAAGTGTGTGGATGGTAAGAAGGCAATGCCCAAAACTAGGCTGGCTGGTGCCTCTGTAGTGACATAAGCATAGTCTCATATAAAAGCATGGATCCTTCTGCTCTGACCTAAGTGGGCACAGTCTGCCAGCTGGCTGGGCAATACGAGACTTCTATCGTTCATGGATAAAAATGTTTGTCATGTTACTGGGTTGCTGTATTTCCTCTCTTTCCCCAAATGTTATTAACTCTGAGGGTCATAACTAGGCAGCAAAAGCACAGAAACAAACCATTTGATAGGACTGGTGAAAGAGAAGAGGATAATTTTATTTTCAAATGTGAAGATTATTTTTACCACCATAGTGAGAGCCAAGGACTATTTGACTGTGAAATTCATCACACCATTATTATATTAATGATGAAGAAATGGCAATTATATAACACCATTAATCCAATGGTCCCAAAATAAAGGGCAAACAATTAGTAAAGTGCCCTGGGGATGCTTCCAGTGCAAGACCACAAAAAGGACAAATCAATGAAAATTGCTTCTGGCTGTTAACTTGCAGCTGCTGAGCTTCATCCTCCATCCCTGCTGCGCAGGCAAGAGCCAAAGCAGTAAAAGGTTGAGGATGGGACCTGAACAATAGCCAAAAGGAAGAGTTCTATGGGAAGTTCTGTGTTCTGCACAGCCTAAAGAATATTTTCTTTTCTTGTATTCTATCTTGAAGTAAAACCTCCTTTCCAGCCCTGACAAGATAGCTGGCTCCATGGTCATTAGGTCGAGTACTTTAATAGCATCCACAAAATGTAATGTTTAGCTAAGAGCTATCAGTGAGAATGTATTGTCCAGAAAGGGTGCTATTTCCCTATCCTTCCCTATGTGGGAAACAAGCTACGTTTGCCTCCTCATCTTTCCATCTGCCACCTGCTTTGGCTTCTAACTGCAGCTTACAACTTTTGCACATTTTTATCACCTCTGCTATAAATCTGTTACTTACACATCAAGTACTGTCAAACAGTTGGGCAGGGTAGTGCTTTTTAAACCTGGTGACTAAGGTACAACATCCAATAGCAGAAAACTGGAGTTGCATTAATTCTTGAAATGAGATACAATTTTTTAGCAATGAGAGCAATTAAAAGCTGGGGTAATACACAGGGGATGGAGATTTGCAACCGCACGGAATGTTTAAAGTCAGGATCAATACTTTTCTAAAAAGCTGGCTTAATTCCTACTTTTGGAAAAGTTCTAGAGCTTGTAGATCCTGAGGAATTGGCTAGAAAAAAATAACATATTCCTTTCTGGCCTTAGGATCTATGTATTCATATGGACTCCTAGGCAGCTAAAATTGGAACCTTCAAAATACTTCTATGTGCTCGTTTATTGTCTCAGTCTTGCCTAAAAGTCACCAGCATACTTTTTATTGTCATTATCATTGAATGCCATGAATGAGGCCTTAGAATTTTTGAAGCTTTAAAACCCAGCAATTCATAGTAAATGATAATGTAGATTTACTTTGGGGTTTTTGATGGGCTTTTTTGGGTTTGGTTTTTTTTTTGAGATCCAGGTGTTCAAAGATTTCTTTACAAGAATAGAAACATACCTTTCAAAATGAAGACCAATGTTCTTATTGGAATCACAGCATATCAGAAACTGTGAATTTGTGACAAACAAAAATACTACAAGTCTCCAATACTGCTTGTGACAGGCCACAGAAATTTTTTGGATTTTTCCTACATAGACTTCACAGGGTGGTTTCAGTTCCAGTTATTGCATTGATTTTTTCTTTAACCAAGCTTACTTAAAACACATTGGCAGAAACATAACTTGAAAACATTTTCAGTTCAATACTGTCAATTGGTCTTTTAGTGCAGGATTTACTTGTCTTTATTTCAGTCAACCTGCTTCAGTTCAAACCACACAATAAAAACTTTTGCCAATAAACGTTGAGTAATTTTTGTGTAGTAAAATAAGTATTCAGCAAGGCTATTCATATTTTCAGGAGTGATGATTTTGGCATTCTAGAATGTACAGGAAGGCAATCAGATGGTTGCCTTAGTCAAATAAGGCAAATATCCTTAAGAGAAATGTGTTTCTCAGACTATATGAGAAAAGTATTTGTTTTAATGGTATACCCCTGTACCCTGTATGGTAATGAGAAACTCAGAAGCTGATAAAAGGAGGATCACACTGATCATTAAAATACTTTTAATATTTCCCTACTATAGAGATTACAGGCCTCAAGTGGTACAGAAAAACGGTTACAGTTTTAGGCTGTCAAATTTTTCTCTTATCTGAAAGATATTTGGTGAATATACTTGAAATCTCCTGCAAGCAGGAGTTGGTGCATCCTCTAAGAAACCTATTCGCACAGATAAGAAGCCAAGTGCACATCAGAGGTGATTAATGAGAAATGTATAATCTCCTCTAGTGATGCAGGGGGCAGGTGGAGGACAGTGCAGCAAAAGCGTATGGAAAAAAAGTCATGGTATCTCCACGCACAGCATCCTGCTCACGCTCGGGCCACAGCCAGCCTTGTGGCACTGCCAGTCATTGCTAACACCCTCCTCAAAATTGTTACTGCCATCACCATGCCAGTGCAGTCACCACTCCAACTCTCCCAATATAGTACCAGTGCAACCAGCACACCTTGAATTTGAAATCTCCTTCAAAGCTTCCTTGTTTCTCAGCTTATATCCATTCTGAAACAGCATCCTTGTCTGCAATCTAGTCTACCGCATACACAAACAGCATTGCTGTTGTAACTGTAATCACACCTAATTATTATTCCTGCAAACTGTTAACAGCACCAGCCATGATGACCATCCTGGGAAGGACTGTTGCAATTAATACCACTTACCCTCACATCCATCAACACTTGCAGACTTTAGAGCTGCACCGCTCGTGCCATAGAGCTTTTGCCTTCTGTGATCTAGTCCTTTCAATTGTAATTCTTTGGACTGCATTGTCACTGGACTGCAGTCTAACCGCATGAAACAAGAGTTACCCATGGGCTAATTTACTGAGTTCCAACGTGCCGCACAGTTTGTTTCCAATATCTAGGCCAGCTGATTAAAGACAGAATTGGGTATCTCTGTACTACAGTGCAGTATGCAATATAGACAGTTTAAAAAAATAAAAATCAAGTGCTGCAATATGGCATAAACCTGCTGAATTTCCTGCAGCGCTACTAAAAATTATAGTATTAAGTATGTGAAACAGCCAATAAGAAAATCCTAACTATGAAGTTTTATGTCTATACTGGGAGATTAAAAATTAAGTAATTGCTATCACAGTGTCAAGGTATTATGTTCTCTGACTCTAAAAATTACATTCCACAGGCATATATAAAATGTACTAAGCAGTACATACATTTGAGAGCACGTTCTGTCCGCCAGCTATCAAATGGTATTGAAAAATGTTAAACTTGCAGCTGGTTAGCAAGTTCCGTACATTTTTGGTATCCAAGCTGACAACATAACGAAGTTTCATTTTCAGAAGGAAAACAGTAAAAAAAACCTCCCCAAAAATCAGACAAGTCAATACCCATTCACTTTAGACAATTTAGATTATTATTTTCTAGGTTTGTATTATATAGTATATTCTCCAAAATAATAGTCTGAGAAATTATCAAAAATCTTTGAAAAATGGTTTGGGTTTTTTTTGCTTCAGGGAAATTTATTTTTAACTAGCTGACATTTTTATAAACAAACAAACAAAAAAGAAATGTTGGTTTTCAAAACCATTCTTTTCAAAAGCCAACAATCACATTGAAAAACAAAAGTAAGAAATTCTGCCAGAAAAACATGGGGACCTGAATTTAATTCCCTCAGAGTATGAGGGAGAAGTAACAAAACCCAAAATCAACATCAACTCCTTCAAGCTAAGTAATATTTTTATGAAAAGATGTGCTTTAGGAGTAGAGCCTTTTTCACCTTAGAAATTATGAAGAAATTTTCCAATAATTAATAATGTGGTCTCATAATTTCTATAGTCCTCCACTTCTCTTTTGTTAATTTCTGCTCTACTGTCCTGTTATTAAATATATCAGAGAACTCCTAAATAATTTATTCA
This sequence comes from Xenus cinereus, assembly GCA_025774025.1. NCBI lineage: Eukaryota > Metazoa > Chordata > Aves > Charadriiformes > Scolopacidae > Xenus > Xenus cinereus. Next base: position 22,521,501 of record JAOXJK010000040.1, on the reverse strand, counting down.
GCAGCAACACCAGGTCCCAGCTGTGTCCAAGGTTACACGTGTGTGAAAAGAAACACCTCTCCATCATCCCCCCTTCCCTACGTGCGTACCTAAGCTCAAACCCCATCCTTCTTATACCATTCTCCTACCACATATCCCTTTGTTCTTGGCCTCTAACTTCTACTGTCTTCTGCTGGACCAAACCAGATTGCAGCATGTCTTCTCATCACACTCATGATCGACCTGGCAACTCTCTGCACGTTCTAATTCTTTATTTAAAGCTTGAGGCATCGCTTTGTGGGCCCTCCCTTTTTCTTGATTAAACAAAACATAATTTTAACGTTAAAGGTGTTAAATCAAGACATGATCTCCTTTCCTAAAAGGGAAGCTGGAGCCTCCAGTATATTAGGAATTACACAGATTGCCAGAGTACTCTCCTTTATCCTCCTATTTCAGGTCTTTTTTAAAAGGAGGTAAAAGCAAGAATAAATGCTGGAAAACTACCTTTTAACTCCACAGTCCAAGCATTTGTTATAATAAGTTTGGATTCCAACCCACATCCGAAGTTAAATAGCTAATTCTCTAAGATAGTATCTATTCCCAGCATTGCCATTGATTTCTATAGGATCCTGAGCAGGTCACTTCATTTTGCATCTTTTGCCTCATTTCTAAATATAACTATAAAGATAAATTAAAAATTAGTATTGACTTCAATAACAGAGGTATTGACCTTAATATAGTGACCTGTCAGGAAAGAACCCAAATACGGTTCTTGTTTCCAGGACTCCCAGAGGAGAAAATTTGACAGGATTAATCTTAGACTGCTAAATCCCCCATTGCTTTTGGAAGGAATCAAATTCCTGTTCTGAAAGCAGCTTGTCTGATCCCAAAGCACCATTTCTTTCCTGCATTTGGTTGTCTAATTATGTTTTTTGAAGGACTCCAACAGATGATTTTGTACTGGAGTAGCATTTCCATAGAGTAGCATTTCATCTTTCCAACTCTTTATTTTTTAATTCATATAATATTCCTGTTTTCATGCTCCCACCTCTAACTTCCACATTGCCATCAGGACCAGAATTGCTCTAATAATTCACCCTGACATTACAGATACCATTAAGTCTACGTACTTCAATGAAATTGCCTCTTTGCTGTCTCCTTTATGACTTATAAAGATTCCTCATGGCTCACAAAATCCTATTTTGTTGTGGAATCTCTTGCATTGTCCTCCACAAACCATATCCAAGGCTAAAGTGATTTTTTCCGTGAATCTTCATGTTGATACCCAATAAGCATTACACAGAACAATGAATGCTTTTTATTTCCTAAATTTTGGGCTCTCATGCAATTGTCTCATAGATGTCACTGGAATTTGGTGCTGCTTCTGAGCAGTGAGCATAAATACAAGTAAACAGTAATTGTGCAATGTGGCCATACAGAAATATTAATGAACAACTGATTCTGCAAGAACAAACATTCATGGCCATCTGTGTGAATTCTTTGCCCTACAGAAGCACTCTGCACGGAAAATAAAAGGAAAGTGCAGCTTCTTCAGCATTCACCAAGATCATGTATTTTTATTTCTTTCTTTACCCCCTCCTGCAGGATCAGGATGACCTTGTAAAATATTCACCCAAAATGAGAAACAATCAATCTGGATAGTTCTGATCTCCTTAGCCACTCGTGCAAAGCAGATGAGAAGGAAGGAACAGTAGATGCCCTTTCCCAAGTGCAATACAAAGTCATTGGATATTGTACCAAGGTAAGGTCTTTCCTACTAACTAAGATAGAGGTCACTTCAGAAATATCAGGCAGAGGAGACTCAGAACTTTAGTTCCCAGAGAACTGGAGTCAGGTCTGCCCTGGGCACCGCAGAACCTCGAAACTATAATGCTGACATGAGTTTGGGAGCATGACAGAACCAACAGGGAAAGAGAAGTTGAGGCATTAAGGGGATTTGCCTTTTGGATAGTCCCAGCAGCAGAACACTGCCATACATTTTGATAAGGGGAACATTTTATTCACTGCTTAAGATATGTTGGCTTTACACTTTTATCAATGTTAGGTACAGTAAATAATAATTTTACTCATACTCGGTTTGTAAGGCAGTTTGTTTTACTTGGGGTTGTTTATTTCTTTTCTTCTCTCTTTTTTTTTTTAACAGCTTTAAAAATTCCCTCCTTAAATCACATAATAGGCTGATCACAACCTCATTTGCCATTTGCAGTGCCAAAGAGACCTGGAAATGTTGGCTGTTCAGATCAGCTTGTATACCTCTTTTTTAACAAGACTCATATTTGGAGGCACACTCACTATAGGTTCCAATCCTCCCTTAGATTTCAATCATGAAATGCTTTAAAGCATCATAAAGGAAATATTTTTTCTTTTAAATTAGAAAGTTTAAATTTAAATAGTTATTAAAAACCTATTTACACAGTCTCCCGTTCTCAAAAATGAAATAGAGGAGAACACTGTTATCTGAAAACCAGAGAGTGGAAGGATAAATTAGATTTTGGAGAGGCGTTCCATTTTAATAGTCCCATATGTTTTTGGTAACATTGGTACATATTTTTTACGATGTCATTTTTATCTTAACAATTCTCCTTTAATCTATTCAGTTCTGTCACTCTAGCCCTAGCCTTTTTCCTCCCACTCTGAGGTTTCATAATGCTTTTCAGCCATTATCTTTTCACCTAAATAATCCCTCATTTTCCGATTCTCAGAAGCAGTGTCTCAGCTGAAAGTCTAATCCTGGCTACTGTCTATAATGGCTCCCCAGGATAAGCAATCATCTGAGCTATTTGACATCCATTTATGTTGACCTTACTGGGACAGCAAGAGGACAGCATTTTGCACCCCCTAACTTTCTTTACCAGCTGTGTCTTCCTACACAAAATCCTGCAGCCCCATATGGTACGGGCAGCACTAGTTCCCAAAAATCACATCAGAGCCTTTGTGTTTCTAAATTGAAAATATCATTCAATAGGAAAGAGTTATTCACCATTGTCTTCCCTACTCAGGACACACGAGCTCTACTTAGATATTTTACGAATCAATATATATTACCATTCCAGGAGCATGTGATCGGTGACGGCACCTACTTCAGCCTCCTTTCGAGTAGCACCTACACAGAACAGGCTGGCAAAGATCCAATAGCCTTTCATGCAGAACTCCACGCTAGTGGTTCAGTAACCACAATAACTAACTTTTAACAAATGAAACTTATCTTCCCCGAAATCCTTCAACAATTTTCTTCCTCACTGTCCTTTCTCAATACCTTCCAGTATGTAATTTTCTCAAGTGTTTTCCCTGCAGATGCCCAAGACTTTCCAACACTCCATCTCTAGCCCCTGCAGCAGCTGTTTTTTGTACCCTGACAACCAGCACGCGATTATTTGTTGCCACAGCACCAGCCCTGCAATTCCTACGTACTAGGCTCCAGAACACTTCTGGAATCCAGAATCACAGTGGGGAATAAAACCACACCGTGCCTGTTTCTACCGATAACATGTCAGACAGAGCACAGCTATGGTTCCCTTATGCTCCAAAATATGATGGCAAAAATGTATTATTCATATGCTTCTTTGCCCCTCCAGAAGGGCAAGGGGTTTACTCGTTGAGAAATGTGGGCATTCATTATATCTGTCACTTATTTTAATCCTCTCTGTTTTCCTGCTTATCAAGTTTCAGCTTTCTAATAAGGCCACCTTCTTTAGAAAGGAAAGAAACAACATTCCAGGTGACTCAAGTGATCTGTTGCACATCATTAGCAGCCAAAACAAGTGCCCTGAAGAGATTTGTCAGAAGCAGAGATGTACAGATTGCTGGACACATTATTTGAAAACTAAAAAATTCTAGTTAATTTAGGAGCATCTAATGAGCAGCCACAACTGGGAGAAAAGGAACACATTAAAAAAATGTAAAGTATCAAATAATTCCACCAACTCTTATTACACGTTTTGAAATATATTGTAAAAAGAAATCCACATAAAGTTATGTACCAGATCCTCAGCTACGTATCAGAAAATCTTTGCTTAGCTCACGAGTTGAAGCTATTCATTAGTATCTGCTAACATTCCTAACCAAATCCTGGAAAACTTTTTCAGGGAGCAGTCATGATACTAAGACTTAAGAGATGCTCATTATCTCTTAGGGCCAGACACCCATCAGTTGTAGAGAAGCAGAAATACCAATGGTAAAAAGAAAGGGAAAGCAAAGTAATGAAGAAGGGGAAATGTCTGGAAAAGTAAAGAAAAATGGCAACTGAGAAAGAACTGGAGATGCTGAAGAAAGAACAGTAAATGTAAAAGTGAGTGACTCCCAGTAAAATGGAGAGAATAAAATGGAGAGAAAAGACTAGTAGTTGGTAAACAAATCAAGTAGGGATAGAATCATAGAATCATTTGGGTTGGAAGGGACCTTTAAAAGGTCACCCAGTCCAACTGCCCTGCAATGAGCAGAGACATCTTCAACTTGATCAGGTTTCTCAGAGCCCCGTCCAACCTGACCTTGAATGTTTCCTGGGATGATATAGTTGGCTTTCTGGTCTGTCAGTGCATGTTGTCAGCTCATGTCCAGCTTTTCATTCTCCAGTACCCTCCAAGTCCTTCTTGGTAGGGCTGCTCTCAACCCCTTCATCCTCCAACTTGTATTGATACTGGAGGTTGCCCCGATCCAGGTGCAGGATCTTGCACTTGGCCTTGTAGAAGCTCATGAGGTTTACACTTGCTGAGGGTGCGCTTGATCCCACTGTCTATGTCATAGATTAAGATATTGAACAGTACTGGTCCCAGCATGGACCCCTGTGGGACATCACTCATCACTGAACTCTGGACATTAAGCTGCTGACCACTACTCTGGATGTGACCACTCAACCAATTCCTTACTCACTGAACAGTCCACCCATCAAATCCATACCTCTCCAAAGAATGTTGTTGGGGACCACGTCAAAGGCCTTAAAGAAGTTTAGATAGATGACATTAGTAGCTCTTGCCTTGTCCTCTGATGTAATCACTCCATCATAGAAGGCCACTAGGTTGGTCAGGCAGAACTTGCCCTTGGTGAAGCCACGCTGGCTGTCTCAAATCACCGCCCTGTCCTCCATGTGTCTTAGCATAGCTTCGAGGAGGACCTGTTCCATGATGTTCCCAGGCACAGAGGTGAAGCTGACAGGTCAGTATTTCCCAGAGTCCTCCATTCTGCCCTTTTAAAAAATGTTTCTATTTTTCCAGTCACCAGGGCCTTCACCTGACTGCCATGACTTTTCAAATATCATACTAATACATTGGTTTAGTAAACATGGCAACATGAAATATTAGCACATTTAGAAATGATTTACAGTAAAATAAAAGCAAGGGCTTAGGCTTCCAATGGTTGAGTGCTACAGCATCTCACACTGATGTGCCTGGACTCCAGGACTGAATCTAAACCAGTACGCTAGAGCCTTCACTCCCATGACCATGTTTGGGAAACAGGAGGTGTTTGCAATGAGGAGCCAAAGCAGCCAACAACCCAAGGAGGTAGCTGCTAAAGCTGAGGGGTAAAATCCATAGAGGTTTCTTCTATCCCTTCAGTTACAACTGTGTTACCTTGAAGAAATGAGAGCTAGGGCCCAGAGAGAGAGCACATGTGCACTAGAATAAAGAACGTGATTACAGTCTAATTGCTAAGATACCAACTTTAGAAGTGAGTTCAATATCCAGCCTGTTTCCAGAAATTCATTTACTTCAAACCATACACACAAGCTAAAAAACAACACAAACCCAAACCCTTGCTATTGCCTACCATTCAATTTCAGGACAAAACTCCAGATTTACTAGAGTCTTTCAAATGAGCCAAATTTCATTTGAAGCCATTTTAGTAATGGAGAGCTTAATGTACCTCCAAAGCGAGGTGAGGACTGGGCAAGCTTAAGTGTAGATGCACACATTATACTGTAAGTGCCTATAACGTCATGTACTCGCTCCTGCCAGGAGTAAGTTAGTCAGGCTGTTGGACTGTGCCTGTGAAACGCTCAGCTGCTGGAGCTGGACTCATAGCTCAAGAGCCATGACTGGCGGACGCTGAGACCGCTGTAACCTGGTGGTGCTGTCAGAAGAGTTTGAACGGGAGCAAAGGATCTCCAGGGCAGAGCATTGGAGCTCTTCCGTACCTACTGCCTAGTCACCTTTGCCCCATTAAAGATAGCAGGGATGGCTATTTAATTCTCTTTTCCCTCTTTTGATTTATTCCACTTAGTAAATGGATGGGCTACTCTTTTCTCAGTGAACATTATGTCAGCTTTGACATGTTATGTATTTTATGAGATGATATCTGTCTTTAATGGGCACAATGAATTTGATTCTGGCTTGATCTGATTTAGCGAGGTGATTTATGTTGTGCTGATCCAACATCTGAATGACGGATCTGACAGGAAATCTGTCCCACTGGGGCAAACATGGGCTAACTGATAGATGCAGGTGAAAATCTGAATTATTACCAGATGTACTGCCAGGCAGGGAAGCACTCCAAACTCTCCGATCCATTAGTATGCCTTAGCTCAACACCAGTACACTTACAGTAAAGCACTGAGCAGAATGGATATTTTCCACAATCTTAGCTATAACAAAACTGCAAGTCAACAGCAATATAGGAGTCAATTCCTAACAAATGAACGTAACCCAATGCTCAGGATACCCTGAGCCTACAAAATAAGGCTTGAAGTCTCACGTAAATAATTCTCTCAAGTACCTTCAGTCTCAGTCTACTCAAGGTTACCATTAAAGCAATATGTCTTCCTCAGCTTTTTCAAGCATCTACAGTTTGATGATATCATGAATTAATGAAAAGTCTTTAGGTGTACCATGTGACGCAAAACTACTTTGAGCCAAAGAGAAAACAATATTATTAACAACCTTTACTGCCTCCTTGTTTTCAGGATCTTCCAAACCCGAAATGCAAAATTCAGGGTTTTAATTATAGAGTCCTATGCATAAGGGATAGCTTTCAAAGGTCTTTGTTTTAAGATGAGTTTTAGACAGTCACTGGTCTTTCTAAACAGAGGTGTCTTTACATCTAATGCTCTCTGGCCTGCTATCTTTTAAGGTTTGCTGAACTATTTGAATCCATTTATCTCTGAACACCCATTATGTTCAGAAAATCAAAGAGCCTGCAACTAGATTTTAGATTGCAGAATTCATTCTGTGGGGAAAAGGATGTACACTGTAAAGAATAAAGAAGTCATACATGATCTGTTTTTCTCCTGATGGCCATTACATCTAGCAGCAGTAGCACTCCACTTTTCTTTCCCACCATCTTCACATGACAATGTGGAATTTTGTTATGACACAAATTGTTAGTCGGGTCACTTGTTGCTGCTGATTTGTGGGAAATACTCTGTCCTAGGATAGAAAGCAATGTGGGATTTGCTGAGAATGGAAAGAGATATTTTTGTTCCTTCAATTTCACTTCATACTTTTTATTTCTGAAAGTATGCCAGTGCCCATTAGTTGCCAAATAACGTACCATGTCAGGGAATAATTCAGGTTGGAAGAGCTCTCTGGAGGCCATCTGGTACAAACTTCTGCTCAAAGCAGGGTCAGTGATATTAGCCAGTACAAGGCAAGATGTGAAAATATGAATATTAAGTGAAAATGTAGAATCATAGAATTGGTTTGGGTTTAAAGATCATCTGGTTCCAACATCCCTGCCATTGGCAGGGACACCTCCCACCAGACCAGGTTGCTCCAAGCCCCATCCAGCCTGGCCTTGAACCCCTCCAGGGATGGGG
>JAOXJK010000040.1:22489758-22510291 GCA_025774025.1 Xenus cinereus | reverse complement strand
GCGAGAAGGTCTCCCCTCAGCCTCCTTTTCTCCAGGCTGAACACCCCCAGCTCCCTCAGCCTCTTCTCACAAGACTTATTCTCCAGACCCCCCACCAGCTCCATTGCCCTTCTCTGGACACGCTCCAGCCCCTCAATGTCTTTTTTGTGGTGAGGGGCCCAAAAGTGGACACAGCCCTCGAGGTGAGGCCTCACCAGTGCCCAGTACAGGGGGACGATCACCTCCTGAGTCCTACTCACCACACTGTTCCTGATACAGGCCAAAATGCTGTTGGCCTTCTTGGCCACCTGGGCACACTGCTGGCTCATATAGTGCTGACAGTCGACCAATGCCCCCAGGTCCTTTTCTGCCCGGCAGCTCCAGCCACTCTGCCCCCAGCCTCTAACACTGCATGGGGTTGGTGTGACCCAAGTGCAGGACCTAGCTCTTGGCCTTATTGGACCTCATCCCATCCCCAAAAATGACCTCTAGCAGATCCTGGGCAAAGGAAGAAGGAAACGTAAACATGCACTGTCTCCCAGTGAAGGACTCTCCCATCTGTCTCCCAGTGAAGGACTCCACATACTACTAACTAACAACAGCATTATCCATCACATACCAGAATGAAACCACCAATGTTAGGAGCTTCCAAGGAGCAGAGGAAGGATGAGCATAACAGCAGGAAAAACGGGTAGAAAATCAGAAGTGTGCATATAAGAATTTGAACTGTATTATTCGGCCTGGTCTATTTTTCTGTAATTTTTCACTGAATTTCACTGAATTTTTTTGGAGTTGGAAGGGGCCATAGAGATCATCTAGTCCAACAATGAACTACAAAGATTCTTGATTAGATGTTCAAGATTTCCTTCAATAAGTTTGTAGCTTTATATATACATCAATAATTTATTGTGCAACATATACACACAACATACAGTTATTGTGTATATACACATATTTCTTTATATGAAATATATCATGGCCCATGTGGGTCTCCTCTTTGCTCATGAAAGAATATTTTGACCATGACACAGGGTCTTTATACCCTTTGTATATCAGTCCTGAATAGTATTTTTAAAAGCCACCATAAAGGATGGAGGAGGAGAAAGAAAAACCAAGGGGGACAGGAGGAAGACGGAGCAAGAAAATAGTTACTAGCCCATCACATAATTTTCCCAGCATCCTTAAGCTGTCATTTTCTTTCTCATAGTTTCCAAATATTAACGTTGCATAGGAAGAGAGCTAATACACATTTATCTGAGGATGTAACATGAAACATTCACAGATTTTTACTTTTGCTGTTCTCCGGAGGCATAAAAATAAAACTCCCTTATGGCATTTCCCCAATGTTAATGAGAGCTGAACTGACAAGTCAATGATGTAATTGACAACTCTTATTTGAGGTGTCTCTCTCACCTAACGGTATTTCCTTTTACTTCAGAATTCAAAAACTGGGATTATGAGCAATGCTTTCCACTTAGTTATATTTATAATCTCTTGCAGCTTTTCCAAGACTTTTAGTACCGTACTACTTTTTTATCTTAAAAATTTCAGTCTCGTACACTACCACTGACATTAACAAATCTTAGTAATAGTTCACGTTATTTACTCAGAGTCTCAAATACAGTGAAAGTCACATTTTGCTAAATGTGATGAGACCTGGAAAGAAGACCCATTGCTGAAAAGCAGGAATGCTTAATGGAGAAGAGGAGCGTAGGAAGAAAAAACAGATTAGAAGAAGTTCAATAAAAAAGATGAGATGGCAGGAGGAGAAAGAGCAATTTAGGCCAACTGAATGCTCTCCTAGTAAACCAGGCTCTTCCCCTGTCTCTCCCAGATTTCTTGGGCACTACCAGGCAATCACTCAAACTGAGCCTTTCACAGCTCAGCACTTACTACATGTTCTTTCCCTCACTTTTTGAGTGTCTGCCTTGCGATTCCAGGTCTTCCCAGTGCAATGGCTGAGCACATCCAGTTGGAACTGAATTGTGCTTTGAACATGTAGTAGACTATATAACGCAAAGAGCTCTTAAAAACTAGATTACAGGTGTATCGTAGCAGATGCCTACAAGTACGTGGTGCTCTTAACCTTAATCTCTGTGAACAGGCTCTCCATCAGTCAACTGGAAGTAATAATAGAAACTCTTCACATTATGATACTAAATGCATTACCATTTATGATGCATTTAGATACCTTTGTAATGATTACAAAGGGAGGGGAAAAAAAAATCTGTAACTGTCTTCACAGCAGGGGGTTGACTAGCAGTATGTAAGGCCTGTAGCACACACTGAATAACAGAATGAGAAACAAACACTAAGTATTTCTTCACTAAATGAGCACAATTCATACGGTGGACTGGCAGATATGGAGATCTTATGGCAGGGAAGTTAAGTAACCAAGACAAAGCAATAACACAGTATAGGCTTCATAAGGGGGAAACTCAGTTTTAATTATAAACTACAAAAGCTTTTTAAACTCTGGAGTATCTCTAATATCTTGAATTTTTAAGCACATTGAAAAATAGAAAATGCTGCCTGGGATGTCAGCTGACATCTGTGGGGTTGGACTTGTCAGAGCCACCACACAGACCTCAAGCACCTGAGTTTGTGGAATAAGTAATAGCAGCAGCTTCCTATTCTTTTTCCAGACCCTCAAATTCCTTCTTGTCAGGGGCTTCACAGATATTTTACAGGACTCTCCCTGCTGCTTTTTTTTTCTTAATTAAAAAAAAAAAAAACAAAAACAAAAAAAAAACAGGAAAAAAACCCAAATAGCAATGAATGACCAAATAACTTTTTATGCTTGTGGTCAACATTTTTCCCCTATCACGTTTCTCTCAAGGATGTTAAGTCACAGCTTCCCCCCTCTCAACCTGGCACAGCCTCCCTCCTGTACACACCTATTTCGTCCAATATCTTCACTCTTTTGCCTTTAGTTTTACAGGTTCTTTTCCCCTTCAAAAAAAAAAAAAATCCTAGCAGATTTTTTCCTCATTTTCAACGCTTTACTGTGCATCAGTTTAAGCAGAAGGTGACTGCATGGCTCTCCATGCACACTCCAGTCCTGTAATAGAGATGTCAGGGAGTGAGTCACACACTTCCCTTCTGTTCAGCAATAAACATGTGGTTTGGACACCAGTAGGAGCTATAAAAGGATTAAACATGCTGAAGATCATAGCTGTAAAACTCATAGAAGTTTATATTCTGCAATTTGACCATATTTGGGCTCTTTTTAATATGAATTTCACAGCCCATATAACCCGTTATAAAGTTCTTCCAAATTTTATACCTTTACCCAAAGCATGGATGCAGTAGAGCCTCTGAAACAGAATCACTTTTGAATTATTTAACATTGCACAATAACTTACTTTTCCCAATCTTACTTCTAGAAATTGACAAAACATTCTAGTGACAAACCCAGTCTCTGAATCCAGAGTTGCCTGATGAGTTTTGTATCTTCTCACAATACTTAATACTTTAAATACGGTTATCAGTAAAATAATACAATTATCAGAAAGTGGGTTATCAGAAATCTTAGGTGCTAAGCCTTAAATCCATATTCTGCAATCTCTTCTCAGTTTAGGAGTATTTCTGCACACGAGAGAAGCAATTGCACATGCACATATGACTATGTGAATATATGACTCTTAGGTAGAGGGTTCAAAACCCCAGTATGCACACACTCATCCTTAATGGCATGAAAGAGCTTTTCAGTTGACATTTAGATAATTTTGCTGCCAGAGTTACCAGGATATATTTACATATATAGTTTTCCTCTACTATATATCATATCCCTATCCCATCGTAGAGACACATGATAAGCTAGAATTATCTGAATTGATGCGAAGCAAAACTGACACAATGCCAACCAAATTCCGAGAATGACAATTCAGTCTGTCACTGAATCACCCCTCAGGCAAAAGCCTGAATAAGAAAGATATTGCTGTGTCCCTTGAAGGTCAATAAGCCCAGGTTCACGAAGAGAAGAAAATAAAGGGAATATTTTTCAGTAACTGTTGAGCTCTGGAGCTGTGCATGGAAATTTTGACCTGAACTTGAGACTTAGTGCTTGATCTAATGGGCAACTGTTTAAGTCATAAAGCTTTCTTTGAAAGTGCATCCGAAAGACCTGTACTTTTTCAGGCATATTAATGAGTGCTATAGATAATTATTGAAATATCCTTTCATAAATTTCCAATCACTTTGCCTTAGAATGGGAATGAAATGGGGAATATACTTCAGAATTGTGTTTAACCCACTCATTATCATTTTTTGCCTCATTTTGTACTAACAGCTCATCTCCTCTAGCTGAAGAGCCGTTCTTAATCAGGGCGGTCTTACAAAATCAGTTACCTGCTGTTTGAGACTAATATTACTGGGTATCAAGGGGGTGGGTCTAGATGTCCATCATGCTGTCACATCACATGAAGAGCTAGGACATAGCTGGAAAGAGTAGTGTCAGATTATCTCATTGCTACTGTAAGCTGAACACCCAACACGCACTACAGGGTATCTGCATTCTTTTACGTGCCGTGTCTCAGTTTTTGGTTACCCAGTGCCTGTGTAGGTGTATTACTTCGTATATCAGAGCATGGAGTAGCACAAGCCTAGCAAATTAGTACGAAGGGAGACAATGCTGGTGCTAGCCTATTGAAAGTCTTGTTTCCTTGGCTGCGGCGCAGCTCTGCTATTTCACACGTATCTCGGGTCCCTGGCTCTCACCAAGGCTGACTAATTCACAACAGAGACTGCAGCTCTAAGCTGTAATTACACAGGAGATTAATACTATGCCTGAGGTGCAAGGTAGTGACCAAAAGAGCAGGTTGCACTTACTCTGAAGGTGGACGTCTGCCTGAGCTCCCTGTGTGCTCTACATTCCCTATACCTGAAGCATGTTCATAAATAATGATCGTTGCCAATGTCTATTCTTTTATTTTCCAACTGTGAAAAAATTATTTAGGATTTCATTGTCTTAGAGACAATTTGCAAGACTTAAGAGATGAAGGGTGCTACTACGATTGGAGTTGTTTATGGCTACAGTCAACCAGTACTTCAGTCTGCTGACAATTCTAGTGCTGGCTCTATTAATTGGAAATCTCATGCACTCTATCCCTTCTTTTCCACTTCTCTGATTTTTACCAGAAGGAGCTTGCTAAAATGCTAAGTCAAAGTTTATCACATTACATCTTCACAGACAGACTAGAAAAGCTATCACTCAGCCCATCATGAGATGTCGTGGACTACCAATAGCTGAAACCTGAAATGCCTGTTGAGAGTAATAGGTTGGAGGAAGATACATGCTGGCTGTCAGAAAAAAAAAATGTTTGATCTTTGCTACTGGAAGCCTGGTTCAAATATAGTCTTGGATCACATGACTTTAATGATGTGCAAGTAGCTAAAAGCTTTTTTTGAATTTTTTTTTTCTTCTTAAATCTTTTCTCAAAAAGGATATGAGCACAGCCACAGAAGGAAGTAATAAGTAATAAAAGATAAAATTGTCTGGGTGAGTAGCCACTAATTACTTGGACATGGTGGCTTCCAGCACTAGGTATGACAAATAAAATGAGCGATAGAGAGTAAAAGAGTAGACAAGTCAGCCAGTTATAAGATAAGGGACTTCCAGTGGGAGATGAAAACCACAGCTCACTGCAGTAGTACTCCCCTTTTGTCTAACACCTCAGAGCTCTGTGACAATGGGCAGTCAGAACAAATGAACATTTCTTCCAAGAGAAAGCTGTCTGTTTAAAGAGATAGTGTGCTAATTTAATATAAATACTCTCGAAGCACATTTATTACACTGTGCAGAAAGGAAAGAGAAAAAGAGAAAGAAAAAGACAGAAAGCATGTTTTTACAAATTGGTAGTAAGACATACAGTGTTATCAAACAATAATACATTACAATAGAGCTCTAAATGGGAGATACTGTAAAAGCCTTCAGACAGTTAAAAGAAATATAACATAATTGAATTTAAATTACAGAAATCAGTGCTACAAGAAGCATCAGCAAACCACAAAAAGATATCCATTCATGAAGCTCATTAACACCAAAGAGAAAGAAATAAAACTCTGGTTTGAGATTAAAATTTGGAGTAAGGGAAAAAAGTCAGAGTGGAGAGCTGTAAAAAGTGGGCTGGAGCGGCAGCTGCTCAGCTGAGTAACAGATGGATTACACAAATCTCAATCATCACAGAAAAGGCAGGGACTAGAAGGGGACAAGGAGAGAAAGGAGCGTTGTGAAATCATCTATAGCAATTCTATGAAGAGCAGTTCTGGATTAAATCTTGACACACACGATGAGCTAGTCAAATTATTTAGGGAAGCGTTAGTCAGGCTGAGTCTTCTAGTAACTATAAAAAGACTAATTCTGTATATCCTGAAGTTTAAAGTGCTAGAAACTGGCAAAATCTGGGAGTTCTCTGAATGATGTGATAGACAATAGACAGAATAGAAGGAAGACTTCCGTAAAGAGAAGATCTAACAGGCTACGCTGCTCTCTAGAGTAGGCTGTATGATGGATTTATATGTGCCAAGATCCAGTATTTAAGACAGCACTGGGAATAGGAAAAAGGTCAGACAATTAATTTGAAATCCAAGTCAGAAAGCAAAATTAAAGTGTGTTTTACTTGTGTGAGGGGGATGGATGCATTTTGTCTCAGTAAGACATTTCAGTCTGAGACTTCTAAGTGACAAAGAGTGACAGAAAGCCATATGAGAGAGTGGACAGTGAAGAATATGAAAGCTTATGTAAAAGGTCCATTCAGAATTGTGAAAATTAAAATAAGATTATGAGTTTCAATCTGGTCAACTCAGTGTTGTAGTATGGCAGTTGAACACATCATGTAAAGTGTGCTGGCTACATCACTTGTGCGACTTGTCAGATCATAATTAATTATTTTTTAATATTTTTTGCGAATATGTTCAGTTTAATTACTTGAGCTTAATTTAAACACAAAATTGCATTGCATTGGACTGACATCACTGCAGAAAAGGAAATAAATTTGCTCTGTGCTTTTGAAAACACACCACCAGCAGGTCCCAGGGTTTGCCATCCTATATCTAAGAGAATTGGCAGTCAGCCTGGAGCTATCAATGTTTTCCCTACATTTTTAAGGCTCAGTGAGGAAGAGCATAGTCTCTTCATAGACATTCAATATACCCCCGATTCTGGAGAGCAGAAACACAGAGAAGCAGTATGTGAAGTCAACACCAAATCAGCACAATTTGCTAATTTTGCTAGGAAAAGCACTAACAGATATTCTCTGTGTTGATAAGAATCTTCTGTTAAACCTTCTTGAGGCTGGATCAACATTTACAGGGTTGGGTTTTTTTTTTGTTTGGTTGGTTTTTGTTTTGTGTGGTTTTGGGGTGGAGGGCTGTTGGTTGTTTTCTTTTGGGGGTGTGTGTGTGTGTGGTTTTCCCCTCCCTTGACATCTCAAAGGCTCGGAGCTAGACCTCTAGTTGGCTATATATTTTAATTTCATTTTGTTATAGCCATCCCTATAGCAAGCAGGGAGTTTTGGTAACTGCTCACTGGATGCATACTACCAAACCTCTATATTATTTTATACATATGACAGTAGAGAGCATAAAAAATTAGAAAAGACATACATGTTTCAAAAAAATCTGCTGCTAGATAATGAAGATGGGACCAACGAAGAAACTTTGAGAAGCACAGCTTGCCTTTTAACTGAATAATTGTTATAGAATTTCTTGTACCAGTTTCTGAATCACTTTATATTGGCTACAGTCAAGTTTTAGGACACTAGACTATGTGAACTGCTGATACATCAATTCCAGTATAGATACCCTTAACACAAATGACCCACACACTCAATAAGCAGCACAGAAGAGCTAAATTTCTGCCTGGAACTTCTGACGAGACAGTTTGGTACTCTTTTAAAAGGTCTAGAACTTTCCACTGACTTAGCACTGAGACACCCTGGACCTTATCTTAACACCATCAGCTGTAGAGAGAAAAGCAGACTCATTAACCACACAAATCATGTGTCTGCTGTTTTTTCCAATATATTGACCGGCATCCTACAGCTGTACGTGGAGGAGGACAAACTATATAAGAGATTTTGATAAATCTTGAATTTGCTACACGAAATTAATTTGTCAAGTAATTGTCCCCCTACAGTCTATAATCACCAACGGCTGGCCTTACAGCAAATTTTTCTCTGTTGCGTGCAGCCTGAGAAAGAGTTCTCTATCTGCAAGGGAAGGGGCTTTTCAATCCTGGTTCCCCAGCAAGAAGTCCTTCAATTTAACTCGAGGAGGTTACTACAATCAAGAAGCCAGCCATGGAAATTGCATTTATACCCCAAGCTGGAACAGGAAATTGTCGGGGGGTTTTTGTTGGGTTTTTTTTTTTTTTTTAATAGGATTGTTTTCCAACAGTCCCCTGATTACTGAGGACACAATAAAGGCAGTAGGATACTTGGAATAACAGAAGAAAAATTCTCTCTTCTTGAAACACTGAAAACATGGTTAAAAGTCCTAATACAAGTTTATTCTCCTTGCATTTTAAAAAGGGGAACATGATTTGACTGTTATATCTAATAAAAAAATATTCTGTGTACCTGAATTATTCCAAACTCTTGTGCTCCTGGGATGGACTTCAAAGACTCTATTCCCTCTCCTCCTTCTTGGATGAATACATGGGTTACAAGGCACAATAACATTACTCATCCCTTTTCTTATAACCGGAAGATAAACCGAGAGAGGCAGTAGATCTGCAGTCCTCCATAGAGGGGACATGAAAGACTTGTGTTTCTCACAGTCATAGCTGGTAAGGAAATCCAGGGAGGTAGACATTAGTTAAGATAAGCGACAGATCTCTAAAAAAATTAAGAATGGAGAGAAGGATTTAGAATCAAAGCCACATTTGTGTATGTTTTAAAATTAAAGAAGAGTACGGTAAGGTGAAGTGAGCAGAAAGAAAAAAGGCAACAAATGAATGAGGGTCAGAACTAGTGTCACAGTGGGACAAGTGCAAGACTGGAGAAGGGCTGGATGGGGCCAATGCAGAGGACATTTCTAGGAGCCAGAAATATTGCTCCCCTACTGCTCCATCTTAGGAAACACTTCATTTTAAAATTCTTAAAAGGAATAGGAGGAGAAAGACGTCTTTGTCCCCTACCAGCCTTCTTACTTCTTTAGCAAAATGCTTCCTTTCAGATAATGCTGCCCTTTATTTCACTTTAAAATGTAATATTTTCTTCAGACAGAAGGGCTAGGTATGTCAGTTATTACTCACTGCATTACCATTCATGTTCCTGTCTTGCCAGTAATAAAATTACTGTTTCGACTCCTGTGTAAGAAACATGATTTTAAGTGTAGCTAAATGAATAAGACTTCAAAATTGAAATAAAAATCAGAGACTATGGAAAAATACCTGATAGCCACAGTCTAGAGCCCAGCAAATAGTCCACAGGTACAGTTATTATCTAATGTTTTTACAATGAAAAGTTTCCAGTCTTGAGTTGGGCTGCCAAAGATATCTGAGATTCCTTCTCTAAGTACACAGTCTCCTTACCACTGGGAAGCACTAACTAACGTGTTTAGAGTAAGGCCTATTTGACCATTTTAAAGATGGTCAGGTAGACTTCATTATCACGTCCCACTTTCTGAAATAAAAGAATTCTATCTAGGCCCATATTTAATTGAGTTACCCAGACATAACTGACACAGAAAACAAAATATAAATTACAAAGTTGCTTTAATATGATAGATAGTATATGACGGCAGTGGAGACACCAACATCAAGGGGAATAACTAGCAGGAAGAAAAAAAGATTTAGTTACTCTAATAATGAAATAATGAACATTTTGTCATATTAAATGGCTACATGTTCAAGTGCTGCGGGTTGACGCAGGGGGAGAACAGCCAGGGTAAGGAGGTTAGACAGAAGCTGTCCAAAGGACCTCCAAGTGAGGAAGATCTGACCAAAGGAACCTGTTTCCTGCTAAGAGTAGACTTAAATTCAGCGGGAAGCCACAGCACTTAGCCTCTCTTCAAAGGACTGGATGGGACGGGCTATAGTCTTTACTACTACTCTTAACACAGTAACTACTGCAAAAAAAAAAAAGAAAAAAGTATCCAATAGAGGGGTTTTTAGATTGTTTTTAAACAAACACTCTGTAAGTACCTGTGCAACAGGACCAACTGGTTTCTAAATAAGAAAATGCCGTAAAACTGCAATACTTGCTTAAATGTAAACCAAGAAGGAAACAATCTGACCAGTCCTTTTTTTAGTTTGGGTTTTTTTTTTTTTTCAGTGACATTTGCCATTTAAAAGGCTAGCAAAGTGAAGAAGCAGAATCACAGAATGATATGGGGCTGGAAGGGACCTCTGGAGATCATCTAGTCCAACCCCCCGTCATCTAGTCCAACCCTCCAAAGCAGACACAAAACACATCTCATATTCAGTACCACTTCATATTGCAAGGCTGACAATCTTTTGAAGAGTATCAGCTTTTACTTTGGGCTTAAATCCTGGGTAGAAAACTGACATAGCATTCTAGGATGACTGGTTTAGGCAGAGGTGTCTCCAGACACCTGCACCTCCAGAGCTACTGTGCACAAAGCACAAATCTCTTGTTAAGAAGTTTATCCAGTAAAATATTTCCAAAAATAACGGAAAAATTCAAATTCAAGAGGCGTTTGGATACCATGAAGTCTCTTGTTTAAAGAGCAGATTAACAGACCATCAGCTACAAAGTAGGATAATTTTACCTTGAATTTTCCTTTTCCTTTCAAACACTCCCTCCTTACATTCAAATTCATTCCTGCAATGCCAGGATGTGGAACACTGCCAACATGTTGACTGCTTTCTTCAGTTAACAATGGGCTGGCAGAGGGGAGAGAGTGGGAGCTACAACGTTAAAATACATCCATGTTTCAAGCTAATCTTAAACAGATTCAAATATGCTCCTTCACGCAAACATTCCAGAGAAAAGAGGCACTTGAGCCTTTTAGCGCCCATGGAATGCAACACCAACATGGCATTTCCTATCCTTTGTCCCGAGGGACAATGAAATAGCTGAGTGAATAGAGTCTATTACGTATTTTTCTGCTAAATAGAAACACTCAGTTTAAACTTATTTCAGCCATCACCTAGATATAAAGAACTGTTATCACTTATCAAAGGGTATCTGTTGGTTCTGCTGCTCACTTTTCTGATTTCTTTGACAATAATACCAGGAGATCAACACCTCCTTCCAGGATATGAATTTAGGAATAGTAACACTTAGTACGCACCCAGTTCCTCTATTAGCAGCACTAATGTATTCCTCTCTGCTTCCCCTCCCCATTCTGTTGAAGGATGGCAAAGTCACACATTACAAACATACTAAAGTAACTCCACATTGAAAACAATGTTTTAAGATTTTTTAAGAAAACTTCCTATGTTGATCACAACATATCATATCATTCCAAACCACTAAGTGCTTATTCTTATTTAAAAATAAGATTTCAAAAATTTCACTGCTTAGAACATCAGCCGGAAAGAATTAAAATTACGTCTGGAAAGTGAGAAGAGGATATGCTTTTATTTAATCCCGCTAGTTAATAAATATTGAGCATTGGTTTAGGAGTAGATTTGAACCTTAGCCTGGGACATACAGTATTTTATAAGTACATTAGAAGAAAAAAATTTTCTTTATTTTCTATCTTGACCATGCCTAAATTTTTTGCCTTTAAAGATGGAACCTTTTAGAAAAACTGTAAAGACCAGTACACCACAATAAAGCAGTATCATCATTGGAAAAGTCTTCAATTTATTATTCCAAAGGCTGTCAGGTAAACGTATTATTCATCAAGAAACCATAACATCTAATGTCTGTCATTAATTCCACCTGAGTTTAAATCTGCCTACCCCTACTCCTCTTGTTGCAGTCAATAGGACCACTGACTAGATATGAAGTTTAGCATTTGTGTGTCTCCTACAATACTAGAGCCCAGAATTCAGTTTTGCTGGGACAGAATGTACCATCCACCGTTTTATCTCTTGACGGCAGGAGAACGCAACAACACTAAGTCCTGACATCACTCCACAGAAGCTTGTGCTGGCCACATCCACGAGCATGGAGCCTCCGTAATCAGGACACTTGGCCAATAAATCTTTGAGGCTTTCCTGGCACATTAAGACTCCATCCATATACCTCAGGGAAAACTCTTAAGTGCTCTCTCCTGTCTGATGACCCGAAGGCAGTCTGGGTGGTTAGGAAATACAGCCTTTACAATCACTGCAGGACTGGCCCAGGGCAGGAGGTGGTGGGATTAGAGCACAGTATGCTGGAACAGAATAATTACAGTTCCAACCTAAATTCCTCAAATCTCAATCTTGCTTTTGCAGAAAATCTGTCCCATTAACTTGGGGTGAACCTGCCTGTTAGTGCAAATGGTAGAAAGGATTTTGAATAAATGAATAAATGAATAAATAACATCATTGGTACTTGCATATTCTGCCCATAAGCGGACTTCCAGGCTAATGGCAAGAATAGCATTTAAAAAGAACTTCAGTGAAAACCATAGAATAATTGACATCAGCAGATGACTGTGGAGGTCGTTTACTCCAGCCTACCACTCCAAGCAGGGCATACTACAGCATACTGCTCAGGACCTTGTCCAGCTGGGTTTTAAATATCTCCAAAGATGAAAATACAGAAATCCATACTAGCAACAATAAGAATTATTCAAAATGGTAATTACAATGGGAAATTAGTAAAGTGATTTAACTAGAAGTAGTCCTCCCTAATATTTACTCAAAGCATAAAATAAAACGTTGGATTCTCTGCAGATCTTCAAAATGAAGTTTTCAAAACAAGCTCTCAGTGGTGTACTCTTTCTGGCAGCCTCAAAGACCAAAAATTCCCAAAGTGTATAAGAACATACAACCTCCCAATGTTACTTGCCAACTAGGAGTTCAAACTTGCCCTATAATTGGCATGCTGAGTAGTTATACTGTGGTCAGAATCCATTTAAAAATTACTAAAAAAAATATTCTGGAATAATAGCCTTTCACATTAAGTTTCTACGCAGATTTATGACTGGATTATAAAGGGTTGAACTCTGAAAAGTTAAAATTTTAAAGAAGTATTCACCTGTTCTCTCCCCTCTCTCCCCTTGCCTCCCCCCATCAGGATATGTATTTGAAACAGTAAATCCTAGCGGAGAAAAATGTGCAAGATTGCTGTGTCTTGCATAAGAAGAACTGCTCTTTCAGTTTCAGTTCTTTGCCTCCAGTTCTACTCAGAACCTGAAGGTACAGAAGCAGCTGCAAAAAAATAATGAAAACAGAGTTAATTAAAAAAATAGTCAAAGAACATTTGGGACCTAATTTTGCTCTTTGTTAATTTGATTTTAACTTGATTGCCTGGATTAAAATGAGGACATATTTTAGTCCTTAATTCAAATTCATTCCATAGGGTATCTCCTGTTCTGTGGGTCGGTTAGGGGATTTTTTTCAGAGATGAGAGGAGAGAGAGTGAGGCCAGGTCTTCTTAAATCCACAGTGCTTCCCTCTGTCCCTATCTGCCGATAACTAGGCTACAGACATTTGATAGATTTGCTTGTGAAAAACTTCAGATTGTTGTTTACACAAACATTCAATTAATGCACACGAAGTCTTTTAGGGCTACCCAGTGACAGTATTCATTAGCCATACTCTTTGGGTAAAATGAACTCTATGTATTGCTGCTACAGGACTCCACTGTGACGTTGTAATTGCCCACTTGTTAAAAGGAGGATTAAGGCAGTGACTGAAAGGGAACATAATTATCATTTCCTAAACTCTATTCAACTTGGATTTAGACAGAAAGAGCACAAACTTCAGGGGATTTCTTTAGTTCTACAATAATTATACGAAGTAATGTTTCTCCATTACACAACACTCATATACATAACCAACATAATCCCCTATAGAAATAATCCTGTGTACAGTTCTCTTAACTTCATCAGTGCAGCAGAAGACTTCTACATATGGAGTATGTATGTATAGGATGCGATGGTTCTACCAAGATACTGCAAACCAAGATTTCAAAGCTCTTTTCCTGGCTGTGCCATTCACTCTCTATATTTTCTTACAGAACTTATTTAAAAAGTTATCCACAGAGAACTGAAAATCAAAACATTTTTTTTTTTCTTGAGACTGTTAAGGCTAATGTGGTAACCATTGACAAGAAGTGATTTTTCAGTGAGCTTCATTGTTGTCTTGAACAGCACTTCTGTGGTACAACAGATGCTTGTCATCAGAGTTTCAGGTGAATATTACGGACAATCAAATTATGTCAGTCATAAGGCTTCCTAATCCAACTCTGCCTAACAATCAAAGCACAAATTTTCTCTTTCACTAAAATGTGACTATTTTGATCAGTCTAACTTTAAATTCTTTCCACAACCACATTCCCATTATTTTTGCAGGATAACAGAATGGTAGGGGTTGGAAGGGACCTCTAGAGATCATCCAGTCCACGCCCCTGCCAAAGCAGAGTCACCCGGAGCAGGCTGGACAGGAATGCATCCAGGTAGGTTTTGAATATCTCCAGGGAAGTAGACTCCACACCTTCTCTCAGCAGCCTGTTCCAGGACTCTGCCACCCTCAAAGTAAAGAAGTTCTTCCTCATGATGCACAGGAACTTCCTGTGTTCCTGTGCTCGTTGACCCTTGTTCTGTCATGAGGAACCACTGAGAAGAGTCTGGCCCCATCCTCTTGACACCTGCCCTTTACACATAAGCATTGACATGATGCCCTCTCAATCTTCTTTTCTCCGGGCTAAACGGACCCAGGCCTCTGAGCCTTTCCTCATGAGAGAGATGCTCCAGTCCCCCAATCATCTCTGTAGCCTCTGCTGGTCTCTCTCCAGCAGTTCCCTGTCTTTCTTGAACTGGGGGGCCCAGAACTGGACACAGTACTCCAGATGGGGCCTCAGCAAGGCAGAGCAGAGGGGGAGGATGACCTCCCTCCACCTGCTGGCCAGACTCTATTTAATGCACCCCAGTAGACCATTGGCCTTCCTGGCAACAAGGGCACATGGCTGGCTCATGGTCATCCTGTTGTCCACCAAGTCTTTTTCCACAGAGCTGCTCTGCAGCAGGTCAGCCCCAACCTGTCCTGGTGCACAGGGTTATTCGTCCCCAGGTTCAGGACCCTACACTTGCCCTTCTTGAACTTCATGAGGTTCCTCTCCACCCAACTCTCTCTCCAGCCTGTCCAGGTCTCAGTGAATGGCAGCACAGCCTGCTGGTGTGTCAGCCACTCCTCCCAGTTTTGTATCATCAGCAAACTTGCTGAGGGTACACTCTGTCCCCTTATCAAGGTGATTAATGAATATATTGATAAGACTGGACTTAGTACTGACCCCTGGGGAACACTACTAGTTAGAGGCCTCCAACTGGACTCTGCCCTGCTGATCCCAACTGTCTGAGCTCTGCCACTCAGCCAGTTCTCAATTCAACTCACTGTCCACTCATCTAACCCACACTTCCTAAACTTACCTATGAGGATGTTATGGGAGACAGTGTCAAAAGCCTTGCTGAAGTCAAGGTAAACAACATCTGCTTCTCTCCCCTCATCCACCCAGCCAGTCATGTCATCGTAGAAAGCTATCAGATTGGTCAAGCCTGACTTCCCCTTGGTGGAATCGATGCTGACCACTCCTGATAACCTTTTTTACTTCTACCTCCTTTAGAGATGAAAAGGACCCTTCCTTAAAGGTCTTTCAATTATATGATGGAAAAGCCTTTAGGCTTCTTATCCCACTTGCCCTGATTATTGCAGGGAGAAAATAAGTATTTCCGGATGCTCTTCCCAGGAAAGGTGAAGTCCTTGGAGATGCAGAACTTATTGATGATTACCTTCTAGTGAAAGGTGTCCCTGTCCATGGCAGGGGGCTTAGAACCAGATGGTCTTTAAGATCCCTTTCAACTCTAAACATTCTACTGTTCTATGAAATAGGGACAAGCCTGGACTGAGGATTATCTGTCTCGTGACTCCTTTCCTTTCTGAGGAATGGGATGCTGTGTGAAGGGAGGAAGGGAAGGGGAAGACAGCTGCTTTGATCTGCACATGATAAAATGTGTTTTTA
Organism: Xenus cinereus; assembly: GCA_025774025.1. Lineage (NCBI taxonomy): Eukaryota > Metazoa > Chordata > Aves > Charadriiformes > Scolopacidae > Xenus > Xenus cinereus. The sequence goes on along the minus strand of JAOXJK010000040.1, from coordinate 22,494,227 downwards.
AAAAACAAGTCTTTAGCATTTACAAGTAGATTACAAAAAGCTTTACAAAAAAAAAGTAAACATCACTCTCCTCTCTTTATAGAAACTGTTAGTCAGCTAATGGCCTACTGGAACAGCATCCAAACTTTTAAATCTCAGTTGTGTGCCCTCTTTTATGCCTCTCCTGCTACTATGCCTTTGTTTCTGTATTTTTTCCTCTGCACATTGTGCATTATCTCTATTGCTGGTAGCTTTCTCCTAGAACAGCTGTTCCTTGTTTATAAACAAATAACACCCATGGCTGATATCTCACCATTATGAATTTTCTTCCTGATGATACTCAGGGAAACAAAATGAAATGATTGGTTCAGGAAAGCACTAATAAAACTGTGGGAAATCTCTGAAGCAAGACAGAATTTTAAGGATTTTCTTTTAATCAGAGCTGGAGAGCTGACATCTGCTGCCCGTTTGTGGAATTTATTATAATAGATTTGTCCAGGAGAGGCTCCATGAGGAACCGCAGTTCATGTGTAACAGCCCCCCCTTGTGTAGATGCTTGGTAACATAGCAGGTAATTAGATTATGTTGCTAATAAAAACTCATAACAAAATGCTATCGAAATTACGAATAGCAGAAGTTGAGACAGAGAAAATCCAGTCCCATTGAAACGCATGTTACTTTCATTTTCACGGTTGTGGCACATAACTGAGATAATCACTTTTAATTAGATGTCTCCCCTTGAGCCAAATTACTCTAGTGAAACTAAAAGGCAAATGTCCTTCCTTTGATTGAAAACTACGTGCAATTTTTGCTTTAGGAGGAGGTAGAGAGATGCATCTATCTGAAGTCAATAACACAGAGATGCTTAAGTAAGTTTAAGAAGCATCGTATTCTAAGTTGCAGCACCTTAATATGAAAGTTCCTGAACAGCAAGATTTAAATGGAGAAAGACAGACCAAGACAAGCAAGTACGGTAATTGTATGCAGATGAACCGCAGGCAGCAGAAATTCTGCTTTAGTGCACAGCCTTGATGTCAGAGGTCCCTGCGATGCCCGCATACTGTAATATGCCACCACTTAGCCTGCTGAAGTGTTCCTCAGTGAGAAAGTGCATGTTGTTTCTTTGCATTTAACATTTTAGAATCAGTAGATTAAAGCAACATTCTTCTTGCCCCCGTTTGTAAGCTACAAATGCAGTGCCCGGTCATCTCCCTGCTGCTAGAATGGAGTAAAGTAATTAGCCATATCTTTGCTTAGCTTTTAAAAAACTGTGAAACCCATCATATGCTTAAATTGTAAGACTTAAGTTACAGGTTTCAAGTGCTTATGTTCAAATATCCACTAATGAAAACTTCTAGTCAGCTGTCACTTAATACTAGAGGCACCTAAATTTCCCGATGCCTGTGGCTTTTCAGACACGTGGGTGGTTGCTCCTTAACCTAGTTCTGGCAAAGCAAAGGGGACCTGGAAAACCTTTACTATTAGAAGTGTATAAATGAATCAGGGCCATTTTGACAGAACTAGGTTGAGAGGCAAATAGGTTGAGTAAATAGTTGCCATGAGCAGGAGGAGCAGGTACTGATGAGCACAGATAATGGCAACTTCTTTGGCTCAGCTTTAGCCTTGCTGGTATTTTGCCCACAGAACCGATCAGCTTGCTGTCTAGTACGCAACTATGGCCAATTAAGAAAAAGGAAACTAGGTGTTTCTCTGCCTAATTACAGTAAATGTTCCCAGTACAGCTGTTGTACATTGGTAAGATCAGACTCATGGCAACTACATTTTGTAACCATGACTTGCTATCTTCTAAAATCTGTCAAATGCAGAAGGAAATGGCAGCTGCATTTCATGTAATAGCCTGGCATTCAGCAGGAGTTGGCAGGTGCAGATTTTTGTCTTTTGAGGAGGTTAAAATCCACATGCCCTATCTCCTGAGGCAACAATTGATCAGCAGACTCTTGGCTATTTATGGTAGTAGTGCTGCCACCCTCCTTTGGGAAGCTGTCACAAAGCAGGACAGAATTCAAGATTACTACATCAGGAATTCATAATGTTGGAGCCTGGTAGCTGGGATACTTTCCAGGGAGGTGAGTGTTCAGGTTCACTGCTCAAGCACTATTTATGTATTTATGCACTGACTGGCTAATAACAAAATTCAGAACCAAGGTCGGCGGTAAGAACCCAATACTCCTGCCCATCTAGACGAGCGAGTGTGCTAGCGTCTAGGCTGAGCACACACCCTCTGGTGCTCCCCATCATCTCAAGATGAAACTATGATGTGAAGAGGAGGAGATGGAGTGCTGCCTGCCTTCAGCCCCATGAATAGTCATAGAATCATAGAATTGTCCAGGTTGGAAGGGACCTATAAGATCATGTAGTCCAACCATCAACCTAACTCTGATAAAACCCATCACTAAACCATGTCACTAAGCACTATGTCAACCCAACTTTTAAATACCTCCAGGGATGGTGCCTCAATCACTTCCCTGGGCAGCCCATTCCAAGGCTTAATAACCCTTTCTGTGTAAAAATGTTTCCTAATATCCAATCTGAACCTCCCCTGGCGCAACTTGAGGCCGTTTCCTCTTGTTCTGTTGCCTGTGACTTGGGAGAAGAGACCGACCCCCACCTCTCTACACCCTCCTTTCAGGGAGTTGTGGACAGCAATAAGCCCCCCCAGCCTCCTTTTCTCCAGGCTGAACACCCCCAGCTCATGCCTGGTTTATACTATTTGTACCTACCCTGTCCTTTAGTTCAGCAGAGTCCAGAGTGGCTTTTAGTTCCCACTGAGCAGGGATTAAAACCTATATAAAGGGTAAATCCTACTATAATAGCAAAAATAGCTCTGATACTGTCCTGTAAATCATCGCCGGGGCACTCCTGCCTGGGCCTTTGAGGACCATATGGTGCAGCTGAGCTCACCCAAACCACCTCAGCACGGTTCAACGGGCACATCTTGCTGGGATAAGCCCGTTGTCTTTCTTGGCTTGCATTTTGTGGGAGAAGGCAGCTTGGAACACACTACGAAACGTTCTGGCCTACACGCGAGGCCACTCTGTATTATTTTTTTCCCCTCTCACGTTTGCACTCATCTGTGAGGTGTTTAATCCCAACCCTCCGCAATTTAGGCAGCGTTCATTTGTTGTTTTGTTGTTTCGTTGTGGTTTTTTGCTCTACCTTCTGGAACTCAGCAGTTCTGAAATAAATAAACCTTCCTTCTTGTAGCAGCTCCTGGTATTATTAAGGAAAATATTCAGTAGAGTACCTCCTCCGACTAGGCTCCTGAAAATCTTTTACCTTATCAAAATTATGCCAGTTTAGTTCAAGAGACATTGCGACAGAATGCTGCGTTACGTCAATTCCCTCCCTCCCCCCCCCCCCGGATGTATTAATCTATAGGAGTATTTTCTGGACATGATTAAGAAATGTTTAAAATCTGACTACCAGCATAAACTGCAACTTGAACAAGTATTTTATGATGCACATACATACCAAGATTACATAAATATGTCATATCTTTTTAAGGATGTTAGTAGAGTGTAATGGATTTTATACAATTTAGATATTTTTGTACTAAAGATTTTATCAGTAGCTTCTTGCTCAAGACCTAGCCTGTAGCTCATAATGCTCATAAGCCAAAGAGGCTGGCAGGAGCCAAGGAGAGTGGGTACCTGACCTATTTTATGACGAAACATATACAGAGATAGCCAAATGAGAAAGGTTAACACAGAAGACACCAGGGAGAAAACAAATTAAAAAGAACAGTTTGTTAGAGTCTTTTTTAAATGCACTTGAAGATACGTTCATGAGCTGATGTGCAAATATTAATACAGTGGGAAATCAAGTGGGATGTCAACCATATGCCACCCTATCGGAGGAGCCCAGAAGAACTTCCCAACCAAACTTATTTCTCGTTTTCCACACAGCTGGCATGGGTGAAGCTGATGTGTTTGTCTGTAATTGAGTAAATTCAGTTTCAGCTATCAATAAATATTTAGAATCTGAATGAGAAAATTTGGTGTTAATGACCCGATTTCCTCATCGAACAGGCCAGAGATAAAGTCGCAGCAACAAAAATCACTATGGAATAATGTCAGGCACATCATGAGGAAAAAAAAACCCAAACAGTTCCATCACAAAACATGAGATCTCAAACGATCAATGTGAATTATGCTTTATCAGCGCCGTTTGCTCCCGTCGATTATAGTTCCGTGCTAATGCACTGCATGTCTGTAACCACAGAATTTTAGAAAGACATTCCAGCACTGTAACACTTTAAATAGCCGTGTCCCAGTGCACACTTAAGGATGCATTTTAACTCTTCAAAGAATAGTTAAAGAAGTTATAGTTAAAGGAAATGTACTCTGGGCTGCTGCCTATTGAATCACTTACAGAGATTTCCTCAACTACAAGTTGTTGGAACCAATGTTTTACACTTACTCAGCTCCTGACTTTAAAGTGCCTACGGGATACTACATTTTTGGGGGGCT
>JAOXJK010000040.1:22447550-22481804 GCA_025774025.1 Xenus cinereus | reverse complement strand
CACTAGTTGTTCTTTCGGCCTTTATTTGTTTATAATCTTGTAAATCATTGGTGTGCAAGATAACATCCAAAGGCTTGGAAAACAGTCAATGTACTTAAGACCATTCTAAACACTAATGAGTGCTGTGTAAACACTGGATAAATTTATCAGGACAAATTAAAGAAGCATTGGTATGGAAGAATGAGTGACAGTTATAAATATCGCACAGGATTGCTGAGCTACAGCAGAACGCCACCTTCTAGTCCACAGTAAATCAGATTCTTTAAAGCATGTGAGGAATGCCTGGACTGTTGGATGGATGGGCGTAAGGATTTCTCACCTAAATGTTCTTGCAATATCATTCACCCTCCTAAGTAAAGCAAATCTGTCAGAAAGTTAATAACCTAACATGTTATATCTGACATTCAGACCATTCTTCTCTGTGCAGCGTCAGCATTAGCTCCAATTAGATAGACAAAATTATTCCTTTTTTTGAAATGTAGATCCTGTTCCTGTTATGTCCTGCTCGACATAATCTCTTCTGACGATTGACACACATTATGTACATGTGTATTAAAACACTGCTCCTTGCTAAATACATATATTAACTCCTACAGATTTAATGCAAAAATAGCTATTCAAGATACAGGCAACAATCAAATTCTTATCCCCATGGAGACATCACCCTGCAGCTTCACAAAATAAACAATAAAAACAAAAGGGCCATGAGGTGTAACACAGACTCCCTCCTTCCCACCCTTCTCTTCAACTTATTGGTCAAATTCCTCTCATCCCTATCCAGAGTCTGCCAACATGTGGATATAGAAAGTGATCTGGAAGTGTACTTCCATTAAGAATAGGGAAGCATATTCATGCCAAATGGCCCTCAGGCAGAATGCATCACTCAGGAGAGGGCATCTGTTAGCTCCGAATCAACCTGAACTTTTTGTCCCCAGATGCAAGTCCTGCAGTATTGCATAGACTGGACAAATTTAAGAATTATTAAGGTCAGTAACTCAAAATCAAATTCATGTGGTTTTAATTCTATACTGCAGTTCTTCTCATGCTTAGAGAATATTCAGTTTAGGTTTCTCAAAACATCAGAAATATTGGCAGCACCATAAAGACAATGCAAGGAGATCAGGGTTCCTCAGTAGCGATCCAATGTGACCACATAATCTGCAATGTCCAAATCACAGTAGGCAAGATTTTTTTACTTCACAACCTTGTATCTAGTTCTAACTTTGTCACACAGTAGCCTATAACCAGAACTGGAGTTTATGGCTGCAAGAAAGTTGAGATGTACTAATCTGTAATTTTCTTTTAAATTCAACACTAGAAAGTAGTAAACATCACCTTTGGTTTTGGATTAAATCACATCACCAAAATCGGTTGTGCAGCACATGACATGTCACATTCTGTGGTTTGGGAAAATAAATAGTGGAATATCACATGGGTGTTTTCAACTGTCCACAACAGACCCGCTCACACTTCATTGTACAGGAGTATCTGAAGCAGCTCTGTGGACATGGCACAGAGCTAACGTCATCTGTTGCAAATTAAAAATGTGCATTTTTTATGCCAGATTACTAGTTATTAGATCAGGCATTTTGAGATCTGTGCAAACATTTATGTGAGGCAGTACCCGAATTGTTTTCTCTCTACCAAATGTTAAAAACCATTCCATTCAGCTCAACGAGGACTGAAACAGAACCTCAGCAGCTGGACAGACTGCGATAGAGCTGCGGTGACAAAATAAAACATGCCCAATAACAGCAGTGAAGATAACAGCTTCCAATTTCTCCTTTTCCTTTTTCTTCCAACAGAGCACAGTTAGATCCTTTGTAAGCCTTACATTGAATATCTTTGACTAATTAAGTAATTTCATCCATGTGCTGCCTCCGTACTGCAAATAGAACTTTGGAAGGCAAATACGATTTGCAGCACAGCAATGACTCAGTTGTACACGCTAAGGGGAAAATCCGATAAACCATTGATTCATTCTCAGTAAAATTTATTTACTTTCCATAATTTCTTATTGAGTACTGAATTACATCTCCACAAGTAAAGACACAAATGGTAGATGAAAACTGAAAACAAACAAGTTGTCTCCTTAAAGGTTAGCCCAATGAGCAAATGAGATGGAATCAAGCTAGTAGTTTGACTTGCTTTTCTCCTGATTAAAAGCGTTTGCAAAAACTTCTTTAAGGTAGAGAAAAACCTGAGATTAAATATCTAAAGAATATTTCCTGACAGTGAAAGCTTCTGCAGGTGAAGTAATCTCCCCAGAGAAAAGACGTCAGCTAAACACTAGGATTATTTAAGAAAATACTAGATGATATATTGAACAATATAAGTAATTTCAAAAATAATATTCTCATTTTTATTCCTGTGATATTCTGGTTACTAGAGAGCATATGTAAGATTAATGTAACAGAATAACCATAAGAAAACAACATGCAAGACTGATTTGCTTTTATAATGCTACTAATTATTTTCCTGATTTTTTTTTCAGCTAAACTACGCTACAACCGATTATTGTTAATTTGGAGGTTTATTAAGCTGCTTGAATACTGGGAGAACCTGGAGTTAATAATTTAAAGAATCATTGCCATTCCCAGTAGTGGGATTATTTAACAGAATTTTTCTCAAACTTTGTTTTGCACTTCGTATTTCTGCACTGCACACTCAATATGTGCCCCAAGTCCATTTGCCCTTAGAAGCAAAGAGTTTCCCAACTAGAGTAGAGGGTCACAAATTACTCTGCTGCTTAACCTCAAGTAAGTCACACGTACAAATACATACGGCCAGCCCTCCCAGGGCACAGCACTGGCTTTTTGGATGAATAAAATTGTTAAGAACATTTCATGCATACTAAGATGTTCTCTAGAATCGATTAACGGCAAATCCCTTATCTGGATTAGGATATGTGTACATATTTCCAAAGCCAAGATACAATCCAAGAGGTTTCAGCCTTACAAAGACACAGCTAATAATTAAGGCTACTGTCATGAGTATAAATTCATCAATCTTAAACCACATCCCATAAGAGGTAAGAGAATCTTCATTCATATAGCCTGTTAGCAGAAGTATCTGATCAGAATGTTATATCAAAAGACTAAAAGAGGAAGAACAAGCCATGACAAAAATCCCAGCTCCTAACCAACCTTAGCCATCAGTACATTTAAATTCATGTCTACTATCAAAGCGTCGTATAGGATAGCAACATGCATTCACCCCTATCAAGAAGCTTTTGCAATAGTTTAGGTGAGCCTTATAATTTCAGCTGAGTTTCACGTAACTCCATCACTATATGCAGAGCAGCAAAAGTACAATGAGCACATAGAGCCTAACAGGGAAGCGAAGGGGAGAAAGGGAAACAAAAAGGTAGGGATCTGAAAGACCACATCCTGAGGTCTGGCAGCAATGTTGACAAACAAGGTTATCACACTATGATTTGGTTACGAACCATCAGGAGAGCAATACTGCAGTGCAATGCCAACCTGTCACACCCCGATAAATCTGAATCGCTCCGTAGGTTGACAAAGCGTCATTCAGCTTTTCAAGGTTCAGCCTTGATAGCTTATACTATACAGGCTATGCAAGGTCAGAATCAGTAATCATAACATGCTCCCTTGTTTTGTGAGTCCAGGCAGAGAAAAACAGTGGCACTGTGTTCTGCATCAGAATAAAAATATTTCAAGCACATTCTGAAATAAAGCTTTTTTAAACTTTGAGACATATTTTTACACACACACAAAAAAGGTATTGGGTCTTTAGCAAAGCCTTCCTTGACACAATATATTTCCACTAATGTTAAAATAATTTACTTTAAAAAACAAACAAACAGACAAAAACCCCAAGCAAAGAATAATAAACAGATCTTCTCTTTAAACTTTTGTTTTCATGATGCCAAGCATTAAAAAGGGTGGGGTGGTTGAACAGTAGATTGGTCATGAATCCTACCACTTTTACATCGATGTTAAGCAGTGTGTGTGCACTAATGATGTTACACCACGCATGGCCTAAGCCACATTTGTTGTTGCTTAGACAACATAGATCATCATTTCAGCCCACTCATAGTGGTGAAATTTCTCTGGACCCAAATTATGATACTATCAGCCTCTAAACCATCTCTCTTCAACCTCAAGCATAAACTCCTGCCATGAGTATCTTATTCTCTGCCTATATGGGACAAACAGTCGAAGTGAAAACTCAACAAATACCATACTTCAAAATATCAAGGGGAGCTAGTTCTCCTCATTAGAGCAGGTAGAGGATCAGTCAATGCCAACGTGTTTCAAACATAACCCAGTTCCCCAAAGCCCAAAAACTATTTCAGCACACTTTAACAGCAGTAGTAGCAGCTGCTGAAATGCTTTCATCGAAGGGTTGAACTTCAGGGCTGTTACAACCTGATTGCTCCTGCTTTGGCAGCATAAGAACACAGAGCCAGCTCCTCCATTATTGCCACTTTATTTCCTGAACCTTCCTCAGTCCCACCTGACAATATCTTGTCTGTTACCACTGGTCCCAAGAGGCAGGAAGTGGACAGCAAGGGGCAGGAAACTGGGAAAGAGTATAATGCAAGATTTTATAGTCTTCAGACGGGAAATAAGTAGTGTCTTCAGGGTAAATTTAAGTTGATGCAAACTATATTGACTGAATAACAAAGTTAATGGAAAAATTCAAAGTAACTTTCTGGATGGGTAGGACTTTAATTGCATTTTCATCTTTCTAATTCTACTCTTAGCAGGAAAGCTGTAATAATTGAAGGACAATCAGCCTTGGGGTTTTTTCCTTTCTGCTGCTTCTTCTTAGTTTGCTCAGGTTAATGAGGTGTGCCTCTCCTAACCTTGATTGTAATAAGGGGTAGGGAACTAACCTGACAGCTAGACGTGCAGAAGAATTCCACAGCACAAATAAGTAATGCTTTAGGAATCCCCTAATAATGTGGGTTGATCAACAGGTTTTTTTAACACTAAAATGTGTCATCTGTTAAGATAGTTTTCTCCCACACGTGAACGCACTACTGTACAGAAGTTTGAGAGTCCTAAAGAACTCTTCAGCTTCATCTGGGCACAGCAGTATTTTTTTTCTACCTGCCTGAAACAGCTCTCATTTCCCACTTCAGAATAGGTTGCCTTTTAGTTTGTTGAAGTAGCTAATGAATGTAAAACACTTTTTGACCCCTAGGGAAGAAAACAACTTGCAAAGTTCAGTATATTTTATGATGCACTACATTAAAGAAGGGTGCGTGAATAAACATGACGTTCCCTCACTTTATAGTGTTCCTGTTACGACTGATCGTGGTCTTTCTCCTGCCTGGCTCTGCTGTTCCAGGTTGCAGAGAAAATCAGCACATTTTGAATGTCTAGCCAGCCTGTCACTTCATCTTTGCTTTCTGCACATGAAAGAGAACAAAAACTGACATAAATTTGTGAAGACGGGATTTACCCTGAAGTGCATGTTTGCTCATTGGCTTCATCTGAGCCACTGGAAAACTGGGCACTTTGGAGAAGGCGTTTATTCCTCTCACTTCACTGAGCCACAGCCACAAAACAAGAAAAGCCTCAAAGCAGAGAGAGAGAGGCATCTGCCAACGCAATTGCAATCAACCGTTCCTCTACTGCCCCGAGGAAACCAAAACACAGTGTCTGTCTAAAGTAGCAGAGAGGCTGCTGTTTCTTGCAGGATTTGTATTCAGTACTAACAACATCTAAGCAAGTTACAGTGAGGAGCCAGAAGTACCTCTGCAGGCTTCAAGAGTCTGAGCACTGGAGCAGGGCACAATGATGAAACTGGGATTATGTAGCCAGAATTTAGGCTGGAGATCAACAAGTCATTTGGAGTGGTGGAATGAATACGACAGAACTGCCTCTCAAAGATTAGCTCATGTAAACCAGTAAAAATTGAACCTGGCATACAACAATCCTGCCAGAGAAGAATTCGCTAGTCCCTGCACAGACAGAGTGTATGAATTAAGAGGTTTCTCAGTCTACACTTTCTATGATTAACAGCCTTACTATTTCTCAGCACATAGGGACACTTTTGTTATACAAAGACACAAAGTGGAAAAAAACCATCACACCAAATATTATACATTATCTTCTATGCAGAGCTGCGTCTTCAAACCTCTGTTATTTACCCATGCATTTATTTCATATGCTTCCTTAGTGGGCCTGTAAGTAAGCAAAATCTTCAGGTTTTTCCACTTCTCTGACAGTATCAGTGTTACATCTGCAGTGCTAATATTTTAAGGGATCATGTTGACTTGAGTACTGATGTCCAACTTTGTCCAAAACCCTCCATTACTCCTCTGAGTTTCCTTATCTGTAGTGATACCGTTATCGTTCTTTGTTCATGCTGTGGGCCTAAATTATCACAACTTACTATGAGCTGTTATTCCATTTGCCTCACTTTTCCAAGGATGAGGCAGCTCTTCAGCTTGTGGCATTTGTCACAAGAAGCACTATTTACCATGCTGATTTCTGTCTTCAGCTTTTCTTTGCCTGTTAGTCCTGCAATTCCTTATTTGATCTGTGCCTCAGTTACCTCCCTAAAATGACCGGAATGTCTTAACAGCTTTAATAATTTGCATATTCATGTATGTTTTCAACTTCTTTTTATAGTCTCTCATACATCTTTATGTAGCATGCAGTACTCTGTGCAGTTGAATAATACAGTCTCAAAAAGGCCTATTTTACCAGAAGTAATGGAAAAATCAGGCACTTCAGAAACAATGGTTATCAAAACTATTTTCAGACTGCCCATTAATTTATTTTGCAAGCATTACATACTCAATTCTTTTCCAATCATTCTCCATGGGTTTGCAGGTTTTAGGTGTGAAGGTGATTATAGCTACTCTCTTCTTTTGTTCAGAGGCTTTTCTTACTCAGCGATCACCAAAGAGCTAAGAGTTTGATAACAAGCACTTCCTTCCTTGTCTATGTTGTTTCAATATGTTTGCACTGCTTAAGATGAACCTTTACACACCAACCCATTCAAATGACTCCTGCAAGAGCCTGTTTTCACTAAATTACAATTCCCACGGCTCCTGCACTGTTTTCTACTGGGAAAAAAAAAAAAAATGACAGCAAAGAGTTGCGTCATGAATCTTCCTGCACATTTACTTTGAATAGGAGAGGAAGCCAAAATTCTTATTTCTGCCTTTCCCATTCATAATTGCATCTTCCCAGATGGATGCTTTTATGGGGATGAGTGTGATTATATTCCCTACGCTAGCAGGAAATGGGTTTTGATGGGAATCTCAGTCCACCATCTGAAGGCTTGGTCAATTCCTCACTTTGCAATAGTATATGATAGGCATCTCCCATCTCCAACTTGCTCTCAGATCGCTTGCTCTCATTCCAGTTCAGTGAAAGAAATTGTGGTCCCAAAGTATAAGCATTTTCTGACTCTGTGAAGAGGGTAAATCTGGAATTCTGCCAACTGTGATGGTTTATTGTAACAAAGACTGTTTTTTGCCTTGCAAAACAGTTACTTTTCTTGAAAATGCATTCCCTCAACATTTTGACAAAAATCACAGCAAAGCCATAAACCCATAACTTCAACAATGAAAACAGTTTTCTTTTTATATAAAAGGCCAGCAAGGCTATTACAGTGTACTGAGCTATCACTAAAATCTATCATCATCTCTGGCACATTAATTTCTTTAAACAAAAAGAACTTGGAATATTTCATCGATGGCTGCCCTCATCACAACAGTGACACCATTTGACTCACAGATTTTTTTCCCTTTTTAGCTAGTAGCAAACCAGATCAGTCACCTTTTCACAAAATACGCTAAGTTTTCTCACAGCTCCAGAAAACCTTCTCTCCCTCATACAGTTGTTCTGTTAGCCCCATTAATTCAATTTCCCCTGACCCTTCAAAACAGGCTGTACCTATTTGCCTCGTGCTCAGTCGTAGACCGAAAAGGCACACTTCACCACCTGTATTCCATCTGCGGCAGAGGTCTGAGGGACTTGGGCAGAGCCAAAGGTCCACATGCAGGTATGATATAACAATACATTTTTTTCTGAAACCTCCTCATCCTGGGCCTTTCACAGGCAGTGTACCACATTAAAGAAATTTTAATTGGTCTGCAAACACTTCCGCATCTCGTATTATCTTTTTGAAGCTCAGATATGTCAGAAGAATGATGGGAATTTACAATGATGCTTGAAGTACAAAAATTTTGTAAAGGCTTCTAAATAGAACGGATTGCCATAGGCAACCACTATATCAAACCCAGATGCACTCTCATTGCGTGAATATTGAGAAAATTTCTTAGATTTGTTAAAGAAATTTCCAACTTCATTTCCTTAACACTAACAATGAAGAGCATCCCAAATGTACAGAAAAATAGATTCTTATCAATGCATAAACACTGAACGCTCATTAGTTTTCATTCACAAAGGTAATGAAGTAGGAAACACCATGCAGTTGAGGATTTACAACCCTGAGAAGATCGGTAAATAAAAGCAGCAGATTAGCCCAATATTATTGAATCCTGCCGTTTGAAGTCTCCTCTGGTGGACTTAATAGGCTATATATATCAGTTTTAGAAGAGGTGTTAGAATGAGTAGCATCTAAATCAGGAGCACATATAGTCAAGTAGGCTGATAGAAATCTATCTTTTAACTTGATGGCAGTAATGCCTGCAGAATTTGGAGAGATTTATGTCAGGACTCAAGGAATATAATATTCCTCTTGAATTAACTAATTTTTGCAATCAATGTACTGTGAGTGATACACTGCTGCCAGGAAAGATTTGTGGCCTGCCTGAAGTACCAATTACCTTCCATTTTTACAGTAAAACTGTCTGGTAATGTGAGTGATAGCAGCAAATTTTACACATCACTAACGATGGAAATGAATGTACTTTCCATCATGTCTAGAAACAAATTTTGTAAATAACAAAATAAAATACAGAAAGGGAATCATTGGGATTTGTGCAAGAAAACTTCATTTAGTATTTTTACTTTTTTTTCCTTCCAATTATACTTCTCATTACAACTGATTTTCCAACCTTAGGTCACACTAGAAGAGAGTATTATTGGGAGAGGTTAATTCTTTCAAATAAAGGGTGAGCCAAGATAGTGTAATATAAAACCAGCCCAGTGTGAACTAAAAATTGTGTCTAAACCAGTGCTAATCAAATCTCACTCTTGGCATATACTATGGAAAATGGTTTGTATTTCCTAGGATCAGTCTTGTGTTCCAGATACTTGTCAGGTCCCAGTTCTTGATTGCGGAACTCTGCCATATGATCCTGTCTCATACACTCTAATTACAGTGCTGGAAAATCATGGGTTCCCTGAACAATCTATGGCTTCTCTCTTGCCAGGTTGAACCAGTCAAATTGTTTTAATAACTCTGTCTAAAAGCCCTGATTTCATAGGTACTTTAGGAATATATTTTTCTAGCTAAGCTAAAGTCACAAGTGTTTGAGTGAAAAGACAGTAAATAAACCCACAATCTTTCCCATTTGAAAAAAAAAAAAAGTTCTGTGCTTAAAAATGGAGGCTGAAGCCAAAATGTAGGTCAGACTTGCAAAATGGCATGCAAGTAATCATCACCGAGGCACAGAGAACGAGCTCAGATTACTTAGAGTATTTGAGAAGCTGTGAGCATTTCAAAAGCTTACCCAAAAGAGAAGTAGTAAGGTCTTTAAATACGCTCCTGAGAATCAATGGGCCATAGGGGAATGCATCAGAAGTGCCCATGGGTCCCAAGAAGAAACTTTCCAGGGCTAACACACACAAACACACAGCCATCTGTAAGCTTATTTCAGAAAGTGGGTGATTCCACAATCAATTGTGTGTGTGTTTATTAGCAGTGAGACGGTTCTAGCTTTGACTGTTAGAATATTTATGTACACAGGGGATTTATTTTATTTTTTTTAACTGCAAATATAAATTCTCTGTTGGAGTTTTAGCCTGATTAGTGTCATCAAATATCAAAGATGTTCATGTACATCCTACAATAATACAGTCCACTACACAGCTCACTGCACTACATGAATCTTATTTTGTCATTTTTCCTATTTCTGTCTTTTGTAGCACATCTCTTGGCTCAGCTGCTTATAAACTGCTACAAGGTGTCCCAAGCCGGATGTGAAACTGTAGGTGAGCATCTGGGGTGAAACGAGAGTCGAACTGCAGCCTGTGAAATCTCATTCACAGGCAATATCTCCATGCACACTATTGAGGTACACCAGCTAACTTAGAGTTGCACAAATAACATTTTTTTCTGAGTTTTAAATATAGATGCAATGTTTACCACTGTGCAGCAATAGAACTTTTCTCTTGACAATTGCCCTGTGCCCTTCTACTCAGCCCACGCAAGCAGGTCCCATGCTTCAGCAGTCAGAGGACTCCTCTGCTCAGAGGAGAATTTGGAACGGGCGGAAGTACACTGTGGGAATCCTAAGGGGCTCCAGCCTCACATCTCACTTGTATGCCACTTTAGCTGTCATTGGAAGTTACTGACACACAGGAGCGGGTTAAGCAGCTCAGAGGGAGAAGCTGGTATCTGACTGTTCAGAGTGAGGTGAAAGCTGCTTTCCCTGGACTATGTTACTGGAAGTAGTTTCATCAGCCAATTTGACAAAAGAAACAATGATCAGAAAATTCACACATTAGATCTAGGATCCAATTACTGTAAGATGAGGTGAAAATAAAAGGAAAGCCTACACCTGATTTTTACTGGATATGCTGTCCAACTGGCATAAGCCAGGGATGATGGAATGGAATTTCAAAAGGGAAAGATTTGAAGAGCCAGGACTTAATTTAATGAGACCCTAACCTCAGTCTCAGCTAAACCTTCCTTAAAGAAAAAAGGATATAAATGCCTCAGAAAAGATCTAAGATGGCTTTGCAGTCCTAATGGTACTACTTAAAGGCCAAAAATCACAGAGCCAAACGATAAACCAAATGAGCAACCTGGACTAGTGGGAGGTGTCCCTGCCCATGGCAGGGGGTTGGAACTAGATAATCTTTCAGGTCCCTTCCAACTCGAACCATTCTATGACTCTGCAGGCATAGTAAAATATCTGTCTCAGCTGCTCAGTGGGTGGCTGTGCATATTGAGATCCATTAGAAGGACAGTGTGGAGCCAACTGACATCCCGCAACCATGCTAGAAAACAGTTAATGACTTGTTAAGCAGTTCTCCCAGTGTAGCTCTTACCCTTTTCAACCTTCCTCAAATGTTTAAAAAAAAAAAAAAAAAGGAAAAAAAAAGGCAGAAAGCACCTCTTCAGGGAGGTGTTACAAAAGCTTTATTTCTTGTGACAACCTGACACTACTGAGACTGTGAGGAGTGAAAATACGGCAGGCAGAAAGCGTGGCCTAACGGGCCATCGCATGCTTTAAGCGGTGCAGGAGGAAAGCCCTTTAATTGACAACATCAAATATTCACAGAAAAATCATGAAGAATTAAAGTTCCATCCAAGAGAGAAGGTCAGTAGAAACACTCATGAAAATCAGTGCCTGGAAGTGATTTAGCATATCGGGCAGGGAGGAAATACCTTCCAGTCTATTGGTTCAATCAAGTTCTTTGTGCTGATATGGGTGGAAGACAAAAGGTTGGATCTTTCACTCCTCCGAATGTTCTGGGGTCACTTATAACCAAGCTGATTCTGTAGCAAATTATAGCTATTTTAAACTAATATGAGTTACAGGCAGTGAAGAATCACAAACAGAAACTATACACACATTGCACAACCAGAGACTATGGTGAACTCTGTTCCGACTCACCTTCAAAATCTCATGTTATTTTCTACATCCAGATACGTACAGCTCACAGCCAGCCTGGGGAGATAAAGTAACATCATGAAGGGGCTAGAAAAGAGAGAAACTCTCTCTTTCTGACCTCCCTGAACGTGCCAACTGAGGCATTGGACCTTGTGGTTTTACATGTCTCGAGGCAGAATTTCACAGTTCTCCACTCCTAGATCAAAATCTGTTCTTGCCCACTGGGTATGACTGAGTTCAGGCACCTCTTGTGCTGCCCTGTGTATAATCTGTTATTTAAGAATGGTGATATGGGATCAGACCAAAGTTTGACCTGGCCTAGTACCTTCTCTCCTGCAAATGCCAGTGGCAGATACCGTGGAAATAGTAAAAACACAAGGAAAGCACATGGTGACCCATCGCTACAACACTCGTTTGCCTTCAGCAGCAACAACACAACTCCTTCACATTTCTCTCCCAGGCCCACTGAGCCCAAACTCTTCACAGCACCCTATTAAGCAGGGAGGGAAATGCTGCCAGCAAGGAAAGAAAGGAGGATGACTTCCCTCCACCTTCAGCCTTTCCATCTTGTATGTCTGGAGCAGACAAGCTGTGCACTTGAGGGGGGAACTGAAACACAGCTAAAGAGAGCAACACCACGCAAAGCCAGGAATGGGCTGCACAAGGCTTCACAGAGAAGGTGCAAGACTAATATAATTCATAGTGCAATAGCCCCGGTGCCATATAATGCAGATCATACTTGATATCACACACTTCTCCAATTGTTACACTGTGTATTGCTAGTTCCCACTCATTACTTCAGAAGTAGAAGAAAATTTCTTAGAATACAAAACATGTAGCCAACATTTACGCACGTGTAGGTCTCATCAGTATATACTGACTGAAGATTTAAGGAAATTATTTCTAGTGCTCTGCCTGTTGCATAGGCAGACCTTTTTTTAGACCTCTTTTTTTTGTCCTTACAGTACTGCCAAGATGTTCTACTGATGGCTTTTTATTAATCTGAGCCTGACTTTTGAAAAGATTTTATTCACCTTGGGCCTGAGTTACGGATGTAAAAATCATGTTTATGCAAGTATACAACTGCTACCAGAAATGCAGTGAACATGCAAGAGTTTTATAGCACAGTACTGAGTCCCCAAGTGCACACAGTTCCGGAGACACAGCCAGCCAGGGATAGAGCCAAGGTTTCAAATGAGAGGAATCACAGAAAAATGAGAATAAAGGAGTTGTAGGAGCCTGAAAAACCTTTCGGGAGAAGACAGGAAAGGAGAAAACATAGACACTCTGTTGCCCACAAGGTCTTTTGTGTCAACTTTTGCTCATTCTTGCCTTTGTTATCTTGTATTAACCTCAACACCTTTTAAAGGCTTTAAGTCAGAAGACAATGACAGTTTCTGGGGAACAAGGAAGGCTGGAGGCAGTTAAATACTGTAAAGCTGCAGTGATTTAATGACAAGTTTCCTGGGGACTAGGTCTTTCTCACTCCTGTAATAATGAGTAAACCAGTACAAGTGTGTCTATGTGTGTTTAATTCAGTCCTCATTTTACAATCTTGCACTCTTCTGTAGTCATATTAGCTAAAGTAGTCTGGAGATGCAGGTTACCTTGAATAGCCATTTCCAGATGATGGCACAGGTAGCTAGTATGTTCTTGATCTAAAAATTATTTCTGCCTTGAGAAGCACTTTCTCATCTTGTACAGCATTTGTACATAAAGCTACAGGACATTCCTGAGCAGAAAAAAAGTTTGTTTGTTTGTTTTTTTACAAGAGTTGATCTCGTGATTCAGAATATTGGTGTTATCCCAAATTGCATTGCAAGACAATGGCCCAGGGACTCATGGATCAGGTATATGATAATCTTGTACAAGTGCCATGTCTTTGTTTCACATCGTTAGCCACACAGGGAACCAAACAGTCTTTTCCAAGGAACTAGTTGATTGATTTTTACTTCTCTTCAACTATAAATAACATTCAGACACTTTGAGAACTCCAGAGCCTACTCTTATGTAGAGGAATTAATGAATTGAATGAGCTTTTGGTGCAAAACAACCAAATTATCTCAAAGGGTTGGGCTCTCTGAAGAAAGTCAGTGAAATCAAAGTCCTTACCACTTCCTATATGCCCTCTTCAGGATGAAAGAGAATAAAAGCATTATCGTACAATGTCTGTCACTAGCCAATATGGAATGCATGTGAAACTCAGACTTTCCAAGCAAAAAGAAAATTATCATACATAGAAAACAAGAGAAGAAGGTTGCAAGCAATTTCAAATATCATTTACTAGATCTTTTCACTATCAGCATTTTCCTATCAGAAACAGAGGGGGCTATTCAATCAAAGTGCAGGAAAGTAGCAGTGTGAAGTATTGAGGACATAGCTGTTTAAGAGCCTTTTTGTTGGGAAAGGAGCATTGCATTCAGTTATCAGAAGCCATGACTTTAGATATTTGAGGTAGTGAACTACTGTGGCCCGTTTTAGATTATGATAATCCATGAACACAGTCTGCCAGGGAAGTGTTAGTTTTCTTCCTGCCCTCCCTGTCCAGACAGCAGCATCTGGGTATAGTCTTTTTCTTGTCCTGACAGTAATTGGTAATGAACGGGTCTCGTTTGGTTTCACCTTCACACTTTGAAAACTCAAACATGCACACCCAGCCTACATGGAGGAAAACACATATCACAGATTCTGCTCTATCATCTGAATTTTCTAGTCATGTGTAAGCACAGTACTTCAGACAGGAGCACTATTTACATATGCAAACTAAGCAGGCTGCTGCAGGAAGAACAAAATTCATACAACAAATTTGAGAGTGGTTTTTAGTTCTCCTAAGTTTGGCTACAGTTACATTTTAAGTATAGTAAATCATCTAACTTGAATTTCCACAGTACTATTGGAAGCCAGAGGTGTTCCTAACTTTCCTGGGGTTTGGATGAAGGCATTTGAACGGAAAGCCATTCTGTCTGTCCATCGTTGTCCATTTTGCAATCAGAAAAGTTTGAGATAAAATAGACTTTGTATTTTGTTCCATTTCTTCCATTCACTTGAAAATAATTTTCTATCATACTTATTTGTAACTTTCCTTTGTTGTTCAGAGACTGGGATACAAAAAACATTTTCTAGGTTCCGCATGTTAATTTTTCAACTATTGACTCTAAACAAACCTAATCATTTTCCTACCTGTAAAGGAGGGTTGCCAGGCTCACAGGGACAGAGTTTTAACAAGACCACTAATATCCATAACCAACCGCAGGAAAACAAATGCTCAAATGCCAACCATTTCTCTCACAAATGTCATGTGCAATTTTCAAGTCACTCTTACCTGCTTATTGGCTGAGATCCTGTCCATTCAAGCTATAAGCCTTCGGAAAGAGAAGTGTCTTTAGTATCACAGCGCTACTTCCACTTTGATTTTCCTAGATATTCTTACCAAAGTATTGGTGAAGACTTATCTACTGTTTGTGAGGAAAAAACCTAACTTGCCTGTGGCAGAGAAGTACGCAAATGAGACACAGACTCTAGATTTTCTTCTTCGGTTCTGTTTCTTTTTAAGGAATGCTCTCATCAGCATTATTTTTGCCTATTTCTTTAGGTCTAATCTTGTTATGCCTATTTTCTTGGTGAAGGGGAATAGGGACAAAAAAGTGGAAATAACACTGTTTCTGAAATATCACTGTCCCTATTTTGAAGAAAGCATATATTTCATATAAAGTTACTTGCCAAAGAGAGAGATCAAGTGCCTGATTTAGCTCCATGGTTATGAAAAGGTAACTGTTATGTGGCTGGTTTATTTTTGAAATGGGGATTCAGTATCTGTGAAAGTAAGAATTATGTTATCAAAAAAAAACAAAACCCAAATAGAATTTCTCTTTTCTAACCTCTGGTCTCTCTCAAATGATGTGCAGATAATAACCAGATCTTTGATCTGAAATGGATCATCATTGCACAAAGATCTGAAAACTGAATCAAATCTGCATCAAAATGAGGTCATAGTAGTTGTAGAAAATTTGATCTCAGAAGTATTATCACCTTCCCTTCTCCAGCTTAATTTACAGCCACACATTAAATGCTAGAATGCATAAAACATTTTTGGTATGGATTATAATAACCAAGTGAACTGTTTTATATCTGATTGTCAGTACCGACAAACGAGATCTGCTCTAGTACCCCCAGCGCACAGCACTCATGTAGGCTGTATTTCTTCTGGGCATTTATGACCTTGGGTGGTGAAGGCACCTTGCAGCCTCATGTCTGATTGTTATTAAAGACTTCAGATAAAATGGAACGACAGAACTTGTGGTATTTGCCATCACTGGAAATCTACTTGGTAAGGAGCAACAAATCTCAGCTTTTCAAGCAGAGCAGAGGATGCCCGTTCTCAAACTCAGCGAGTGGAGAAGCCCAAATTTCAAATGTTTCAATTATTTTCTGCTGGCTCTGGTACAAAACTAGGGCAACTGACTTCACCCCAAAGGTAGATTACACAGAACTGTGCAATTTCATTTCATTTCAAATGTTTAACTGTGAAAGTTAATTATATTTCTAATGTCTTAAATGTCTTATTACAGCATTCAGGATCATATTGAAAAGATGGCCTTTAGGACCAGTAACAGTTCCACTCTTTCCTCTTTCTCTCTTCCCTAACTATTGCTACTTTTACCCTTTTCACTTTCCTCCCAGCAGCAATTTCCTGTTTGGGTTTCACACATAATACTTTTTTCCCCACTCATCTCTTTAACAATTAGCCATTGAATGTTCACGTTTTAATTTAAATTAGCATTACTTCCAAAAGAGACAAATTTCTTTGTGTATTTCAGAGCTGTTGTTACAGATTAGATGCTTATTGTATATACCACCATAGTATCAAAAGTCTGTCTCCAGATCTTAGGATAGGAAGGCTATTTTTGTAACTAGATGAACTAAAAAACACTTAAAGGTGGGGAAAAGGGAGGAAAAGAAGCAAAACCTTTGATAAAGCAAGATCCAGACCCCTATTAGGGCACTTGACACAGCTGTTTTAGACTTCATTAGGGACCTTTCAAGTGAACAGAGCCACTGACATTACTGAAGTGTTCTGTCTTTTCCCATTCAGATTTCTTAGACTTTTTTTTTCCTTAGAATTCTTATATTTATACCAATTCTAAAAGAAGCACCAATGTCCCCACGTGGAAGTCCCTAACCACCTTTTAAATACAAAATTAAAATTAAAAATTCCTTCCCAATTTGTTATTGTGCCAAACCTGCTCTTTAGCTCACTATATCTCCCTCCATTTCTTATGTTTTCCCACCTAATTATTTATGAATAATAAACAATTGTCCTCACAGTGTCCTTTGGTAGGCTAAGCAAGGCGGGCTCTTTCAGGATCTAAACTACGCGACAGGGCTAGCCTGAAGCACAGGAGCGCATTCATCTGGCTCAGCTCACCCACAATTGCTTAGGCCTGCATATTTGCATTAGCAGTGTTCCTGTGCTAATTAGCGCTGCCACTCAGCACAGCTAAGTTAGCTGCAACAAAATGCTGACACCGTTGTCTTGCTTGCAAATTTAGAACTAGTTTTACCATAGCTACTCAGGCCTCTGTACAGCGCTGCACTGCACACATACTCTTAATATCCTCCTGTAGAGCAGGAGGATATTGTTAATTTGTTAGTTGTTCTCTTCCCCTGATCATTCAGCTCTTCCTTCCTTGCACTTCTTCCAGTTTGGATCACCTCCCTTCAAAATGGATGTCCATGGTTGTACTCTACAGAGGACTTCTCAGCAGAGCCCTGTACAACAGCATTAGTTCTTTCCTATCTCTGCTGGAAATACCTTACCTAATATATACAAAAAATCAATTTTCCCTCAACCCCAGTTGCCTAGTAGCCATCTTTCAATAAACTGAGCAATAGTCCTCAAACCTGAGGCTGTCAACGTGGAAGAAAGAAGAGAAAAAAGCCATCTATTGTCATCTCTTCCTCTTCTCTTTCCTTCCACTCCCACCTCTTACAGAAGCTGTCTCCTTTCCATCAGTCACGTGAATAGCACAGCCTTCAGACTGAACCATTGGGGACAAAAGAATAAAAAACAAGTGGCTTTAAAAATGGCAGTCTAGCAGTGAACACAGTGACAGCAATCATCTGACTGGTTAGGTGTGGGATTTTCTCCCATTCCTGTTTCTTTTCAAGACAAGACAAGGTGCAAATGGACAATACGGTTATATCAGCCCTATACCAAGACTAGACTCATCTTCATAGGAGAGAGGGTACACTTGCTGGTGATGGAAGAGCTGTCACGGAGCCGGGCTACAGGCAAAGAGACAACACTCCACTGAGGTTTATGCAAGGAATGCCATGGCATAGGGATGGTGCAGGTCAGATTCACAGGAAGCCCCAGCTGGGAGTAAGGGTGAAGGATCTGCGGATAGGATTCAGCCTAGTGATATCATTGTTGGGTTTGCCAGAGCTTAGGGTGCAAGGAGTTTGGGATACAGAGGCCTAGGCTGTACAAATTCTCACAGAACATGTAGAAAGTATGAAAAGGCTGAACTAATGTCTTTCTCCTCCTCTGTCATTCTCCAAGCTATAGTTAACACTATACTATACTGTCACTGGTCCCTAAACGCATGCCATTGTACTTCATTTAAGCACATTCATTACATTTCTGTTATTCCAGTTTCACACAGATGTCTTGGATAGAACATCTTCCCTATTTGATTCCACTGGGCAAAGAATACCTATCTATTACAATCCGAGGTCAGAAACTGGTACTGCAAGACTAGAGGATAAGGCTTCAGGAGAATTTCTTCTTGATGGGAGGAATCACTACCAGTAGAATGAGCTAGAAAAACAATTTTACTCAGAGGAACCTGGCAGAAAAACAAGGATTCAGACAAGGTTATGGCACCTGCATAGAATAAAAGTCGCATCAATAACTGCAAAAGATTTGAACCTGTGGCCTTCATCTTCCACATAATTAACCTAGCCACTGATTTCTAGCAGCAGGCTACTAAATTACCCTGAGCTAAAGAATATTTAACTGTGTATATAAACCACATGAGTTCTAAGAAAAGAACTTGATAAAAGGAAATTGACTTTTTAAACGAACTGAATTTTCCAGTGGGGGGGGGGGGGGGGGAAATCACACACACAAAAAAAATCCCACCTGATAATCTTTAACTGCCATTTGAACTCTAGACAAAGAAATCCTAAGATCAAGCTCAGGGCACTTTTTAGAGCACAGTTACTCATTGCTGATCTCTTCCAAACTAAATATGATCAGTAACAACAGCTCCATTTAGTGTTAACAAGAATTATTATGCATATGTGGCATAAGCATTTCTAACATACCATGGCATTTGGCTGAAAGCCTGATGATATTTTTTGTATCTACAGTGCAGTATGAACATTATATTTTTTTTCTGTCTTTCACACAGTAAATTATTCAAGCTTTATTTCTTGGCCCCGGAACATAGTACTAGCCTGGGCTGCCATCCAAGAAGGACTTCTTGAAGGACTAACAAGTTTGGATTAACTCTGTAAGATATGAAGTCACTTGATTATTCCAGAAAGAAAAATATAACTGAATTTAAATCACTTTAATTTCATGATAAACATTCCTGCTGGTGGAAGAACTGAACTCTCATAGCAACTGCATCACAGGCACCCAGAGCTGCATATGCCTGCTTTATATTGGCTTCTTTCAGGAGAAATAGGAAGTGTAAGAGGCCCTGAGAACCTCTCCTCATTCTACTGCTCCATCCCTTTTCATCCATTCTGACACCTTGCTGCAGCTGCTACCACCATAAGCTTATGATTTCTCTGCTAAATTCACTACAAATACAGGAATATGAAGGTAAATGTAAAAAGCCAAGGTAAGAGGCATTGGCAAGAGAGATGTTATGGGTAAAAATTATTTGTTAACATTAGAACCTGTAACAGTTCTGAGAAACTACAGAATTTAAAGAAATAAAATTACTATTGTGTTTTTGCAGATTTCAGCTTTCTATCGCACTTAGAGAAGAATCCTCCATCTAAACATCACCATAATACTACTTTGTATTGTTAGGCATCTTTTTTATCTGCTTGTTCTAGAGCAGCTCATTTCAACAGCAAGTAAAATTATTCTTGCCTGCAGCAAGTAGGATCATGTGCTATGATGCTCCTGAGTATAACTGATCTCTACTGATGGGTACCAGCTGGGGCTCTGAGACTTGCTCCAACTATGAAGTTCGGTGCCTGAGGCAAGACTCGAGCAGAAGTGAGGCTCCTAAATCCAAAGCTACAATCCAGAATACCCACAGATAGCTGCTGTCCAAGCTTGGAGGCATCTAAACTAACTAGTTATCTCCTTGTTTAACCTTACAAGCTTCTTAAGCACTTAGAATACTTCTTTCACATGTGTCCTAGAGTGCCCCAGCAAAAGCAGCTCAGTGTTTGGTGAAGCCTCCACTATTCCTCCATCCTTGAGTGTCTTACTGTGGTAGCAGTTCCAGAGCACGCCAACATACTGGAACTCTTCCTTTCACAAAACACAGCAGGAACTTCTTTTTAAAATACAGATGAAAGAGGTCATGCCTGCCTTCTTTATAACATCCATGTAGTTAAAGTGCTTGCCCAGGTAGTGGGAGAGTTGTCAGCTGCCATGCTGGGCAAGAGCCCTCTCTGCTACTCCTGTCAAAGCTGTGATACCACAAATAGTAATTCAAGGTTCATACAGTCAAAAGAAGAGTATAAGGTTGAGCATTATGCTTTATCCTAATGATCCAGATGGGCTTTTTTGCAACAGATAACGTCTTTCCTTGGATCAAGCCACTGTCCGGCATCTACTGACATAAAAAAGGATTGTTTAGGATGAAAAGTGCTATGCAAATGTAAATAACCTTTTATTATTGATGTACTATGAGCTGCAGCCTGAAAATAAAGAGCAGATTAGGCACCAGATAGGTAACCATCAGAAATCTCTGGACTCTGGTAAGAGAATTACTTGGAAAGACAATGAAACTGCTGAACAAGAATTAAACCTTTGAATTAAAAACACAGGATGCAAAGCATGGGGCTCCCACACTGAGAAAAGCAGAAATGGCAGAAAAAGCTCTGCACAGAATAAACCAAACCACATCCAAAAGAGTGACAGACTCGGTTTTACAGACTAGACATAACCGAATACAGGGAGCAGCAGCAAATTACATCTTTGTCTCCCCCAGTGATGTGTTCAATTACTGAGACAAGAGTTTCATGCAAAGTGAACACCACAGTAAGTAATTAATTGTAGCACAGATACTTTGAACTCTGAAAGCTATGTTATGTTCTGGCTGTCACCACTTGTTCTGCAAAAATCAGAAGATTTCATGTCAAC
The DNA here is from genome assembly GCA_025774025.1 of Xenus cinereus. Classification (NCBI taxonomy): domain Eukaryota; kingdom Metazoa; phylum Chordata; class Aves; order Charadriiformes; family Scolopacidae; genus Xenus; species Xenus cinereus. The sequence goes on along the minus strand of JAOXJK010000040.1, from coordinate 22,460,727 downwards.
TTTTGTTGAACATTGAATTTCTTTATATTTTCTAAATGAAACTCAGGCAGAAACAAGATGTGTTACAAATGGCAGAAGGGTTTTACTGAAGACTTTTACACCAGCTTTACAGGTGCATTAAACAACTCTATATGAACATCAGGTTATTCGTCAAGCTGGGGTTTGGTAGCAGCTGTATCTAGGCTGTATGTCAGGTATAGACAGCATAAAGGCTTAGCACATGGGGCAGGGATAGAAGGAGGTTTCCAAAGTGGAATAGCAGAGCAGTGCTTGATAATAATAAGACTGCAGTCAGACACGCTTTTCTGAATGCAGCTAAATTGTGTTTAGAGGCTACCAACTTAAACTACTCATCACTACTTTCTTGCCAGAACCCCCTGCTGTTTCCTCAGATCAGTTGACAGCCTACACTTGCTGCCCCTAGCCTGCTCTGGCACGTAAAAGTGATCTGGACTAAAGAGCAACATTAAACCTGCCAGACACATGCTGTTACGAGTACACTGCACTGATCTGGATCATTTCATGGACTGAATTAACTTCTAACTACTAGAATTTGCAGATCTGGTAGAGAGAATGAGTTCTAGTGTCAAGAAGGGGACAGCAATAGGTATACTGATCTGGCAGTAAATTCTCTCTCAGAAACAGTTGAGACAATGTGTTAGAGTGCAATCTCAATGGCTGGAGCAGCAAGGTATCTTGAATGCAAGTGAGGTGGAAACTGCAGCTAAAAGCAAGAGTTGGAAGTCTGCTGAAGCAAGAACCACAGAATGGTTGGAAGTGACCTTTGGAGACCATCTCGTCCAACCCCCCTGCCAAAGCAGAGTCACCCAGAGCAGGTTGGACAGAAAGGCACCCAGGTAGGTTTTGAATATCTCCAGGGAAGTAGACTCCACACCTTCTCTCAGCAGCCTGTTCCAGGACTCTGCCACTCTCAAAGTAAAGAAGTTCTTCCTCATGTTGCACAGGAACTTCCTGTGCCCATTACCCTGTCACCAGGTACCACTGAGAAGAGTCTGGCCCCATCCTCTTGACACCTGCCCTTTACATATTTATAAGCATTGACAAGATCCCCTCTCAATCTTCTCCAGGCTAAACAGACCCAGCTCCCTCAGCCTTTCCTCATGAGAGAGATGCTCCAGTCCCCCGATCATCTCTGTAGCCTCTGCTGGACTCTCTCTAGCAGTTCCCTGTCTTTCTTGAACTGGGGGGCCCAGAACTGGACACAGTACTCTAGATTAATTAATACCACATCAGACCGATGTTTCTTGATAGTGTACCAAGCATTCTGTGTACTTGCTGTAGGCAAATAGTCTTTTTCTACATACAAACTATATGTTAAAACAGACATCTGTGCTCTGAAGTGTCTTATTTTCTTTTTTCCCCTAGAAAAGCCCAAGTTTTCCTCTAGCAAGAGATCTCTTCCCCTTCTCATATGCAGGGTATGGCTGCCTGTGCCCACAGGCAGCTCTGATTATACAGCTGTAACCTGGAATGAGGTTCCTGTGGAATATACTGTGTGAGAGAGCTGTAAAAAGCCTCATCAAGGGCCTCTCCCCCCACTTTGCTTGGAAGCCACTTTTAAGCTGAGGTCCTTACCCTTGGTCCTTGCTTCAGCCACACAAAAATAATTTATCCAAAATCCAAAACACAACACCACATGAAAGGGCAGATACATATGGGCGTGCAGGCATTGTGAACAGAAAATTAGGCCTTTCCTGTCCATTTGCCCTCTCAATATCAAGAGCTGTACTGGGTCTGGCTGTGATGGAGTTAACTTTCTTCACAGTAGCCCATGTGGTTCCGTGTTTCGGATTGGGACTAGAACAGTGTTGATAACACTGGTGGCTGAGGTCAACCCACCATAACATCACACATCTGATTTTTTTTGTACCTTACACAGAGTCCCAGCTTCTGAAGGTAAATCATTATTCTAGAATCTCAGCTTTCATATTAAAAAAATAAAGAAACAAGGAAAGAAGAGGTAAGCTTCTTGCCCATGATGTTACAGAAAAAAAAATCTTGAAAATTTACTCTGTTTTTAAGAACTAATGAATGATGGTCTACTTATGATATTGTGATGTTTGGAGTTAGCAGTATTACCCACTTCATCTGAACCTCTGTATCCATTTACAGTCCCCTCTGTTCCATACCTGAAACACATCTATTAAGTCCTACACAAGATGACATGTGTTTATACTGCGATTAAAGGAAGAAGCTGTTCTGCCTGCAATGTACGAGCCTACATTTTGGAAACCCATGGCAACTTCACAAAAGCAGCATTGGAGGTGGCTAGAAGCAGTTTTAAGCCTTTTCATTGTACTCCTGTTGTTAATGGCTCCTGGCTGTAAAGAATTGTGCCACCTTCAGGGTACTCCTCAAGATGGATGAGGAAAGCTCTGGAGTCTTGCGAGGGGGTGGGTAGATCCGAAATGGGAAATAGGCCTCTGATCTTTCTAACTACAGCACACTGATGTTCCTGGGGTAGCTCATGCAGCACTCTGTCCCTTGCCCATCTAGAACAGCTAGTGAACACAGGTGGTGTAGCTGAATTGGCCTACGATGGCAACAGATGCTGTCCCCCCACTTCTCCAGTGCAGGAGAAAAGGGGAGATAAAGAGATTTACCTTAAACCGGGACAACAGGAAAGTTGATCTGCTGGAGCTTTCTGTTTTCATTTCTGTCACACGAGTGAGAAAAGAAAGAAGTCTGAAGCCCATTTTAGGGATCAATCCATAAGGGAAGTACGTCGCCACCTGGCCTCTGTCAAATGAGGTCTAATCACATTCTTTCAGACATGTACAGGGAAATGTCAGAAGATGGGTCTAACTCACCATTGTCTAGTTCTATTCCTACATTATGTGGTCCAGACTGGTGAGGCTTGGGATTCCAAATAACAAAATGGTGGAAATTACACTTGTCTTTACTGAGCCGTTGTCCCACCATGGTCTTCTAGCAGAAGGTCCTCTACTTCTACCTGAGGAATTCTCTGCGAGTACTCTACATATGTAAAAAGAATTTGACTAGTCATGGCAAAGGTATCACACCAGATTCAGTACTTTCCTACTCTTCTCTGCAAACCAGGAATACCTTTTTGTGATTTGCTTTACATTACTATCTACACTACTTTTTACTAAGAATTGCAATTTAGGGGTACTGTCTTACCAATCTTTCCCAGTTTAGTACAAATGCAGTTAACTTTAATTATGAGTACAGGAATACCGCAACTTCCTGCAGTTCCAAAGCTCTTTAGATTCCTTTAGGATGAAAATTTATGGGGTGCAAGTGCTGCTTGTTAACAATCAAAATTGCATAAATCCCACAGGAAAAAAAAGAGCTATTTCACAGTATTTTGTAAGCTCTCACTCTCTCTGTTTTTCACCTAATTACATAATTGTTTCATTGCTATAAGCTTTGCACCAAGAGTACTGAACAGGGCTACCGAAAGGTGATACCAATTACTAACAGCAATTGTAATTTCATAATCATCTTAAATTTTAATTTGCTGCTGCCAGCTTGTTAAAGTGCCAATCACACATCTCCGTTTGCATGTATTAAGAAAATAGTAATCATTCATTTACTGCTTTTATAATTCCTAAGTTAATTCTGCAGCAGTTTGAGGTATGTCTTCAGTACTCTGCAGCCATCCTGAGCTCTTTGAGGAGCCCAGGGAATGGGAAATCAACATACCAGAATGGCCTCATTAGAACCAAATAAAATGTTCACTCAGAACCCTTTAATCTCAACCGTGCACAAATACTCAGTGAAAGGAGATACAAAGTGGCACCACAGCTTCCCAGTGCACACTGGTAATCAACATGATGTGATGTTTTTGCTATATACCTTCCCTCTGTGGAAGGTGAGAGACAGCTTTTCACAAGGAGGCTCTTCTTCCTACTTGGTTATGACATGAAGGCTCCTCAGTCCTCACTGAGCGGAGGATGGCAGTGCTACCAGAGGGACACGCAGAAAACTCAAAGTTTGTACACTGTAACTTCATCCTGCAAAACTCCAGGTAGAAGAACTTACCCTGAACACATCACCTGATACAGGGAACATCATAAGCAAGTAAGTGATGTCAGTCCAAGTTCCCATGCTTTGACTCAAGGCTTATACATAGTTCTGTTGTGACTGAAGTCCTCAGAAAGTAAAAGCCCTGCTACCTTTCCCAGATAAAGAAGAATCTCTTTTAAATTAGCTAGAACAGACTTTTAATATTGAAGATCTATTTATTTCCACTGCTCCTCGTTAGGGTTGTGCACTGTAAGTTATTACATACCAACACATACTAGTATGCTTCAAATTTTGGCTGTCAGCTAGATTAATCCCCACATCTCTCAGCAGTTTCCAGGTCAGAGGCACACATTTTTTTTTCCTCAAAAAAGGTAAAGTATGGGAAGGGAAAAAAAAAAGCTAAAGATTTCTTTTCAGTCTTTCTAGACCCCAGCAGTCAAGCAGAAACTCTTGATTTCAAGGCAATATAACAAAATTAAAAGCCATTGGCAAAATCCTCTTGAAAAGAATGTAAGAGAGTAGCTGAGGGTTAGAGAAGGGAGGAGAGAGGCTCAAATGAAATTTTGCTGTCAAGAAAACAGTAATATTTTATTGCATGAAAAACACATTAGGGAAAAACCCAGTGATGCACTTTACAATTGTGACATAGCTGCAAGTTTCTGTGTTCTTTATCATATCCCCATTATTTTTTTCCAATACAGTGCAGAAAAAAAAAATCTGTACTTTAAGACAATCCAAAGCTCTGCAAATCACTCCATGCAGTTTTCACCTGATGTTTAATTCCTCTTATTTGCTCCCATATTCTGCTGATGTTCTGTAAATTCTATTACTTTTTTTTTTTTTAAACACAGTCCTAACTAGCAAGTTCTAACAAAACTGGCCAAAAGAAACACATTTCTGCATATTCCATTTTCTCTGTATTTTCCTCCATTTTTCCATCCTTTTCCCTTTTTCAAGTATTCGACGCAGGCAAAATCAAAGTAACAAAGAGATTGGTTAGAGTTAAGATAAGAGAGGAGAACTAGGACTAATAGAAAAGATTAAGGAAGAAAATTTCAACTGAATATCAAGAGACTTATTGGCAGTGAAATTTACTGAATTGTGAAGTATTGTCTTATGGAAAGTGTCAGAACATTCACTTTAAGCCATTCCCATAATACTCTAGGGAACAAGGCAGAACCAGCCTCCCAAAGGCAAGTCCACAGTATCTTTGGTTTTCTCTGCTCACAGTCCTGCTTTGGCATTTTGTAACATTCAGTTCTTCCATGTTTTGGAATTACAGAACTAACCACTGAAATAAAACTTAGAATATATTTACCAGAATTTCTGAGTTTGTACAAGTTTCAGAGTTTTAGTTCTATTTAGTTTAAGAAAATTCACCCATTCTCAATGAAAATTATTTCCTTACATGAAAGCATTACAGTAATTTTCAAGGTAGTTTCTTATCTCTACCTATGTACCAAAGACTACTTTTTAAACAGGCCTACAATGTAAAAAAAAAAAAAAATCAGTATTAAAATTACTGTTTTCTGTTCACATTTTTAAGCAAACATAAATTTCAGGAATTTTCAGGATGTCTATGTAGTATAATCCATTGCATTTTCTTTGGAAAGTTTAGAGACTCAAGGTTGTTTAAGACTGTATCACTATTATTGTTATTTGTTGGTTTTAGTACCATGAAGAAGATAATATTCAGTTCACTAACTAAAACTCTATGAAGACCCACCAATTTATCCAGTAGGTGCAACAACATTTACCTGGTTCCTTGGACTCCTCACGAAGAATGCTGATCACTGGTCCTGTCTTGCTCATTTCCATCACTTCAGGTTTTCTGTGACAAAAAATATAGCCAATTATTTCTGTTACAATACTCCTCAATGTTTTGCCTGGGATTTCTACTGATAGTAAAATTTCCTGTAGTCTATGAAATCCAGTAAGAATCATTATTACCATGGTGTTCAGCAGCATGCCATTGATGTTTACTGTACAAGGCTAATCACCTATGGGTTACTGTACTGTCATAACTGCTCGGATCAAATGCAACAAACTTCAAAACCAGCAGCATTAACAATAGCATATTCTCAAGTGAACTTGCAATGGAAAATATGCTTCTGAACTTAAATTACTAACATGGGGTCTTTTTTAAAATAGAGATCTGCCTTAAATACAAAGGTGGGTGTGCTACATTTCTACTTGTGTGGTCTTCAAAATTTTTAAAAGTCAAAGTAATCTGAAAGAGCAGATCATTTATTCACAAAGGTCTACCTGGAGGAGACATCACATATCAATATGAATTAATTTTTTCAAGCAGAAACTATCGGAACTGCAACTACTAAGACTACCCATACTTACATAGCCACTACAGTAGATGTAGCTTTAGAAGAGCGCATACGCACAATTCAACACATTGAGTGCTGCTAACAGGGTCACAGTTGGCCCCTTCAGATATTTTACATGGTGGCCACTAAAATTATTTTGAAAAAGATACATTTCACCATCACTGAGTGGCAATAAAAATATCTTGGGTAAAATCTCGCCAAGTTTTCAAGCTATCTGGCGCTCTGATTAATATATAGTGGGCCTGTCCAATGCACAATTTGAATAAAATAAGCAATTAGGCATATATGTACCACAACTGTTGGTTATTATGTCTTGAGACAGTCTAATCCAGTTTTACAAAACAAAGTATTTAGGTTTTTATTTTATGGTGGTCTTTCTTTGATTAGAATTATAGAAATTCTGCTTCTCCTGAGCTTCTAGCACCCAGTGCTTCTGCAGTATTCATTTTGTCAAAGGGCATTTGCTTGGCTTAATCTGTTGGAAGATCTGTTAATATTTTAATAATAAGCATATTTTGCTGTGTAGTCACCTTGCCACAGTGATACAGAAGGTGGGTTTTGGTGCTTTAAGACAAGTAACACTATCGTTGACATCAACAGGAGTTACAATAAGAATAATGGTGGGCAGAGGAATAAGGTCAGTGACTTAGAAACATAAGACATTTCTTGTTGTATCCAAGAAACTTAAGCACGCCTTCCATGCCAGTCAGTCTCTCTTGACAGTTTCAATGCCTACTCCAACAGTTTCTTCCAATCTTGTTACCTCCCTTGCAAGCAAAATGCCAGAGAAGACAGTTTTAGACACTAAGATAGTTACTCTGCATATATTTTTCTCCAAAGATGCAGTCATAGTCCTAAGTCTTTATGCAGTTTCATTGCAAAAGCTTTCTGACAACACAGTGATGCCATGGTAGTCCCTACATAAAGTCTTTTAAGGTCCATTGCAATATTTCATTATCACCTCAAAGTCAGTGTTAGATCTTCAACTAGAGTAATAGATATAATACATTACAAAGACACAGCAAGACAAAACGTAGCTCAAAACATCTTATATTAACACCAGTCAAAACAGTAATATTTCTATGAGTTCTTAGAAGATTTTCTGGATTGTTTCAAATTATTTAAGAGAGGAGAGTAATCGCCCAAGGGATAATTGCTGAAATTGCCTTCCTACCCTCATACAGGTCAACACTCCCACACAACTTGGTTTCATCTGCAAACTTACTGAGGGTGCACTCAATCCTTATTCAGGTCATTGATAAAGATATTAAAGACAACCAGTCCCAATAACAAGCCCTGGGGAACACCACTCATGACCAGCCACCAACTGAATTTAACTCCATTCACCACCACTCTCTGGACCCGGCCCTCCAGCCAATTTTTTAGCCAGCAAAGAACACTCCTGTCTAAGCCATAGGCAGCCAGTTTCTCCAGGCGAATTCTGTGAGAAACCACATCAAAGGCCTTAAAGTCTGGGTAAACAACATTCACAACCTTTCCTTCATCCCCCAGGCAAGACACTTTGTCATAGAAGGAGATCAGATTTATCAAGCAGGACCTGCTGTCATGAACCCATGCTGACTGGGCCTGATCACCTGGCTGCCCTTCACATGTCACATAATGATCTGTTCCACGACCTTTCCAGGCACCAAGGTCAGACTGACAGGCCTGTAGTTCCCCAGATCATCCTTCTGTGCATGGGCATCACATCTGCTAGATGCCAGTCAGCTGGGACCTCCTTGGTTTGCCAGGACTGCTGATAAATGATGGAAAGTGGCTCAGTGAGCACTTCCACCAGCTCCCTCAGTAACCTCAGGTGGATCACAATAGATCCCCATACACTTGTGTATGTCCAGGTGTTGGAGCAGGTCCCTCACCATCTCCCTTTGGATTACTGGGGGTTCATTCTGTTCCCCACCCCCATCTACTAGCTCAGGGGTCTGAGTGCTCAGTGAACGACCAACTCTACTACTAAAGACTGAGACAAAGAAGAGGCAGAGAGAGGACAGGGAATCTTCTGTGTCATGTGGCTTTTCTGCCATGTGTGCCTGGTTCAGGGAAGGTAGGCTGCAACTCCATCAGTTTCTCTCTCTCTCACTCCCTGATGGTTCTCAATCTACTCATCTCCTCCCAGAGCTCCATCACCAAGTGGAGGAGCTCCTCTACCTGCACACTCCTCCCACAGACACACTCACGGCTGCCACCTGATACTGGCCTAAGGGCCGGGACACCCTGCGGCCTGACACCCGGGTGGCAGCGTGCTCTCAAGGAAAGCTCCGGCTGGGAGGCTGCCTCAGTCCTGCTGGTTGTAGAGCTTGGAGAGGCGAAGGCCTTCCGGGTTGTTACCATGGCTCCCTGAGCAAGCTGGTACAGCCCTTCTGGGCAAATCGCCGCGCTTCTCCCCCTGGGGCCGCCTTTTGGGGGAGGCGCCATTACCGCTGGCCCCGCCCCGGTCTCCTCAGCAAGCTTCGTGCCACCTGCCGGCTCGCGCGGGCGGTCTACGCCCTCCCGGCCCTTCCCCAGCTACGGAAAGCTGAGGAAAAGCCCCCTTTCTTTCGCCATGAAGCCCCGCTTCCTTACGGACGTACCCTCACCGGAGCCGTCCCTCGGTGAGTGACCGTTAGTGGCGGTTACACCCGCCCGGTTTAAATCTTGCGCCGTTACCTCTGGCCCCGGCCCCGTCTCCTCAGCAAGCCTCCTGCCACCTGCCGGCAAGCTGAAGAAAAGCCCCTTTTTTGCCCCGAAACCCTGCTCCCTTGCGAACGTACCCCTACCGGAGCCGTCCCTCAGTGAGTGACCGTTGGTGGCGGTTACACACCGTTTAAATCGGGCGCCGTTAGCTCGAGCCCCACCCCGGTCTCCTCAGCAAGCCTCGTGCCGCCTGCCGGCTCCCGCGCGCTGCCTGCGCCCACCCCCGGCTCCGGAAAACTCAGGAAAAGCCTCTTTTTTTTTTTGCCCTGAAGCCCTGGTTCCCTTACGGACGTACCCCCACCGGAGCCGTCCCTCAGTGGGGGTGAGGGACCGCCACCGTTAGTGGCGGTTACACCCGCCCGGTTTAAATCGGGCGCCGTTACCTCTGGCCCCGGCCCCGTCTCCTCAGCAAGCCTCCTGCCACCTGCCGGCTCGCGCGGGCTGCCGGCAAGCTGAAGAAAAGCCCCGAAACCCCGCTCCCTTGCGAACGTTCCCCCACCGGAGCCGTCCCTCAGTGAGCGACCGTTGGTGCCGGTTACACACCGTTTAAATCGGGCGCCGTTAGCGCGAGCCCTACCTCGGTCCCCTCATCAAGCCTCGTGCCACCTGCCGGCTCCCGCGCGCTGCCTGCGCCCTCCCCCGGCTCCGGAAAACTCAGGAAAAGCCTCTCTTTTTTTTGCCCTGAAGCCCCGCTCCCTTACGGACGTACCCCCACCGGAGCCGTCCCTCGGTGAGTGACCGTTAGTGGCGGTTACACCCGCCCGGTTTAAATCTTGCGCCGTTACTTCTGGCCCCGGCCCCGTCTCCTCAGCAAGCCTCCTGCCACCTGCCGGCTCGCGCGGGCTGCTGGCAAGCTGAAGAAAAGCCCCGAAACCCCGCTCCCTTGCCAACGTTCCCCCACCGGAGCCGTCCCTCAGCGAGTGACCGTTGGTGGCGGTTACACACCGTTTAAATCGGGCGCCGTTAGCTCGAGCTCCACCCCGGTCTCCTCAGCAAGCCTCGTGCCACCTGCCGGCTCCCTCGCGCTGCCTGCGCCCTCCCCCGGCTCCGGAAAACTCAGGAAAAGCCTCTGTTTTTTTTTGCCCTGAAGCCCTCGTTCCCTCACGGACGTACCCCCACCGGAGCTGCCTCTCCCTCGGTGAGTGTTAGATCCCTAACTAGGATCATAGATGTAATACCTTACAAAGGTACAGCAAGAGAAAAGCTGGCTCTAAAACATCTTACCTTAACACCAGTTAAGAGTGTGATATTTATATGACTTCTTAGAAGATTTCCTGGGTGGTTTCAAACGATGGGAGAGAGGAGGGTCAGTGCCCACGGGGAGAGTTGCTTTTCTGAAACCTGTTTGCTAGAATCTACCCTTTCAACCTTTGCTAAGTAGTTTTTATCTTATTTCTTATTCCTCCACTGATGCTGCAGGTGTTTTGCGTTTTTCTAACAGCAGTTGGGTAATTCAAGAGTAGAAAGCACCACGTATTCATTGAAATGAATATACAGAACTAAGTTTCAGGAACAGTTTTGTTGTTTTCCTGATGTGTAGCATGGAAACTGACATAAAATTTTTACAAAGAACTCATCTTAAAATGACTGAATACAATATAGTACTCAACAGGCTTTTGTCAGGTGCTATTGAATTCTAGTTCAACAACCTTTCTCTGTTTGTGTATGGATCTTCACTGCATGAAGTTAAATAGCAAGAAGAGATATCTGTTTGTTACAATTTTACTTTATCAGAAGTTTACACCTGGGGTTTTTTTTTCACTTTTAAGACACAAGTCTTCTGTTGTAATAAAAAGCACATGCTCTTTACAGAAGCAAAAACTGAATCTCCTGCCAAAACTGAATGAATGAAGCTACATTCAGAATTATTTTCCTTAGTAACTTTCCTTTACTGGTGTAATGTGATAGATATACCCAACATATCGCTGAAATAAGTAGAAATAAATAAATAAAGCATTTACTTATTTTCAGATAACATTTCCCAGCGCTAAAATACCTTTTATACTACCTTGCATACCTCCCCTGAGTAACCTGTATTAGAAGCCAGACTGCAATGAAGGCAGGCCTTTTTTTGATTGAAAGTTAAAGCAAGCATTGTGTAAACACCGATTCAATCAGCACATTTAGTTCTGTTTGGGAGATGTGTCAATAACTTGTCTGTCTTCTGTGCATGTGTCACAGAAAGCAAAATCCATATAGCTGTATCATTCAGGATTCTTCACACAAACACGGATTTTCTGTGGCTCTGTAGTTAAAATCCCTCAAGAAATGCAGTAGCTTTTCAGGCCAGAAGACTCTTGCAATAGTCTTACCAGACTTTGTCTAGCACGGACCACTGAATTTTATCAACTTATTCCTTTATAAAACCTCTATCCTCCAGCAGAGCTGGATGTATCTTTCACGAACAGATCTTGTCTTTATTTAAAGACTTCAAGGAGATGAATTTAGCACATTCATAAAGAAGTTGTTCCAGCAGTTAATGAACCTCTAGTAAAAATTTCTATCTTCAGTGTAGCTTTGTCTGGTAGATTGAAGAGCCCTCTTATCCTAAAATCATACATATGCAACCCAGGAAAGCCACCTCTAATGCGTTCATTTTCTTTTGTCACTTTTTGTGATACTAACACCACCTTATGTATGTTGGATATTCCACTGTAGATGCATCACACAATGGATTTTTGCCTCCTTTGGGTTACGGTACGTAATCCTGAATCATGTCAATGACTGCCTTCCAAAACAGCACTTCCCATTCTAGTCGTCTGTCCTGTGCTCTTGGCTCCAAGAGTTTCTGTCTCTTACTGTGTTAAATTCTGAGCTCAAGAGGACCTCGTTTATCAGGACATCCAGAAAACTGTAGAATTCCCCTGTCCCTATAGCTTAGTATGTCACAATCTGTCATCTGTAACCTTGTGGCAATGACTTGCATTTCTGCTTTTATCCTAGGACCTCCATAGCTAGGATGCGAAGAACCTATCAATTTAAAAATAAATTTAAAAAAGATAGAAATTAGGCTTATTTTAAAACTCTTCCTCTGCCACAGTGCAACAGAACTTACTGAGGCACTGTGATTGGACAGAGTGACTTCTTCAGTTCTTACTCTTTCCACTCTTTTGCAACACTTCCTTTTCTACATGATGTCCAGTTAGGTCTCAGTTAAAAATAAATACTTCACTGTTTTACGTATATTCTTGTTTAGACTGCCATTTTTGAGAACTGCCGGTATTACTGCTTCCCTGACCCAATTCTGTTATAATGGTCCAGACTAGCGTAAACATGTTTAACACTGGAGCCCTCAAATTGGACTAGGTTTAGGGTGCAAACACGCATGTGGCTTTGGTCACAAACCTGAAGGGACAGCAGGCTCCTGTAGTGTGGGGAAAGGGAGCTGCAGGCAACAGCAGCCTCAGCTCTAACTGCCTCAACTTGCGACTCCCGCCTGGGTTTACTGCAGCTAGGTTACTCCATCTCATTCTGCTGCCTTAGGTTTGGTCGTATTATTTACAGGGAGGACTTTATCCCAGTACGTGTATGCCAGATCAGGTCATGTAGCTCTCTAACAAGATAAAGCCATCGTAAGATACAGATCTGGCACAAGCACTGTTGTGTTCTCTGGCCAAACCGAGGTCAAATGTATACTGCAGATAGCTCAGAGTTGTGTACGGATCAAGCTTTAATAGAATCATAGAATCCCCTAAGTTGGAAAGAACCTTTCAGATCATCTAGTCCAACCATCAAACTAACACTGACAGAAACCATCACTAAACCGTCCACCCATCTTTTAAACACCAGGTTATATGCTGCCACAGAAATGTTATATCCACACTTTTGTAATTCAATGGCAAAAGAAATGCTAACATCCCTTCTGTGCCAACACATGAGCAACATGGAGGCTACCTGTACTTCAGCCCATCCTTAATGTGGCAGTAGGAATGTCTCCTGCTCAACTGTGAATGTTCTAGCTTTACATTTAGGTTTCTATAGAGCTAATTTATATTGCTGACTGAGTTTTTTGCGGCAGTGTGTAGAAATAAGAAACACTCTTAAGTGAATCACACAATGACATGGGGTTGGAAGGGACCTCTGGAGATCATCCAGTCCAACCCCCTGCCAGAGCAGGTCCACCCAGAGCAGGTCCC
>JAOXJK010000040.1:22411448-22447450 GCA_025774025.1 Xenus cinereus | reverse complement strand
TCTCCAGAGAAGGAGACTCCACCACCTCCCTGGGCAGCCTCTTCCAGGGCTCTGCCACCCTCACAGGAAAGAAGTTTCTCCTCATGTTTAGGTGGAACTTCTTATGTTCAAGTTTGTGCCCATTTCCTCTGTGAAGATGTGAAATGAAGATGTATTGCATTTATCATCCATATAAATATGGGGAATACTGAATGTACCTATTAATCAAATTCTCTTAGTGTGAATATATGGTTCTGTCTTTGAATTTACTTGAGCTGTGTCCAGGTGAGTCTATAAAAATTAGCAATGAATTCTGCAGTTATCAGGTCTTATGTTCTAGAATTTGTGTCTAGTATTTCCAAGTACTGAGAGGTATTGAAATAAACATCAGGAAAACTTAAGTTTACTATTTGGAGAAACATGTTCATGTTTTAATTAGTAAAAATGGAATAGTTCTTCAGAAACACACAGAAAACTTGGAATCATTCAAAATGTACGAGACAAAAAATTAGCGAAATGATGATAAGGAATAATCCTTCATTAATCAGGGGCAGAACTGGTCAATTATCTAGGTCTCACTTTTTCCTGGTTTTTATCATAAAGATTGCACTTTGTACTGAACTTTGGAGATATCCTGGGGACAGAATATCTCCACAAAGATCAGCTGAGGACCTCACCTAGAGACTGGACAGAGATAGTTTGCATTCTGCATCTTCTGGAGTTTAGAGGTATTGCCTCTTTTCTTCTGGTTATCCTTGTGATTCCTTTCGGTAAGGTTTCTTATGGTACAAAATGGCCTGCTTTACAGTGATTGTCTTTCTCCTTGAATGTAGGGTAGGGGAGATCGTGATCTTTTCCCAGCTTGTTTTCGAGCTTTCATGGTCTGTTTTCTCCCCCTCCCTTTCTCTCTCCCTTTCCATCTCAACCCTTAGAATTATGAGATCTGAAACAATAGTGAAACAGTAAGTGTTGCACTGGGACACTCTGGACCAGCTGCTGAGCAAAGAGCAACATAGAGGACTTCTTCAATTATTCTTCCCACAGCTCTGGCTGCATCCCACCATACTCTGTAGGAGAACAAGTAAAAATATAACAAAACCCAATAATTAAATGGAGAATCCTCTTGGTGGGGGGAGGTTAAAAAAAAAGGCAGAGAAAACCCTGCTTGGCGGTGAATTGCTTCCAGCCAGAAGTCTCTCATTAAATCAGATTGTCCAGCTATTGGACTACGTGCTGTACATTTTTAAATGGTAGAATATTCACACAAGTTGCTAAAAAGCTATCTCTCCTGACAGCCTTGAGTGGGATGGAAATGTGAGATAGTGTATGAGCAAGCAATTAAAATCCTTCCTGCTTGTGCTTTCCAGAATAACCTCAGCATTGTTAAAGGACAGTAAGAATGCAGGTAAGTGTTATCCTTTAAAGAGACTTATAATACAGGAATCTCTGCTACAAGAAGAAGAAAACACTAAGTGGCAGAGTGACTACTTAGGTTTCCTTGACGCAAAAATGTGTGTACGCTGAATAATTCACATTTAGTGCAATCACAACCTTTTCCTCTCTCAGAAGACTTGCACAGCCTGCAAACAATCCCATTACATTAAGAATTCTTGACACTTTGAAACTGAAAGGAAATCAATGCACTTGGGTAACACATTACATTACAAGGTACAAATCATACACTTAATAAGCTCGTTATTGGCACAAGAACAATTAAAACTTTTAGTAAAGTTGTCATGAGTACAGACATTCCGGCTGACACTATTTCAAGTAAAAGGCTATTTTTAGGCAGGGACTAATGTCTCTTGACAAATTTGTCCTACTGCTACCGGGTAGTGAAGGATTTAGGGAAGTAAGCTTCATCACGAGGTTACTTGTGTACACACAGTGGCACAGTCAGTTTCTCTTGTCCCCTAGGGCTTTTAATGGTTCTCCAGCTCTATCAGAATGCAATTCAGAAATACTTCCTGCAGGACACAATTATTCTAGAGAATCCTTGAGTTTGCTTCATGGACTTCTCAAAAAAACCCAGCCTTCCTTCCTTCCTATTCTGAGCTTTCACTATGCTCCCACCTTTATTAGTACCAAAAATGTTCTTTCGTTCCTATTCTCTTATGTTTACTTTAAGTAAACTATTCAAAGCCTGAGTGAAATGATGAGGTTTTGAAATTTACTACTTGTCAATCCTAATTTTGATCAAGATAGACTTGCTGTATTGTATTTTTGACAAGCATTCATTCACTGCATTGTTCATCATCCCAGTACAGTATTACCCGTGACAGTCATAGGGGAAGCGTTGAGCAAGCAGAACTGCTGCCCAGAATGAGGACTGGAACAAGGTTAGGCATGAAAAGACAAAGAGGAGTTCAGCTGGAGTGCGAGTTCATCTGTGGATGAAGAAAGTTATAGGATTCTCAGCGCTCACCTACTGAAAAAATGACAAAATCCCAAAATGCTGTATCTATGATAACCTGCTCCATTGGCAAGTGGCATAAACATGAACATAGCACAGGGAGTTGAGGGCCTCAGTGACAAATTATTGTCCCTTGAGTCTACATTTAATGAACTGGTAGACTTCAGGGAGATGGGAAGGTACAGTGACAAGATTTCAAGGGCATCATAGAATTTCATCTTCAGGCTAGCAGCTGTGTGCTCCTAAGAAGGGCTGAAAATCTCTTGGCAGAAAGCTATCAAGCTAGAAAGGGGGCAAAACTGACTGAAATGCCCAGTAAGACTATCCTCTTGCATTAAGAATACCATTCCAAAAGCCGAGATTTCTGCTAAAGATCTGCAGAAGGTTATGTCACTTGGAGACACAGCCTTCAAGGAAAACAAATAGCTCTTTTGTGATGCCAGTGACAAATGTGTGGTACTTCCCTTGCTAAATTCTAAAAAACGGTCTCTGGGTAGATTCACAGAATCACAGAATGCTATGGGGCTGGAAGGGACCTCTGGAGATCATCTAGTCCAACCCCCCTGCCAGAGCAAGTCCACCTAGAGCAGGTTGCACAGGAACGTGTCCAGGCGTGTTTCAGATTCAGCGGTTAAGGAACATATGAATATACAGAATACAGGGAAGGGCACGGCAGCTTCTAGACTCAGAACGCAAGCTGTTAGGAAGGACTCTAAGGACCAAGAAATATTCACACTACAACATACAGGATCAGGCAGGAGGATGGAAGTTGAGGTATCGGTGTTTAACTGAGAAGTAGTTATTTGGCAGAGCTTTTGCAATACATGCTGACAGATAATGGAAGCAAGCTGATCCCATTTAAAAGACTGGGGGGAAAATTTTTTCCATTGAAGATGTGGGGGGAGCAGATATATGCAAAAAAAGAACACAGTTCAGAAGAATGTATCTTCTAGGTATAAAACCTCTTAATCCACCCGCGGTGTTGTTTAAAGAGTTGATAGCTCTTTGTTGATTATGCTTGTTTCCACCCTATCAGCAAAATGTTTGTTCAAGTTTCTGGACCTCTGTTTTTTGTCTAAGAGGTCAGTAAGGATTACTTTTCAGAGAATCACGGAATAAACTGAGGTTGGAGGAGACCTCTGGGGATTGTCTATAGTCCAATCCCCCTGCTCAAGCAGAGTGAGCTACAGCAGGTTGCCCAAGGCAGCATCCAGTTGAGTTTGGAATATCTCCAAGTGTGGAAATTGCTCAGCCTCTTTGGGCAACCTGTTCCAATGTCCAACCACAGTAAAAAAGTTTGTGTTCATTGTTTCTTGTCACTGGGCACCACTAAGAAGAGTCTGTGTCTATCCTTTTTACACCATCCCATCAGATATTTATACATTTTGATAATATGTTCTTTGAGCCTTTTCTTCTCCAGGCTAAACAGTCCCGGCTCCCTTTCTCATGTGAGAGGTACTCCAGTCCCTTCATCATTCTTGTGGTCCTGGATGGATAGACCCAGGATGGCCATTTTCTGGCTGGCTGGATAATTCAGCTCCTTGAAGCAGTGTCTTTGTTACCTTTTCCTGAAACACTGCCAATTTTAAACTGGTGTTCCTACTCGTAGTAGTTGCTCAGATGTTTGATGTTAAAACTCCTCCTCAAACTGAAGTTTAGGAAGAAGTTTTTCTGGTCAGAGTGACCAGAAGCCGTTTAGGAGAACTCATTTGAATCAAGTATTTATACTGAAAATATCTCTTAGACATCTTGGACTCAGAGTCATTCCTTTTAAGCAGAAGCTCAGGTTATACAGGAACTGTGAATTTAACTCCTTGCTACTCCGTAGAAACCTGACTGCCAAATTATGACATTTCCACAGAAGTAGGAAGTATTACTGTAATTCCTTTAAACGGCTTTTCTTCTTTCTGTCTCTAATGGTACTTTTCAACTAAAATTTTCCATTGTTGCTAACAGCAGTTAACCTCAAAGAAGAGAGCATTACTGTAAGCGGCGCTGCAGGCAGTAACTAACATTTAAAGCAAAGTAGTTGAAAGTAGGGCTAAGTGACCCCATATGTAAAACATCAGCGACTGTCAGCACTCTGTTTATCCCACCACTTTTACCTCCGATGCTTCTGGCTGAGCTACCGCACTGGCTTGCCTAAACTTAAAATTATTAAAATGGGCATTAGTGAATTATTCTTCCAGTATGAGCCAAGAGCTATTGCAAGCCCAGATTCCCACCAGGAGTTCGTGCGGAACGTCTGGGTGGTAAGATGAAGCTTGTAGACAAGCTTCGACACCGTTAGGAAATTTTAGCAATCAGTTCTTGATGGAGACACAGTCTCTCCAGTGTTCTTATTTCTTGGACCCTTCTCACTGGGGAAGATTTTGTTACACAAGAAAGATGAATGCTGCCAATTTACCTCTGTAGAAAGCAAATAACCTTAAATAACTAAGAACCTTTACATATGTATTGACCATATATTTTATATGTACTGCTGTAACACAGAACTGCAATAGGATACAAAGGTGTGCCTGGTTTTCAGCAAAAACTTGTTCCTGCGTTGCTGTGGAAGAGGAATTGACTGAAATAATAAGATATGGCTGATGATTAAACGCACAGTTAGGATCTCAGAGGTTTAATAAATAAGATGGCCCAGAAACTGGTAATTAGAGGTCTCGGCAGCAGCATGACTCTGAACTTAGGGTTTAGAGGCCGAACTGTAAGAAATGGAATGTTTTATGATCAGTTTTGTAGTTTTGTTACATCTTCACCCTTTGTGTTAAAACTTGTGAAGTTAAAAAACCCCCAAAACCTAAGTAAAGCTCTGTTTTAGAAATGTCCCTTTTTAATTGTGTAACTACTTGTCTTACCCTGTCAATTTTGCCATGAAATCAAATTCAATTCCTTGGCACCAACAACTCACCATCTGGTAGCTGCGATAAAATACATCAAATATTTAAGTAAATGAGACGTTGATAGGAAATGGAGAGTAGTATAAATCTGGAAAATTCTTCAAAGTCTATCTACTGTTTCTTGGAAATATTTGAAGAATGGAAGGAAGAAAGATTTACTGCAGAAAGAGTAAAAAGGCAAAAAGACAGAATTAGGAGGACAATATGATGGCTCATCTAGTGCATCTGGGTAGTGAAAAAGCATAGCAAAATCTTTGCCATCTATTAAGGAAGAAGACACCAAAGGACTGTGGAAGAGGAACAGCTTAGTTTTCATTGAGGCAGGTGATCAGGCAGATAAAACCAAATATCAACGATGCAAACCTTGGAAGCCAGAAATAGGAATGTGTAGGTAGTGTCAGAGAAGAACAAAGGAGGCTAAAGAAGTCAAATTTTCAGAAAAATAACAGGTAAAAGAGCAGGGAGGTAACAAGAAGGCAAGAGACTGGGATTTCTGAACATTTTACATTCTGTTATCTGTCCAACCTTTGGACAATTTCATTGTATGCGTGATATTTTTTGGTGGGAAGAAGAGCAGTTATTGCAATCAGTACTGCACGTTGGGAGCAGTCAAACCCATCATAGGCTTAGACTTTGTAATTAACCTCTGGCAGGGTTTGGGTGTTCCATATGAGCAAAAATGGACTAATCACCTTTTGTGGGCCACTTTATTTCTTGGTAACACAGTTACTATTTTGACCCTAAATCTGACCTGAAGTGTAAGTGATACATTTTCATATTTTACTTCAGCACTGTTTCCCTTTCATTGAGCCTGAGATACCAGAAACTGAAAGGAATCTTTGCAGTTTAACACATTCTAATATGATAAAAACAAGCTGAAGCAAACCTAGAAAGGTTATAAAAAAATATTTCTATAGCACCTGCATGAAACTGTATTGGGTGCTAGTTTGTCTGAGGGCCAGATCACACCCTCGACTAAGATTAATTGCTAAAGTTCTGTATTAAGCTAAATCTGCTAAGTCTTTAGAATTCAGCCGTGCTGGAAGCTTTCCTAGGCTGACTAAAATTCTGAACATTTTGTCCAGACTTGCACCGCGTACATTGTAAAACCTGGAATTAATTCTTCAAGAGCCTGCCTACTGCATTTGTTCTAAAGCCTTGTTTAACAAAGGAGAAAGGAACGTGCGTGTCCCCGATGATAGCTAAATCCCTGAAAATGAAAGAAAAGGATGAGATCCATTAGAGAGGGAGGGAGGTATGTAATTAGCTGTTCTCTGAATTATCCTAAGCGGAGTGATCAGAACCAGAAGCCCATTGTGTACCACTTCACAGTTCACCCAAGCAGGCGCAGGTGTGTGTCGCACCCACAGCTTGGCTTCTGGGACAGTGTTGTGCTGTGGCAACAGGGGGGCCTGCGTGTCCCTGCCTTTACCTAAAAGTGCAGCAGCAAGTTCTCGCGTGAACTTTTTGTTTGACAGTAGAAATGATGAATAGAGTTGTTTTCTTTTAAGAAAATCCTGTAAGAGCTCAAAAGACCGGAATATTAGATAACCTTTCCATGGGTGGGATCTGCACAGCGTGCTGCTCCCCGATGGGAGGCCTGTTGATGCCGTACAATTCAGGGTTCCCAGCATCTGAAGGGGTGTAAAATCATCTATACCATCCTCTCTTTCTTTATAGATCATCTGCCTTCAGGACAGTCAAACTCACTTCAGATAGGTGACAAGATGCCAACATTTCTCAGTTCCACACAGAAATACCTACGCTTTTACTAAAACTGAATCTCAAGTTTTGCTCTGTGCAAGAAAAACTTGATGTGAAGCTCTTCATTAACATCTCATTCTCTAAAAGATCGATATTGACTCCATCGAGAAAGCTACAATACACACTGTCAGTCTCCATGAGTGTTTGAGTTAGACCTGCTCTCTTTCCCTGCTTTCATTTCTTTTGATCGATCAGTGGAGAAGGAAGGAGGTGGACAGCCTGTGTCTCTGCTGCTTGTGAATGATCAGGCACAGACAATTTACTAGACTCCCCTGGGGATGGCATTTTAGGAAGAAACAAAATACCATGTTTTACATCTGGTTGCTTACAGGATCTTGTTCCCCACTTCTTTCTTGGTGACTCTAACTTTGGTGACTCTAAGGCCTATGCCTTTCCTGCACCAGGGCCAAATTATCCATTTTTGCAAAATGCTGATAGAAGACACAATCTTTTAATATTTGGAGACCTTCTGTACATGCCTGCAGCAGTGAACCTGAATATACATGGCACAAGGTGGAGGTGCATCAGTCCCTGAGTTATAAAGCAGCTTCCTCTTGAGGAATCCCCGGTACCAGCTCATTTCTGTGTTGGGCTTGGCATTCCAAGACCTGCAGCAGTTTTTCTCCCACTAGATTTCTTTTAAATAACTTTGAGTTTAACTTGGTGCTATCACTTTGGCATGCTGAATAATTTTTTTTTCCAAATGTGTTTTGATTTTTGGAATAAAAAACACGTTCAAGCTTCACAGACTGTGCTTACTTAGGCTGCCAGTGAACTATTTCATACTGCATCTTTTTGATGAACCCAACTAGGAAACTGTGTCAAAAGAGACAGCCATTTGCTAACAATCAGTCATCAATCAAGCATGATATGCGGAGACTTTTTACGTAAAGTAAGAAGGCATTGTCAATGTCCTGAATAAATTAGAATATAAGCACAGAGATAAAGCAATGCTAATGAAAACAGCAGCTTCTTCCTTGATGACAGAGGAGCAACAGCCAAAATATTTAAGTGCAGCACAAACATAATGGGTACTAAACTCTTACTTAAGTGTGGACGGACTACCACAAAATAAAGACATTGTAAAGATAGGTTTACCTGCATGCAGTTATTATTCTTCTGGATTGTTTCTCTCTTAGTAAAACTGAATGTTAGCAACTGCAAATAGATGATGAAGATGTAAAGATGAGTATTACAAATTAAAAGATGGATTAGCATCAGTGAAAAAAGGAGGAAAAGGAGATAAAGGCATTAGAGCAAGGAAGAAAGAGCCAATGCAGCATGACACGCTCAAGAAATTAGCTTAGGTCAAAGAGCTAGTAAAAGGAATGGAAAACAGTATTTCATATCCAGGTAGATTAGTAGGGATATCTTTTCAGGTATGGACCCATCTGTTTATTCTGTTTCTGATACATTATCTTTAGAACTAGGTATTTGCCAGCTGAAGGATTTTTTTAACAGTTACTTAAATTTTGCCATAGCTGAACTGGCTATTATAGAAGTATTAGTGTGCGGTGCTACTCCAAGTCAACTGGGTCAAATTCTTGCTGCAAGCCTGAAGGATGCAAAATATTTTGGAAAAAAAACCCCACCTGCAATATTTGAAACAGAGACAGGAGATGTCTGCATTAGGAATTTGGAGGGATTCCACGAGGCTCAAAAACATCCTTCTGCTACTTGACAAGTATTAAAACTTTCCTTTTTAAACTGAAAATAAAGCATCAGCAACATGCTGACTACTAGCAAAACATGTCACTGTAATATGAAAATCAGATAGTGCCTTCAGTGGGGGGTTCTGGCTCAGACTACACCAAGCACTGTGTTGTGCTGCTGAAGTTTAAAGCGCTGCTGCCATCTGCAGGGGTTTATCCTTGATGTCATTTCAAACTTGCTGAGCTTGTGGGAATCTAAATATTCTCTGAAAACTTCCTCATCCAGCATCACACTGGGGTCAGTACGTCAGACTTCATCATGACTGCTTTTTTGTTTATACCACCCTCTTTTAGACTCAAAAAGGCCAAATGCCAAAGGCCAAGGTTAAACTTCAAACAAGTCAAAGGTAAATTTGGTCTATACTTGGCAATTTCATTACAATTGCCCCTTTTTAGACTATACCCTTCCCATGATCTTATTTCTAGTACTACAAAATGTATTATTAGCCTAGTATGAACCGTTGCAAACCTGATAAACAGTAAATTTATTTGAACTGCTGCTCTATAAAGAGAGGTGTGATTGCCTCTTAACATGGAACAATCCTGCCCTCAGCTCGATACTGGTCTTATATGTGCTCATGTACTTATATCCTACCTGAATGCTTTAAAGATAGCACATTATATAATAATGAATAAAAGAAGAATCCAGGTTAGGGAAGGAAAAAATGTTTCCTGGAGCAGACAAGAGGCTGAAGTTGCCAATCTCAGTCCAACTGTTACTGGTGGCGTATGGGACTATCCGCAACGTAGACTGTCTGCACTGAAAGAAATGGGGAATGCTGGCTAGAAAGAGTTAGGGATGTGGTCGTGTGAAGACAGAAGGACAGAAATGGATAAAGCTAGAATGATATAAGGGACTGAGCGGTAGGGCAGTAAGTGGGAGAAAATGGGAGTATTTAGCTCTGGTGTAACATGTGAATTGCTCATGAAGTTATATGTAAACACTTAGAATACTAGAACAAGATGAAGAACTGTTCTGCTCACACAGGCCACTAGGTTGGATCAGTTAGCAGACTCAGTAGTATAAGATAGAGTACTGTGAGCTAAAGACACTGGGTGTTGTGAAGTCCTTTAGGCCCTGGGATTACAGGGTTCTGTACAGGTTTTTTTTGTCAGAAATGTTAGAATAGAATAGAGTATTTCAGTTGAAAAGGACCTACAGTGACCATCTAGTCCGACTGTCTGACAAGTTCAGGGCTGACCAAAAGTTAAAGCATGTTGTTACAGTCTGTCCAAATGCCTCTTAAACACTGATGGGATTGGGGTATCAACCGCCTCTCTAGGAAGCCCGTTTGCGTTTGACCACCCTCTCAGTGAAGAAATGCTTCCTGATGTCCGATCTATACCTCCCCTGGCACAGCTTTGAACCATTCCCGTGTGTCCTGTCACTGGGTAACTGGGAGCAGAGCTCAGCACCTCCCTCTCCACTTCCTCTCCTCAGGGAGCTGTAGACACCAGTGAGGTCGCCCCTCAGCCTCCTTTTCTCCAAACTAGACAAGCCCAAAGTCCACAGCTTCATAGGACATTCCTTCCAGCCCTTTCACCGGCTTTGTTGCCCTCCTCTGGATGCATTCGAGGACCTTCACATCCTTCTTAAATTGTGGGGCCCAGAACTGCACCCAGTTCTCAAGGTGAGGCCACACCAATGCTGAATACAGCAGGATAATCACCTCTCTTGGCCGGCTGGTGATGCTGTGTTTGGTGAACCCCAAGATGCGTTTGCCCTCTTGGCTGGCAGGGCTCACTGCTGACTCGTATTGAGCCTGCTGTTGACCAGCACTCCAGATTCCTTTCTGCATGGCTGCTCTCCAGCCACTCCTCTCCCAATTTATACTTGTGCTTGGCGTTGCCCCATCCTAGGTGCAGAATCCGGCATTTGGACTCGTTAAATTTCATCCCATTGATCATAGCCCAATGCTCCAATATATCTAGATCCCTCTACAAGGTCTCTTGTCCCTCAAGATAGTCAACAGCACCCTCCTAGTTTGGTATCATCGACAAACTTGCTAATGGTGCCTTCAACTCCTGCATCCAGATCATTGATAAACATATTGAACAGAACTGGCCCTAGAACTGAACCTGAGGAACACCACTGGTGACCACTCACCAGCCAGATGTAGACCCATTCACTACAACCCTTTGAGCTCTTCCCTTTGGCCTGTTCTTCGGCCGTCACATCATGAACCTGCTCATTTCACAGTTGGACAACTTGTCCAGAAGGATGCTGTGAGGGACAGTATCAAATGCCTTACTAAAATCCAGAAAAACTACATCAACCACCTTGCTTTCATCCACTAGTAGGGTAACCTTGTCACAGATGGATGTATTATGAACAACTACTTAAGTCTCACAATACCTTGTAATGAAGGAAACACAGAATTTACAGCTAGGGGGAAAAAAGGCACAGTCATGCTAGGGCTGAATGCCAAAATACCACAGTTTGAATTTGCATTTATTTTAGCAAGTGTTAAGGATGTGTGTAACTGTCGCTGACTTTAAAGTAACCGGAAGACAATCTAGAGCTTTAAAAAAGAATTTCTATCAAACCAAATAAAATACATACATAAATGCTAAATTTTAAGCAATACATTCCTAGATTAAAGAGAGATTGACTGTCATCTTTCGAAAGTATATGGAAAAAATCTTGTATCTTGGGGTACCTTTCATCAAAATATCCCAAAGGGCTTCACTGGATAAACAGATTTCACTGGAATGAAGATATCTGCAGTGTACGATATGACAAATCTTCCCCAGCCCATAAGAACTTTTCAGAATAGTCGAGAAGATGAAGTGAAGGGAGAAGGCTGTACTCAGCCAAAACTGCTGAAACTGCAGGGAAAATCTAGGTCAGCAAAATGCAATTACTAGAGCTGAGTAAGCAATGGAAAAATAATCCACTACGATTCATTCGAATTAAAAAAAAACAAGCCTTGCTTTAACTTGCAAAAATAAATTTAAATGTGAAAGCTTAAATAGTCCCCAAATATATGTTTGAATGTGGTTATTCACACTTTAGGTTCTAAATGGGAAATGTGTGGGTAAGCTGCACAAGTCACAATTACAATGCAGAAACTCTACTACTTAGGCACTGTACTACTTAGGCACTGAATTAATGCTATAATTTGAATCATGAACATCCACAACAAATTCTTTATAAAATATTCATACAGGGAAAACATTTTCCAAACAAATTTACAAACTTAGGCAATAAAGTTACGTAGGAATTTTCTGAGCGTTTTGTGAACAGAAAAAAGAAAATAATGTTCTGAATAAACTGTCCATGAGAAATAGCCTCTTATTTTAGGATTACTGTCTGGGTTAGCAAGAGTAACAAAAAATGTCGTGGAACTGAGTATCAACATGGTATTGTACAATTGATTTAAATGCAAATGTGTGGATTTTAAACCTGCTGTAACTTGTAAGTCTATCTCAATTTACGCACTTGACTAAAAGTCATTACTACCGCACTGAGATAGCCTTGGTCTAAATATTCTTCTAAGGAGAGAAGAACTGTATATACTGCAAGGAGGGGGATGGTTTTTCTGTTTTGAAAACCACTTGAACATTGTTATCACTATTGAAATAGATTTTCCCACAGTGTAGTTAGGTAAGAGTCTTCTTTATTATATGAAATCTAGGTGTAGGCCACCCTAACAATAACTGGTAGAAACAGAATCAGGTGAGACCTACGCAAACTAAGAATACGTTTAGTTTTGCAAAGGTATTTATTGGTAGTTATATACAACATAAAAGATTTTGGGGCAATACCAGGGAGTTTATATAGATTGTTACTCCTCTTTCATTTACGTTACATTTTATAAACAATTCCCCTCAAACCAAACAATGCTGTGTATCCGTTTCCCAAGGTTATCTAGTGTATCATACACATATCCAACACACACAAATGCCAGAAAAAAAAACATTGCTAGTAGCTGTGGCCTCTGGAACCCATCAGCTGAGATCTGTGTGTAGCTTAGGTACAAAAACCAATTCCAGAATTGAGTTTAAAAATGCACATATTCTGGCTAGAAATAATAATAATCATGTCTTCTTCTGGAATCAAGTCAAAGAAGAGCCTGAATCTTACTGTATTCAAAACGCTTAGTGTTACATCTGTCAAAGTATCTTGACAACTACTGGAAAAGAGGCAGGATTAAAAGCAGAACAAATTTAATGTGCTACTTAATTTGTTTTTAAAAGATGTCAATAATTTTACAGTTGGTGAAAACTAAAACTAGGCTTCATTCAGAAAGGAGTATTTTAAGCTCTCTTGAACATCTGCATTCCTACCAACAGCTCTTTCAGTTCCAAGGGCTTAAAAAGATTACATTTGGCAGTTTAAAGGTGACCACAGAATCCACTCTTTCTCACTTTGGGGCATTCTACATTACACTTCCTGTGAACGAGGTATAGTTCAGATTCTAATAATGTATCTCAAGCTTATCCTGTAATACCTTACACGATTCAAGTCGCGGGGTCTCATACAGCTTTGTGTGTTCGTGTAAACGGCTTTTCCTTTTGTTCCTCTTACATAATGTAATCCTGAGTTTGGAGTCAAAATGAAATGTTGAAAGTGGGTTTCCCCCAATTAAGTCCATCAGTTACTCCCACCTTAATACTTCTACTCCACAGGCCTACCTCCTCATCCCACTTTACTTGAAACAGCAACTTACAAATGTGATAAATTACATCTGAATATGTTAGGAAATCTAATTAGCAACATTCATATGTGGGTTCAACAGGTGGATCTATACAAGCTAGAGAAGGCAAAGTCTAAGATAATGCAGACCATTGAGATTTAGAAGCTGAGGGCTTTGAGCCAGTTTTGCACTGTTTTCTGCTAGAAAATTATTTCTGAATTTCCATATTAAGATGATCATACATCTTCCTAATAGAGAAGCTTCTGCAAGAGTGCCATATACAAGAAGAACAATTAAGTATATTGCAAATGGAAGCTTAAAAGTCAACAGAAAATAATTATAAACATGAATCTCCCTGTGTGCATGTTCTCTCCAATTATATTTCTTTCAATTTAAATAGATTATGCACAGGCAAGTATGACTGGATTCAATCATTACAATCCCATAACACAATGATGTAAAAGGAAATAGCTATAGATTAAAAGCATCAGAAGAGGTGCTCTAGAAGACAACTGTATAATAGAAATAGACATCATGCAGATACATCAAGGCAAAGGACTGGAAAAAAATAATGCAAAAGCTTCTTCCATCAAGTGGCGTGACTTACAAGAGTCAAAACAAATAAGATTGATGGGCACACAAAATGCCAGCAGGACAAGGTGGCAGCAAAATCATGGAAGAAATAGTCACAGCCTGTTGATGTTCATGTGTTAACTCTTCATACAGGTGTAGCACTCAGCTGTCATAAAAAATCTCCTATGATATAGTTATTGCTTTAAACAAAACCTCCCAGCTCTGGCCTGTATTTTAGATTGAGGTTTGAGAGAAATTGAAAGCCTTATAATTAATCAAATAGCTACCTAAGCATACTCCTAACTTTTAAGAGCTTTTATTTAGCAGATGGGTTTTTTTCTTTAGTTTTTTTTCTTTTAAGCATTCAAAGTAGTGGAAAAGGCAGACTAAAAGTTACTACCTTTTGATAAAGCAAAAGAAAAGTTATTCTTCGTATACATTAATAATGTGAAAGATATTTGTAAAGAAATTTCCCTTCTCACCATAGGAAGCCTGTGAGTCAATAGAGGAACTTCCCCTTAATGACCAAGCTAAAATTCTTTCAGATGTATCACTGGCACATGCATCAGTATGCACCACAAGAAAAATTCAAGATTACAGAGAAAGTGGAGCATAACCTCAAAAGAAAATATAATCTATCTACATAGAACTGATTTTAACTTTTGCTATGAAATCCAGATTGTTCCAGTTCTCTTTTTATTTAGTGTTCCATACCAGAGCTGTCTACAGAACTTTTTTATCCCTTGGGCAGTTAGATAGATTTAGAATAGTGTTTGTTCTTTTCCAGTTCAGTTAGCTACAGAAAGGCATATTGAAAGGTTAGCGTTTGGTCTACAATACAAAACTTCTTTTTTATATATAGAAATAGTCTGCATATTGATGTTTCTGCATAGAGCACTGCACTGCATTTCCACAAAGCAGTGTTTCATTCTCCCCCTTCAAGCACGGTGTCTTAACCCAAGTGGCAGCTGGTTAAGAGAGATTGGCTTTCAATAAGGTAGCACTTTTCACAGAAACTAGTTGCCTGAAAAAAAAAAGAAAGAAAGAAAAAAAAAAGGAAAACAAAAAGCTTAATAATGTAGTGAAGACATTAACTTAAACAACCGAAGGGAAAGTAAAATTCCAAATAGTGCTGCTGATGTTCCCCTGGTGCTTTTGCAGAGAGGGCCGGGGAGAGGGCAGCAGGAATCTGGTTGAGGCTGATGCCTCTGTTCGGGGGGGGTCTTGCATGTGCTTCAGCTCTGAACACAGCTCTGTGGCCAACTCAAGGGACCTTTTGCAGGTCCTGTCCTGGCACCCAGACCAGCCTGCATCTTGGCCAGCCCAACCTGTGGCCGTGTGTTCCCTTGGGGCATTAGCTTCACCGCCTGAATGGGCATACGTGGCACGGGGGAGTCAGAACCTCTGTGTGTGCTTCTCCCCGCTCTGTGGAGACCCCATGGGGGGCTCAGTGGGGGATGAACCGGGACAGGCAGTGGGTTGGGCAAAGAGCTCCAGGCCAGAGAGGAGTAGAGGGTATAGGTAAGGGATCCCACACTCTCTGCATTGTCACCGCCAGTGTGGGCAGTGCGGTAGGACGGTGTACGACCCCAGCAGTCTGCATGTGCCTCAGGACTCTGAACACAAAGACCTCAACGGGGGAACTGGGGTTCCAGGTGGGAGTATAGTTGTCCCATGTCTACATAGTGCCTACTGAAGAAGAGTTTAGACCGTGAGGAGGAACCACCACTGAAATAACCATGGGAATGGCACATTTCGTAGCTGCAAACTTGCTGGCGTGTGAGTGCAGGACCTTCCACTGACAAGTTGTCTGTGCTGTTGCCTGAATGCAGAATAGACCCCGTGGTCATGCCATAAACCAATGCATTCCTCCATGATCCTCCTGGGTGCAGTGTCACGGGAGCAGTGTCGTGGGAATGATGTCCCTTGTTATCAATACAGGCTGTTCTTGTAACCCTTGCTCGTCTGCTTTTTCCAGTGCTTTCTCACACATGCACATTTCTATCCCTACAGCATTCCTGCCAATCTTTGTATTTCTGTTAAGAATCTCTCCACGAGGACAGGCCCGGCTGGATTGCTATGGAAGTAGTTTGAGGGAAGAGCTGGTGTCCTAAAAGAGCTTCCAGACTAGGACTGCTTGAGGGAGATGCCCAGTACTGTCCCAGAGGAGACTGTGCACGTGCCTGGGACAATCCCAGCTGAGATTTATATGCTGCTCTCCCTGCTGACCTACTCCCTTGCCCGGCAGGCATTTTCTTCAGCAAGGTGGTGTCTCTGAAGATGATGTTCCTGTGTTATCTGATGTTTCTTCTGGAGGCAATTGAGGAAGAGGATGCAGACAATGCCATGTGCGTGTGTGTCTGTCTGTCTGACACTGAGAGTGTTTAGAATCACAACTGGACCCACTCAGTAGTAGCCTCATGAAGCCATTCCTACGCTGAGACACTCGCTGGTGGTCCTGCTACCCTGTCTGTAGCCCAGTGCGTGCCCCTAGAGCTGGAGAGAAACTCCCACCTACGTAAGAGAAAGGTTACACTTGTGCTGTAGGGCAATAGGTGGAGATACGATCCCTCTGAGCAGGGTGGCTTCTACCCTCAGGCTGAAATTGGGGTGGGGGATATTTATGGTCACAGCAAGGAGATGTGAAACTTCTCAGGCTAGAAAGTGTTTCCAGACACAGACAGGCTGCCTAGTACTGCTGTCCCCGTACACCCCAGCTGATGGCCGGGAACCCAGGCGAGGTGGAATCGGTGACTGCCCTGGGCTGCTCACAACATCCTTAGCCGTGGTACCTGCAGAGGGTTGCCCTGGGGCAAGTGAGCGGTCACGTTCTTGGCCTGAGCCTTGGCTCAGTCTTCGTGACCAGTTTTATCCCTGCCCTGTGCAACAGGGATCAGACCAGCCCCACGCGTGCCCTTGACTCTGCTGGCTGCCTGCCTCTTGGCAGGGAAGTGGCTCCTCTTCCAGTGGAATTAGAAGAGGAAACTGCAGGGTCTTAATGTCCACTGGGTTTCTATTTTCTAAACACAGATTACTTTAATTTCCCTTAGAAAGAAAACCTCTTAATGATTTTAGAAATACACAGATGATCACGGCTATTTTAAATTCTCAGTCATTGGCAACAATATTTCAGAGCTCTTTTCCACAAAGCTCATCTACTGAAATCACTATCCCTCCTTCAAGGACAAGAACCTAAATCACCTGAAACTGCCTTTTCATCCACCTGGTGGAACACCTTAATCCCACCTGAAATTTTTCTCCAAAAAAAAGGGCTAGGATGTTGGTCCTCACCAGTCCACCAGTAGATTCTGGCTTTGTAGTAGTATTTCCTCCATTTTGTTTTGTAGGGACACAGGAATCACAACTGTCCGGTATTTTTCTCTGCATTTTTAACAATATTTCAGGAGGACTCCTCCTTTTATGATAGCAACACTTAACTGCTGAGAGTAACTAGAACAATGTCTCGGAATTTGAATCTGTTTTACAGCATCTGAAGAGCTGAAGAAATGTCTCCTCTAAAACAGACTCAAAATTGTTGTGTTCAGAGGTATTTGCACAGCCACTGTGGATAAAGAAGCGATCTTCAATGGAATTTAAGTTTCTGTACCATCAAGAAGTGACTGATTCTTCACCAAATAGTATAAATACAGACAGGGCTTTGAGGAAATTCTTGCAAATTAAGTCTTTTTGATGCCTCCTTTACCAAAAGAAAGTAAATTAAGAATTTGTCATTTGCTGTATGAATTTTACTCTGAGATTCAAATTAATTTGCCACTGTTCTTTTTAGAAATGTATTTCTACAAGAAAAATTCCAAGGTTCCTAGTGTTACAGGGCAAGAATAGGAAAAATATTTGCCTTTTTCAGACCTAAACATACAAATATTAAATACCCACGTTTGTTGTATGTTTGACTATCTCTCTATGCTACAAGAGTAAAATAGCCAGGTATTTTGTTCTCAGATCTGTTACAGGCTTGTCTTGGTCAAGAGGATGTCATTTAAAAGTGTGATTCCGGGCAAAGGCTGTGAAATGAACCCTCCAGGAGCTCCGCCATTATTCCAGCTCGCTCTCCTCCTTGTGAGATCAGAAGAGGAGAGTTTAGCCTCTTGCCTGACAAAAAAATTTCTTCCCTGAAGAACTGAAGATGTGCATGAATTCTGGCAGCGTTATCTAGTCCACCTCTTGTCCTGTGATAGGCTTAACCGTATCTGTGGATGAAAAAGGGCTTGTGGATAGAGGAGCACCCTTAGCTGTCCCTTGCCTACCAGAACTCTACAAGGAAAACTACAATAGGAAGTACCAGTCCTTTACTGGCAATCGTTTTGTCTTGTCCATCTTTCTTGTGATTTAAGGATATAACAGGATTATTGAGGGAGTGTCCTGGTTTGAGCGACACGGGATTAATTAAAAGACAAATTCTTGTCTTTTCTGATTCCCCTTCCCAGAAGGGGAGGGGGCATCGGGTGATAGAATAATTGTCTAAATGACCATAAATTGTTGTGGGTTCTTCAAACCATAACAGGGAGATGTCATTTTTGGAAGCGTGAATGTTAGGCTGGGAAAAGAATCTGTATCCAAGACCTTTTCATGATCGGGTCTGTGAAGATCATAAAATGAATTTGTGAAGTTTGGAGCCGGTCTCTTCAGGCAAGTAACTAAACCTATGATGATATCAGTGATATACCTAAGAGATACCCCCATGGCTGAATGAAGGGGACTAAGAAGTAAGACCACATTGACAGTGTGTACAGCTGGAAGAGACTACTGGAAAATAGAAACAGAATTTTTTTTTTTATGAAGATTTTTATTCAATTGTTAAATAGAAAGAGGTAATAACTTAACTGTGCAGGCAAAAGGAGGAGCACGCTGAATGTATAGAATTCATACATTTATATGGCTTGGGGAATAAACTTTCTTAGGAAGATGAAAACTTTGATTCTTAGTAGAATTAAATTTCATACTGATCCAAGCCAGGATAGGAGCAAAGTAGGAAACACATAATTTCAATGTTCACAGAATAGGTTCTTCTTCATTAAGTCAGTTGTGGATGCTAGATTTTCTTTGGGTCCTCTCTGCAAGTGAAATGAGAGAATATTTAGTTTTCAGAGCTCTCTGA
Organism: Xenus cinereus; assembly: GCA_025774025.1. NCBI lineage: Eukaryota > Metazoa > Chordata > Aves > Charadriiformes > Scolopacidae > Xenus > Xenus cinereus. The sequence continues at coordinate 22,428,353 of JAOXJK010000040.1, read as the reverse complement.
AGAAACTGTAGTATCTCTAAAATATGTAAATGTTAAATCACATTTTATCTGACAGCCAGGATTGTTTTATAGTTGTAGACACATCAAAGTGGCGTGGGGAGTTTTCTTATTCTTCGTTCCTTCCATAGCTACAACGGCCAGAAAGGGACTACATAGATACAATGCAAAATTGCTGTTTTGGTTGGGGCACACAGTTAAGTCCCTGCATTTCAGTGGATTTATGCGATCTCTGTGTGCTTTTTCTTATCCTATGGCAAATACAAGGTCATTTGACATAGCTGATCTTTCTTCCATACTAAGGCAAGCTTCACTACCATGCAGCTGCCGTAGGCTACAGATATGCACAAGGGCATTTCTTTATTCCAGCTGATACGTGCTAACTTGGAAGCCTGTGGTAACTTAATTGTATAGTTGTGGCCTTAATTCTTAATTAAATTGGACTGAAGAAAATGTGTTTTATGTGGATACATTCCAGGGATCCTGACCATGGAAATGCTGCCTCTCTTCTTGCCATGGGGCTGGGTGATGTGGTTCACCATAGATCCGTCCCAACCGTGCGATTAAAAACTGCATCTTTTTCAGAGAAGCAATATATTTAAATACTGCATTATGATTTATTCTCTTTCTACTGTGCTAGTAACACTAGCAGTAACATTAAATTGTCGTTACCTTTAATGGCACGTGCTTTGGAACGGTATATATCTGAGAGGCAAGGCAAACAGTGAATCCTCTGGCTAACACCAAACCAAGACACCTGAGCGTGGCCCCATCAGCCTGAATGGATAAATGGTATCAGTGTAGGACTGATCCATTATATCAAAAGGAAGGTAGGAAGTGATGGCTCTTGTAGAGAGCAGTTCCTCAAACATCGATTTTCCTCTGTGAAGAGGAAGGTTGATTTCACACAGATTGTTTTTCGTTGCCATTCTCCTTGTTCTCAGACTTACCAGAAGTAAAGATGGCTTGAAAACCAGAAGCTGTAACAGCACCATCTGTGACAAACTCTACAAGCATGAGATTACTAGAAGCAACTACGTCATTGGGTAACTTTGATCCACAGGTCTTGTCCATTAGAACTGCAGAAGACTTGCTGGATCCGTCATAAACTTTAACATAATCACTCTGACAGCCTCTGGTTGTCTGCAGCTCAAAGGATTGAAAGTGCAGGGAAATCTGTAAGGGAAGAGAAAACCAGCCTTTAATATACACGTATGCGACTTCTTTCATGGAGTGTCCTTTAAAACAGACAGAATCTAAGCTGTAGCCAAGCCCAAACTGGAACTGCTCACCCACTCTTGCCTCTAATCCCCTGACGTTGCAGGGTTCAGACCTACCAGGCCTGTGACTGAATGTTCCTGTTCTGAGACTGCTTTGTCTTGATTTTGCAAACCTGAAGCCCAACATATGGAGGTTTTTCAAAATCACAACTCTGCAATTGTCTTTGCCCGTACCTGGCTTAAGGACAGGAAGAAGAGGTAGAGACTGGTCTGAAATGTCTCCCATGGAAAAGATCTTATCTGGCAACTGGGTACGCAGACAAAGCACAAAATGCTTAACGTGGAAAGAATTCAGTTCAGCCATATTCCAAGACCACTGTTAACATGTGATTACCTTTCTGGATCGTGTTCGGATGAGCCAGACACAGTTGGTGTTATCTGAGTAATTTCTTGGGTAGTTGGCAGATCTCAGGGATCCAGAGGCTGCATCGAGAATGGTGCTGCATCGACCTGAGAAAGAAACAATGGTTGCTTCAGCGCCGGGTTTGCAGAAGCTTCCACTCATTTGCAATTACAGTCTCTTCAGAATGGACTGGTCTTGATTTTCTGATCTGCCAGCATTCACTTCAGAGTACTGGTACATCTTGATTAAAATGAAGAATCCTGTTGTCCTAATTTTCACATAACGCATAAGTATCTCTATCAAAATGGAAAGTAAAGTAGTGCTTGGAAAAAGCATTAGCTTTTATTGATTAGCTCCATAGTTTAGCAAGGGATCTCTTTCTGCACCTGTATAAGGAGTGTGAGACCTTTAAATTCACTGCAGCTGGTGACAGTTTTCCACTGAGATGGGAGTCAAGAGACATTAGAAGTGTTAAGTGCAAATATGATGTCTCTGCAGTGCTTGAATTCTAAGCTTAGGAGGAGGACTTGGGCCTTCCTCTGTGCAAGGGGTAATACTTTTTTCATTGTGGTTTTTCCCTTTGAATAAATTTCTCTGATTGTATGGGAGAATTTCTTCTCCTCCTTCTTCCTTTAGCAGAAGTTAAAATTAAAGAGTTAAAAATACGTACAAATTTAGAATGACAGCTTAAACATTTGAAAACTGGGCAAGCCATCATGAAACCATTCCAGTTCAGAGGAGCCTAGAACTGTTTTGGTTTGGCTCAGGTCTTAAATACAAACTGCAATGAGGAACAGAGACGTCTGGCTCTTTGTGGGGTTTATAGTTGTCTCCTGAGCTGTAAGAAACCAGATCACTCCAGCGGAGCACACAACATGGTATGCAGTTAGGCCAGTTGCACAGCAGCCCCTTATGCCAATAGTGAAAGTGTTTGATATTATTTGGAAGCAGAAAGCGTTTTCTCACTAACCACAATGTGCCTCCATCCATCTTCACCTTTGCATTCTCTCCCAGAGTAACCCTAATGGGTACCATTAATTTAAGAGAATGGTCTCACGGGTCTTTGATGTGAAACTGCTGCCTCTGCAGTGTGCCCAAACATCTCAGTGAAGGATTCAAGTAGAAGATGAAAGGATGGCTTTGAGATACTTACTGCAATTGTAAAGTTTGTTGATTTTGGCCACATCCAAGTTGCTCAGTCCCTGCCTCTGTCCAATATGTACTGATCCGTCAGGAATTGGTACAATAGTTGCTTTCCCAGTGGTATTAGTGAATGTATATCTACAAAAAAACCACAAAAAATTATGTTCTTTGAGTGCAATTCTTTCAGGATGTAATGGCATGTTTTGGAGGGAGGACAAGAATCGTACACAAGTTGTTGTTGGGACTAAGAGTGCTGTGTGACGAAGATGTCCAGCAGTAAGCAAAGTCAATTTCAATTTGCTCTCATTTGCCCTCATTTGCTCCCAAACTCAGCTGTGAACGGCTCCTTAATGGAAAGCTAAAGGATAACAAATTAATCTTAGGGAGTGGCTTGTCTGAACTGACTGACAGTGTTTTTCTCAGAAGGGGAAATGGGGAAGCTGGTAGTTAGGAGGGAGTTATTATAGAAACTAATACTAATGTAAGCTTTGAGTTCCAACAAAAGCAATGCCATGCTGCTACTTACGGGCCATAGTGCATTACTGAGGAATAGTCATACGGAAGACCCAGGTTATTGGAGTTTTCAAATTTCTTGAAGTCTGGTCTGTCAGCTGTAATATATGATATTGAACTTAGAGTATGCTTCCTATCTACTTCCTTCAGGGAAGAAGGAAGAGCTGGGAACGGTAGAATATATCTACACCACTTTCTACATCGAGGAGTTCAAAGGTACTTACCTGGACTGATGTAGTCCCACATGATCTTTACATGTTTATCCCTGTCGCTTCGAGAATGTTCATGCAAAAAGCCCAGAGCATGGTCCAGTTCATGTTGAATTATTCCTTTCCACGTGCAGCCTCCTTTCATCACAGAGACAGTCTGCCCACCTCCTACTTTCCCATAGTTGGACCAGCAGCTGAGAGAGGCATTGAACACCAACAGAAGGGACTTTTATTGTCAGGCAGGTGAAGGAACAGTACAGAGAACCTTGCTTCACACGTCTTGTGGGAGAAGAAGGATTCCTTCCTGTCCACTGTGCCAGTCAGTGTCTATAGAAGAGCAAAACTGACCATGGCATAGAAAACAACACTCTATGGTCATAGCTAAAGCTTCCTGGAGGACTTTGATTAGTATGGAGACTCCTGCGTTCTGACTTTCTGTACACAGTGACTTTAGCTCCCTAGAAATAATATTGGGGTTTTTTTCCAAAATAGTGAACGCTATATCAGAACTGGAGCTAAGATGAATAGCACTTTCAAGCTAATGAGTGTTGAACAACTGTCTCATAGGCTCTAATTCTGACCTTGACAGCCAACTGTGTGATTCAGAGAACTGTTTCTCTCATAAGTTAAAATTAGTTTTGCCTCTGCAAGTAAGACACACAGTAATCTGTTAAATATTGTGTTCAAGTGTGTTCAGGTGTGTGATCAAGCACCTTAATGGTGCTTTCCCATGATCTGTATCACCTCAGTGTCTTCAGTGAGTCCCTGATGCAACTGCTAAATCTTTGCACTAGCAAGGTATCCAAGGAGGACACCTTAGCACTGTGATAAAACATAAAGTTTCTTCACTAAATCCGTTTCTCTTTCCTTTCTAAGGTCACACAGAATGAGTGTAGTGAAGAATTGAAATACGATGTAGAAATAACATGTTAATTTATCATTCAACTCACCCATCGGCAGATTTAATGCTGAGGTAGTCACGTTCTGTCTTGCGCTTCACAAAATTAATACAAGTCAGTGTTTCAAATTCTGCCATGGCATCATGGATCCCCTTTACGTGGCTCTCCTCTGGAGAAGAAAGGGTTAATTTTGAGGGGCACCAGGACAATGACACATGCCTTTAAAATCTCATGCGTGCTCAAAAACAGGGTAAATGAAGGACAGAAATATTAGCCTAGGCTCTTTCTTGCTTTTTGCTCACTAACAAATTTCATTTAAGATATTAATAGCCTGGCACAAGATCCTCTTTATCCAGATGTTAGTCCAAATGGATTCAGGTGGGAGACTCTTTTTCTCAACTACTTGTTTTAAATTATAGTGGTGATCGTTGATGTATCTTCTGATTTGACACATAGAGACAGCTATGGGAAGCTGTTTTGCTAATGAAAAGCCAGGCCATTGAAACCACACTGCTAATAGGCATGGACCTTATAAAGGCAGGAATTCTGGCAGGTACCATTAGAAGGAACGATCATTCTTCTCTCCAAAAGACCAGACCCAAAACATCTCAGACCCATGGATTTGCATCCCTTCTCAAGGAAATATGATCTCTTTTCTTTTTCCTCTTCAAGTCTTTGTAATTTACAGTTCATCTGTGCTTGCACAGCACAAGTAAATCCTTAGAACTGATTTAATCAACTGTTTTTGTGGCCCCTAAAAGTAGGTTTCTACCTGAAGCTTATTGGATAAAATCCATTTAAACATATACAAATTAAAAAAAAAAAAAAATCAAAATTTGCACCCACCATAAGCAGGATCCAAGACATAGGGAACACGAACAATCCCATCGCTGGACTGGGGCCAGTTGCAATGGCGACAGTTGATGGCACTGCGTCTCCTTTGTGGAGCTATGTCACCTTCTTGCAAGTACTGAGAGCTGTCTGTGGTGAGAGAGAAAGGGTGGAAATATCTGAGCCAGAGATTTTTGGATGCTTACTAAGCACATTTGGAAAAGTGTCACTCTCTGCTCATCCTCCTTTTCTATTTTTCCCTAATTATCTGCTCCTGGCTAGCGTGAGAAATAGACTATTGCGTTAGATGGACGTTATCTGCTTCCCTACCTTTGCTGCTGTGTCCTTAGCTAAGAGGAGAGGTGGGAAGCTCCGACTCTGTTGGAAGGAGTTGAGGCAAGACAGGGAATGACTGAAAGCAGTTGCAGTAGTGAGAGGGATGTTGTACTTTGGTACTATTTCATCATCCATCCCGTGACGCTGAATGGATGGCATCAAATATCTGCCAAGGAAGGTGCTGGGCAAAGGCAGGAGGTGCCAATAAGGAAACCCCAAGAGGGCAAGCAAACCAAAAAGAGAAGCCTGTGTTGTCTAGACACAACCGCAGGAACGTTTGCTGTCCATTTCTACGGACAGCAGTAAAGCATGATGGTGTGTAAGATGGGAGAAATATTTGTATGGATTGTGGTAAGACATTGTACCTCCCACATCACTCCCAAAAAGCAACAGACACCTATTATAAGCAGGGCTTTGTTGGCATTACCTTTGTTAACTTTCAGAATTCTATTAAAAATAACTTCATCCTCGGAGTAAGTCTCTGTAGGCGAGGGAGATTCTGCACAGAAAAACAAGAGTGTCACTTTCTCATTCCCAGGGAAAATAGGAATCCTGATTTTTAATCTGATGAGTTTCCAGGAGCTCATTTAGATCAGGTCCTGATGACAGGGATGTAAAACTTAAAGAGCCTATTTAGGGCCTGGCGTAGGGTTCAGTCATGTAGATATTTGCTCAGTGACATGATCTTGTGAACCTCCCAGCTGTGGTTATTTCAGTATTAATCCAATTCCAAGAGCCATTTTATTTCAATCTTTCCTTCTCTCCTTTTTTCTACCCCCCCCCCCCCTTTTTTTTTATTTCCCTGTCACCTCATAGCCATCACATTTTAAAGCCTGGACCTTTGGCTCTTGTAAGTCTGTGTTGTCCTGCTCTAGTGGCCAGGCTGGCTGCATGGCTCCCTCTGTGCACTCAGACAGCACGTATTTCCTTCTGCATGAACACTTCACATTCCATGGGCCGGACTGATGCCCCAGGGTCAGGGACTCCTAGGTCTTACAAGTAGAATCAGCCAGCTCTGAGCTTTATGCAGTAGGTCTTGACATCAGTAAAAAGCGCAAGCACACGGCCTCTGCGCTTTGTGTAACCTTTGGAAGTGACTTAAGTAAGAGCTGAGGTTTTTAGCAAGGCCAAGCAATTGGCCAAAACGAAGAGACTCTGTTTTACATGAAATATTTCTTCCTTAAGATTAATTTGTGTTAAGCATGTGTTATTTTCTGGAGTAACTGGGTAGCTAACAATCAGTATATCCTACCAAGCACTTGCATTTAGATGGAATAATACATACCGGATATATCTTCTTGTGTAGTAACCTGCAAGAACGATGCATTAGTATTAGCTCACATTTCATATTATAACATGAATATTAAATAATATAACATGCAAAGGATCAAAAGTCTCCAGGCTACCACTTAAAGTGTCTTTCACCGGTCTTGAGCTTTTATATACTATGCTATGTGTAAAGAAGTACTGTGGTGTGGTAGATATTCTTCTTTGATATTTTGGCCAATATGGACACCATAAAGGCAATCAGTGGAGTAAGTTTCAGAGTAAGAGCATGAGGCTGATGGAATTGCCAATGAAGTCCTCCCAGTATCACCTCACAACACGGCTGTGAAAAAACATGGTACTCTTCGAGGGAACTGTGGAGCCGGTACCCAGCTGTGGGGTTGGTACCCAACCGTGGGGGTCATGGCTGTAGCAAGACAGATTGCCATACTTCCCTTGCCTTGTACAAATAAAAAGTGAGTTTGAGTTTCCTCTGTGACCGCAGAGATGGCAAAATCTTCCTGGAATAATGGGCTATATGGGGGCAATAAATGGAATAGGGATGGAAACTGCCCACTCTGTTACACATATGATCTGAGAAGACTTTCCTGCACAGATGGAGATGTAGGTGGAGTATGGGTGAAGTCTTGACCTCACTTTCCGCAATGCTGAACCCCAAAGTGATCAAAAGAGCTGATTTAGCTGTCCTTACCTCAGTAGGTTCTGTTGCTGTGAAAAATGCAAGGAAGAAAAAGACAAGCAAAAAGGGTAAATTAGATTTTGAATGCAACTTCACAGCGCTCAATAGCACAGGTCTCCTCAGCCACGGGAACGCCTTTGGCAGGTCCCTTTGCTTGGAGGGGAACAGGGTGCACTAACCAATGCATAGGCATGGAAATTAAATTGATGTTTAGACAAACAGCTGTGAAAATTCCTAGTAGATCCTTGTGAGGGACAGAATCCTGGACATTTACCATCTAAGAATCAACAAAGCATTTTATCGGCTTCAGTGTGGAAAATGACAAAGGAAACTAGGGACCAAAATATGCTTTGTCCCTAGATGTCAGTGCAACAGGTGCAAGCTAACCAGCTCAACAATCCTCTCTGGTTTCACAGTGTCAAAGAGTAAAGTTATAAAATGGGGTGAAGGCTATAATTTAGCACGGGGCAAATGATCTCAGCTTCAGTATGTACTTGACAGCAGCTTGGAACCACTCTGAGTCCTAAGGTGTTTTTCTAGTGTGATGTCTTTTGATTTCTACCAAATGTCAGTTTCTAGATACAAACATGGAAGGGAAAATATGATCTAGTATATAAATTTCTGAGCAGAAACTTCATTGTTATAGCACCATAAAAGTTTAGAAATTGCAGGGACCTCCAGAGGTCATCCAGTTTGTCTGCTTTCCCTAAGGCAGAAACCGTTTTATCTATGTTATTCCCTACCACAGTTTGTTTGACCTGTTCTTAAGTATGATGGATATGCCGCAAGCCTTTCTGGCAATCTCTTCCAGTTTGCCAATAATTGCACTCTTCCTTGTCAAAATATAAAGCCATTATTTATTTACTTTTCCTGTTCAGCACTGACACAGAGAACATTTATGCAAATAGTTCTTTTTTCAAAGTCTATCCATGTTCCTTATCTTTTTGACCATGTTTTTTCAATAGATGTGCTAAGCTCCATCACACCTTTTAGCACCTTTCCCTTTTCACAATGGTTATTGCCCAAACATACTGAGAGGTCTTCCCCCTATTCAGAATCTACCTAGAACCTGCAACAGAATTGCTTTTATTGAGCCAAAAAGGCTTCAGTCTGTCTTTCCAGACCGTCACTTTAGTTAAATGGCCATGGAAGTCCTCTGTAATGATGGTGGTTTATTATAGAAAAGTTCAGTTAGTTCCCACCAGCAGCACCAGAGAGATCCATGGCATCTAAAATGATTCTACAGGGAAGCACATTTCTGAGATGGGTTGACTGGATTCAGAATTCATGCACCCAAGAGGCACTAGATTAATTGACTAGTCAAAGTCAGTGGAAATTGGGCTTCAGATTCCTAGGCACATAAAGCCTGCAACCCCTTTTTAAAACCCAAATGAGGCATCACAGAAGGTATCTGCTATGTCCTTGATCAAATGAACATCTGGTACGATACAGCTTTCAAAATGATACAGTTCACATTTTCCCTGTACTGTAAATATTGAAAGATGACTCAAAAGACACAAAAAGCAGTACCAATGGTAAATTAAAACTCATTGTATGCGTTTGTCCCAGTAACCCTGCAACTTTGAGTCCCAGCAGCTGACTACTTGGAACTCGAGCAAGTGTGTCCCTCGGCCGGTTCTAAATATACCGAGTGATAATTTTACAACATCTCTTTGCTTCCGTGCCATAAATGACAGCCCAAAAGAAGAACTGGTCAGTTTTCATAAGCCACTTGACTTGCTCTGACTCTCAAGCAAATTTTTTTCCAAAGCCTTTTCCCCTCACACAACACATCACGTCACCCCTGACCTGGCACTTTCTTGCTGTAGTTAAAGTCTAACCTACAGATTTATTTGCATTGAGCTTCTCTGGAGATCTGCAATTACCTCCATCTATTTTCTGAGTTGACAAAAGCTGTTCAGCTAAGCCTGTACTACCTGGTTTCTATCCCAGCACAAAGCAAAGCTTTCTCTGACTCCCTTTCTCTTACTGCTGCACCGAGGTAGGCAAGAAGGCACATGAGTAGCAGTCTTTTTGTAACACTCAACTTAATGGAAAGGTATCAAAATGTCCTATTAAAATTTTATTTTCAAGCCTGTGAAAGCACATCTAAATTAACCTAACAAATCATGCCCCAAAACTATGTGTAAAGCATATCTGTGTGAAAACACATCTGCACTCAGCCCAATAACAAATTAGGAAACATGGCCTTATTCAAAAAGCCTGACAGTCAGTGCTTTCACATTCTCTAAAGCCAAGTCACTCACACACCAACAAAATGCATGATCCACAGTCAGGAATTAACAGTTGTCTTTAAAATACAGTATAAATCCTACTTACTTGCTGTGCTGTTTCCATAGTTCTCCTGCAAAACCAATAGGTAAAAGGCATTATTCTTCCACAGCTCATAAATGCAGCAGCAATAGCATCAAAACCAGGCCAAAGGGAGGAACTAAATTATTAGATTGGCTTTATATATTATTATATTACTAATCTTTTTCTTGCAGGAAATTTATCAAAATGGGTCTCCGCAGCTTCACTCCAGAAAGACCAGGTCAATTAGAAGACGGAGCAGGGTTGCATGGAACTGCTCTCACCTGAATAGGGAAGCCCAGGGAAGCGTGAAGCAGAAATGCAGTGAAGACTAGGAACATCTTCAGATCCATTCTCCAGACCCGTGCTTGTCCTTATCTCTGCCCGCCCAGGAGCTCTGCCGCTAGATATACCAGCAGAGCCTGCTCTGCCAGGGCTGAAAAAACCTGCACCAGCCAATGGGGACCTGAGCAGGAAACAAACTTCTTTTGCGGCCTCAACAACCAGTTTAGCCTCTGGGCATCTCCCAGTGCTGTGCTATTGCTGTCGCTGTGATCTATAGCATCCCTTGTCCTCATACTGCTGTTCATGTCGCTCCCAAGAGCTGGATCAGCCTCATGCTTGTGCTGCCGTGCACTTCCTCTGTTTCTTGGAGGATCTTTCCTTATGTTTTCAGTCAGACTAATACCACCTAGAAAGCCCTCGTTCCTAGATAACTTTCCAGAGTACTGTACTGTTGGGATTTCAGATGGTAGGTGATTTTTTTCTTTCTGTCACAGAAAGCACAGAAGGCCATTGTGTTACTTTGGAACATACAGCACATCACTACTCAGTAAGGTCATGCCTGTGTCTTCCCTGAGAAGATATCTTTCATATCCTCAGTTTATATTTCTATAAGTAGAATTTTTATTTCCTCTGTGTTTCATATGTTTCATAACATCAGGAACATTTCCTGTGTTCCATAATTTCTGGCAGTCTGACAGTTGTAGATGCCCTCTGAGCTTTGCGGCCAGCAGTCAGAGAGGGGGAGAAAGAGCAGCAGCAGCAGCAGAAACAGAACTTACTCATTTTGAGAATGATGAACGGATCTGCCGCTTGCCAGAGCGTCCTTGTCCAGAAGCAGATGTAGGATGCAGTGAGCAGACCCAGCAAAAAAAACTGGTAGGAGGTAAACCTGCAGCCACTGAGCCTCTTGTCGCAGCAACCTCTTGTTGCAACCTCTTCTCGCAGCAAAGCTCTCCTTGCTGAACCATTTGCAGAAGGTGCTGTCACTGGGGAATCGTCTGGTCTCTGGTACACACTTGTTCTGTGTCAGAGTACATTTTCCATGCATGGAGAAGGAAACTGAATTGCAGAATGTACAGATTCTGTCTCTAGACCAGGCCAGTGCTCAGATACCCTCAGAGTAAGTTTTTAAACTGACTCACTCACAGTTATTCCTTCTTTCTGTATTGAATAAGGTGTTCTAGAAGTTATCCGTGTTGGTGAATGAATGAAAAGTCAGCAGAGGACTTCCCACCTATTTTTCTCCAAGTCATACCCAGTCAAGGCTAGGAGTTACATGGAAATATAACCTGAATTGCGTTGATGGGGATTACTCTTCATTTTAGTGGAGGAAAGTTTGCTGACTATTTTAGGAAAGTCTGGGCCAACAAAGTCCAGGGATAAACTTTCATTACCCCCACAGGGAGGCAGCATAAGGGAATATTGCTTTTCGCTTTCTGTCCCTGCACTCTGCCTGAAGTAAGGTATGCCCTAGGCACCAGACAGTAAAAAGCAGGGTAGCACATGGTCCTTGTGACCATGACAGAACAAAAGACCAAGCAGGCACTGTCAGCATGCTAAGCCTGCCGACACAGGCAGTTTGTGTGTCCTCTGTGTGCATAAATGTTTCCACTAAGCAACACTAAGTGCATTTCTTCATATTTGCGTTTCATAGGGATGAAAATCATCCTTGTGCTGAAGCAAAGTTGTGCAGCCCTGATCTGCAGTCCTTGAATGGTTCTCCAGGTTTCTCACTCAAAACAGGGGCAAAACAAATGTCTGTGATGCCAGACACCTTGGTGTACCAAAACCATACCAAAAAGACACTGCAGGATGGGGCTTGCGTATAATCTGCTTCCATTAGGGTTTAGGGGGGAAAAGGAAAGGTGAGACCACTCTCAGGGAAAACTAGTCCAGGAGCAAAAAGAGGGATCAGAGATAGTTTAATTCTATTCCCTCAATAAAACAAAGGTAAAAAGCAAGTTGGGAAGGTTGGTAACCTTGGCCTCTTTGTAGCATGTTATTGAGAAAATACTACAGCCTCCTGAGTGATTGACTAACTGCTTGTGCTCAGGAAAGGGTGAGGGAAGTGGCAAAAAGGATGCTGCACATTTTCTGCTGGACATGCCACTTTGCTGACATATGAAGCAGTTCATCAGCCAGATTGTTGCATGCCGCCTTTCCCATACGATAACGCTAGTGATGGCAGGGGAAATTGCCGTTGTGATCAAGAACGTGGCTATAAATGCTACAGCTGGTGAATTACGCCCAACAGAAAGAGGGGGAAACGCTGACACTCATGCCTGCTGCCCGTTCTGAAGGTCCTATCAGCTTTGGGTTTTGCCCGATATTTAGATTCAATATTTGGTTGTTTTCTGAAGCGTGGTATTCAGGGAGGCGGAATTATCAGCAGCCCTGTTTTCACTAATCAAAAAATTGCCTAATTTTTTTGAGATATTGGAAAAACAGGGCACGCTTTTGTCAGATGCAGTAAAGCTGGTACCTCTAGCAGAAAAAATGTCACTGAAATTGTCTTGAACCTTTAGGAACCAAACTAGGGTTTGCTGTCTTTGCACGTATGGAAGAAAAACACGTGGGAAACTTTGTCAGGCTTGAGTTCTGCTGTTTGTATATCCCAGTTTCTCGTGGACAGTAGGGACCACACAGATTTTGCAGATGTGAACAGTGATTGGCAGGTGTCCAAAACCAACAACGAAATGTCAAGAATTCTTTGGACGGTGTCATAGTCTGCAAGAAGTCTGTCAGCAAAAAGAGCACTGCTCCTGAAAGACCCCTACAAAACATGAGAGTTATGCCTGAGGACACACGCTGATTTGCAGAGACCTCTATATACAACCAGGAAAAGACTTTACAGACACAGCAATGAAAAAATGTTTTTTCTCTTCTGTTGCACGTGGGAGTTCACTGTAAAGGGTACATAGCCAAAATCAAAACAGCAGATGTCCAAAAGTTACGACACTTCTGTAGCTCCGTCCTGTGTTATTTAATCATGCATGTTAGACAATTATTATTCTTTTTGGAGTGTTTCATTGTAAGCAGCTCCCGAAATATGATGTAAACCATCAAGGCCTAGTAATAAAAAAGAAATAAAGAAGTGTCTATTACGACTAACTACTAACCCCTAGAACTACTAGTTCCTAATTGCTGTGTAGTAAAATGCAGGAAAAAATAACTTCAGGAAATAAGAAAATAGACACATTTATGTTGAACAGCTTATGGAAGTCATGCGGTAGCTACTGTACCTGATTCATGGTAAGATGTTAACAAATCTTAAAGGTTTAAAACAATCTGGCTTTACCAAAACCAACCCTTGAAACAAAGGTATGGTCCACAAGGCATAACTGAAATTGCTATGGATTGGCATCACGTAAATAAACACCACACAATTATACTTACAGTCTAAGGTTAATGACAAGTCTGAACCAGGAATATATTTTTGACAGAACTGCTCAATATAATTTCTTAGGAATGTCTGCTTTGTGCCGCATTTCAGTATTTTGGCTGACTTTTATTTGGAAGAGGAATTCTGGTCTGAGCTCAGCCCTGGGCTGATTCATTCTGAACGCCGGTCCTCCGGCCAGGAAGCCTGCTCCCGTGCACTGCTTCCAGCTCAGTGCTTTTTGACTCCCTCTCACTAATTCCAGGTGTCGTAACAACTCTACCACACAGAGTTTGCTTCCTTTTCTGTGGTGTCTTTACTACAGCTACTTTTAAGATATAAATCAGTCTTCACACAAGCTTTTTCTACGCTGGCTTAAAGGACTTTCAGCCTTTTAGTCTTTCTTATAATTCAACTCTTCTTGGTTTTACAGTCACATTTTAATTCCTTCCAAATTACCCTTACCTTTTTGGTAACGCAGTGATAAGGAGTCGATAATTTCAGTTGGGTTTCATGCCAGACAGTGTGGCACTTTGCTGGTTGAGACTATTACTGAAGCGCTGGTGGCTTCCAAGGGTTTCATAGGTAACCAGCATAGGCTTCGAGTCCCTCTATAGAAGAGTGACATGTGTCATAAAAGACAACTCTAGATAAGGCAAAGTGCAGTTAGAAACTGTTTTCCTACACCTGAGAGCATACTTTGTTGAATCAATAGATTTCCTTGTACTTCATGTCCCTCTCCACACTTCTTTGGATCCTACCTCCTAGAGAAAGCCTGGAGTTGCTCAACATGATTCCTATTCCACTTTCTGTTGTGTTTCCAGTTACTGAGGGGCTCCTGAGGGATTCCCATGTCCATGCTAACATCATCTGCAGCAATGAATCTGCATGGTCTGCAGATTCCTCAGCAGAACACTTATACATTCTCCATGATATTAATGATTAGCTCCAGCTGGAGTCCTAGCCCTGGCAGTGTTTCTGTGAGAGAACTCAAACCTAAATACTGAACAGACATTATTGATTAGTCACTTTTCTATTCAAAGAGCCAAACCTAGAAACTTTGATCTTCAGTCTGCCACCAGAAAAAAAAAGGACATTGAAGAAAAGGGGTTTGTTTTTGTGATGTATTATTTTTTACCAAAAAAAATCTGCAATTAGCATAAAAAACAAACAAACAAAAACTAGTAAAGAAACAAATTGGAAAAGTCAAAACATTGCAACTTCTAAAATCAATGTTAGAACAAAACTGATTTTCATTTCAAAATCAGATTTCAAGGCCAATTTTATCAAAACACAATTTAGTAATTAAACTAGCATTTGTCGTGACGTATCATCCAGTGATTATTTGGGCTGAGGGAGGGGAACGAAGGTGATGAAACTGGAACTTTAATTTGGACAACTCTAGTAATGAACTTCTGATTGTCTTGAAAAAAAAAAACCCAACAAATTCCTTTCTTTTATCAGGAGAAGCCATCTGATTTGTCTGCTGCCCTTAGGTGAAGAATGGATGGATCAAAGGTTTTACATGATGCTTCCAACCTGCAGAACAATGTTGTGCTGATTGCGAAGGAATCCATGTGATGGGGTAAGGTGCGAGCTGTTGGAGCGGTGCCTGGGGTTATCTCTGGTCCCTCTGCCCTCTGAAGGGACACATGCCATCACACGTATAGCACCGGGGAGGTCTCCCGTCTGCCTCTCCTTGTGACACGTTGTGCAATGCCAGCCAGCCCCCCTGCTTGGTTTCTCTGTGAGAAAGGGTCTCCTCTTACCAACTGGTAGCTTTTGGTCACATTAACTCTGCCATGACAGTCACCTTCGTGAACGCCTGTTTGGCAATTTAACTAAGGGAATCGGAACATTGGTCTCATGTCTGCTGCTCAGAGGAGTGCATGGGAGCTGGCTGTGTGTGTTGGAAGCGAAAAGCATCACATCTCTGCCTTTATGGTACACAGATCTACCTGATAAATAGTCCATTGCTAATCCTAGTCATTGGCTTTTGCCCTGGAACAAATATGCTCCCATGCAAGATCATCATCATCATCAGCTAGTCACACTTCACCGACATTTTTTTTCCTGTTCAGAAAGGCTGTCTGTACTGCTTATCTCCATAACTTTGCTTGTTATTCACTTACTGGCTTCCCACCTGTCCTCTCTGCAGGATTTTTAAATATTTCAGTGGGAGTCTCAAGAAGACAGTTTCAGTCTTACTGTGTTTTTCTGAATGCTAGTTCCCTGCACAATGTGAGCCTTGCTGTGAATTACACCCCTTTACCGGGTCAGCATATGGCTTTGCTTCCTCTTCTGGGAGGATAATTTGTAGCTCCTCTAAAGTACCTCGCTCTCATCCCTCCTGGGCAGGTGAGTTTGGGCACCTTCCCCTGCTACTTTATCTGGACCCACAGAAAGATACTTTAGAAAAAGCTAAAGCTTAGCCCTTGCAGCCCCTGTCTTGTTTTAGGAAAGCTGCTATCTGGGCAGACAGTAGTGACTAAATATTGACATTGGAAATAATTAACTTTAAACTATTAAATAACAAAGAATCTCCTTGTCGCTCTCAGAACCTTTTGCCAAATAGAACATTTAACTCCAAAGAAGAAACCATTGATCTTTGACAGTTTTGACCACCGTAACCGATGCAGCATGGGTTCCTGGCCGTGGCAGAACAGCCACCAAATTTGTTTTGCTTGTCGTCTGTTGTGAGCACCTTAGCAAAACCCAGCAGGTCTCAGGCAGCCAGACTGGGGGCCACAATCTGGCCCCAGGGCCAGGGGGTCTGGACTGGACCAGCAGGGCCTGCCACCCCCTCGGGTGGGACTGTGATGCTGCAGCAGAGCTGGGGACAACAGGGCGAGTGACTGGACTAGCAGGTTTGCTGCAAGGGAGGCTGGAGGAGCGCTGGCAGAGCTGCAGCGGGTAGGGGAAGAAGGGAGGGAAGCCAAAGGCTTCTCTGCCCTGTGTTGGCAGAGTCCCTGGGATGCCACAGGAAAAAAAAACCCTTCATCCTCTTTCAGCTTCTGAGGGCTGCCCCTCTGCTCCACTCTGAGGAGACCCCCCTGCAGTGCTGCCACCAGCTCTGGGGCCTCAGCACAGGACGGACATGGACCTGTTGGAATGGGTCCAGAGGAGGCCACAAAGATGATCAGAGAGCTGGAGCCCCTCTGCTGTGAGGACAGGCTGAGAATGTTGGGTTTGTTCAGCCTGGAGAAGAGAAGGGTCCAGGGGGACCTTAGAGCCCCTTCCAGTCCCTAAACGGGCTACAGGAGAGATGGGGAGGGACCCTTTATCAGGGAGTAGAGCAACAGGACGAGGAGTAATGGTTTTAAACTGGAAGAGAGGAGATTTAGATGAGATCTCAGGAAGAAATTCTTTGCTGTGAGGGTGGTGAGAGCCTGGCCCAGGTTGCCCAGAGAA
>JAOXJK010000040.1:22377890-22402571 GCA_025774025.1 Xenus cinereus | reverse complement strand
AACCCCTCCAGGGATGGGGCAGCCACAGCTTCTCTGGGCAACCTGGGCCAGGCTCTCACCACCCCCACAGCAAAGAATTTCTTCCTAATATCTCATCTAAATCTCCCCTCTTTCAGTTTAAAACCGTTATCCCTCATCCCATTGCTCTAATCTCTCATAGAGTCCCTCCCCATCTCTCCTGTAGCCCCCTTTAAAGACTGAAAGGGGCTCTAAGGTCTCCCTGGAGCCCTCTCTTCTCCAGGCTGAACAAATTCAGCTTTCTCAGCCTGTCCTCACAGCAGAAGGGCTCCAGCCCTCAGAGAATCTTCATCCAATGTTGCTGCAAGGAATGCAAGAGCTGTACCACAGCCAGGTTTCAGGGATTGCTGGTGACAGGGGTTACATGGCAGCCTCCTGAAATAGGTACACAGCCAGATTTTTCCCATAGATCTCCGGAATCCCACACCATTTACCATGAGGCCTGCACTGCATGCATGCAACTAGCTGTACCCTTTTGCGTGCTAAATCCTTATCATCACGCTGAAGGTAGCAGAATGGCAAAGGGCTACACGTGCAGATGACAGGTAGTCCTGGAGGTCTGGAGGTTTCAGGAACTCTATATGCATTAACACCAGCTGGAACACCACAGCTTGAAGCTCATTTTCTTGAGGCTGATCATTGTATGTCTTCCTTTTAAAAAATGATTGGTTTTCTCTTAATTACTTCATTTACTTGATTTATATCTACAGGTCTGTTTCAGTGACAGTGATGGAGGGCCCAAGCCCACATTCCTCTCACAAATCTTCCTGCCTTTTTTTTTTTTTTTCATATAAATATGCAGAGACAACTGCTTTGTCTTAATAGCACTGCAAAAGATTATTTCAGTGGTCTGTAATACTTCACCATCTGGTAGGGGAATACTTCACCACTTGGAGGAAGACAAAATCCCTTTCTTAAAGCATTTACAACCTGAGGCATCAGCATAAGGAGGTAGATCTTGTCATTGCAAGCACAAGCATTTTACCTTCCCTTTCATTTTCAGTGCTTCATTTTCTTGTTAAAGAAATGCATGAAAACCATGTATGGTTTTCTGTCATTAGCTGTCTATTTCAGTGCCCAAAGCCGGATGGTGTAAACACCTTGCTATGATCTGGCAAGCTATTTTAGACCATCATCCTGTTCAAACTGCCCCATTTCTTTAGCACAGAATCTCAGAATCTCATAACAAGTCAATACAAGTGAAAACATGAGCTTACACCTTCAGATTAAATCTGACTGTTACAAGGATTTCCCTGCAAAAAAACTCCCGTTTCTGTCTGTTAACTCACACTTCTGCTTGGTGAAATGGCTCGGTAAGAATCTGAGTATCTCTGACAAATACCAGCCCCTGATGGAGTGGGCTGAGTCTGCAACCATCTTTCATTCAGATGTGTGTTGGCTTTTTCCTTGTGATAGTGAGGGATTCTGGAACTTTAATTTGTGTCTTCTAATGCCAGAATAAAAGTTGCAAATCCCTGACCTGCTTATTCGAGTGGCTGGCAATTGCATTAAAGCCTTTTTTTTTTTTTTCTGGTAAGACGTGAACTACAGCCAAGCAATACAAAAGCTCTTGTAACTCTCCATGTGATCTGTACTACCAGTTCTTCATTCAGAGAAAGCCTCTTTCATGCAGCCAACGGACAGAAAGGTCCAAAATATCAGTGGAGAAACTCACAGCAGGAACAAAGAATCTATAAGCACCAAAGGTTGTCCAGTACCTTCTATTTTATCATCACAGAATATTCAGGAGCTGAAAACCAGGTATATGATTTTGTCATGCTAATGTATGCCTTGTATCAGAATCTGGAGAAAACATGTGGATAGAGTGACTGTAAAACATGTTGTCAGGCCTGAACCTGCCCATAGAGTTTAGCTTGCAAAAACAGGCTTCCATCTTTCTGCCTTGGCAAGTCTCTTTCCACGTGTGAGAGATAAAAAAGCTATGCAATTCTGGACAATATCAGTGTGAATGGCCAGTAAGAAATGGCATTAGCCTGGTGCCATTTTTTCCTGCTACTGCTTTAAAGAAGCAATTTTGTTATTGGGTGTTAAAACAAGCAAGTGTAAAGCTGACTTGGAAATGTATTTATGGTCCAATTTTTTTTTTAAAACCGGATGTGTTAAAAATAAGCAAACCATGATAGATAGATAGATGCAGTGACGGTATGTGCCAAAGCTACGGTTAAATTATGTATCTGCTCCAGTTACATGCATCAGTGCACACAGAAAATTCCACACTCTTTGGCCTGTCGCTGGTAGAAGCTCACATCCTGCTAATACTCTATGTTTAGAAAGATCTGGTTTATTTTCCTAGCAATAGCAGCAAAAGGCTGCTGCCTGGCTGTTATTATTAAAATGTGATATCTGATGATGATTCTCTACATCTTACATTTCACAGCATGTGCAATTTCTGGCAAGAAAAACTGAATCTTCATACCCAAGCAGCTAGAAAACTTCTTGGAGTGGTGTACTATTAAATTATTGTCTTGCAGAGAGGTTTTGATGTGGCCTTTTTTCCACAGCCTGTTGTAAACAGTCTTTATATAATTCTCAGAGCAGCTTGTAGAAAACATGTAAACATTGCATCTCATGGATGGACTGGATGCCTTCTCCACTCCAAATCTCTGTCAATGTATCTGTCAATGTATTCTATCCTTAACAGCACGTTCTTCCTTTTCATATGGTTTCCGAATCTCAGGGACTCCTGATCTAGCTGTGTTAGATTTCATTACCCATCCTGTGGAGGAAACCAGAGATATCTGAACAGTGTGTCCACCCTTTTTGTCCTCTTTCAGATTCTCCTCTCTTCTCTTGAGTGGTGGTGGAAGTCCGTAACAATATAATACATTCTTCAGATTCAAGATAAGACCTCGTGGCCCTATGATTATGATGATACCTGTTCGAACACCCGCTGAATGAAGTGGTTGTTAGGTAAGTCACCAAATGGTTGCGACGGTCTACTCGTGGCAGAGTAAGTTCAGATCAGCAG
The DNA here is from genome assembly GCA_025774025.1 of Xenus cinereus. NCBI lineage: Eukaryota > Metazoa > Chordata > Aves > Charadriiformes > Scolopacidae > Xenus > Xenus cinereus. The sequence continues at coordinate 22,399,564 of JAOXJK010000040.1, read as the reverse complement.
AGGTGAGCTCAAGGATGCTGCTCAAGGCTTTGGAAGCTTCTGAGCCACGAAGAGCAAGAAGCAAAGGGAGCGTTTAGTCAGATTTCTCAATCTCTATGTGATGTTCTTCCCATTACTGTACACAGCGAGGGATGTGCCAGTGGTCCAGCTTGGTGTGGCCACTTCTATGTTCTTGTTTAGACAGAAGACAAAGCTCAAGGTTTTCCTTCTGTGGGCTGAGCTGAAAGGCCAGTTCCCATGGGCTCAGCAGGGTATTGGAGGGTTGTCTCTGCTTAAGGAGTCTATCGTAATTCTCTTCTTTATGGGGGTTGGGAGGGTTGGAAGCAAGGGGCGAGATGCACGTCTGACAAGGCTGGTAGCCAGTAGTGTTAAAGAGGAATCTTTTACAATTAAAGTGAGAGTCAGATGTGTGAGGGAAGCTTTGTGCCAGGGAGGTGAATATGTCATCTATAATGGAACAAAAGCCGAGTGAGTCGTCATGAGTAAGATGTGAAACATCAAAAGAAAAGGCAAGAAAAATTCATGGCAAAACTTGAGCTGCAGAAAGATCAAAAAAACTGAATTTCTAAATGTTTCTGTGTGCATAGTTCATTTTTTTCCTGATCCACAGGCATCAACTGTATTCCAAAATAGAAAGACAAAGAAATTCCCAGTAGAACTGGGTATTTTTTCCAGAGCCTTATAAGGAATATTTTCCTTCTTGCTTACTAGTTCCACTCTGGCCCAGACACATAGTGACCCAGAATTATAATCAGCTTCTGGCCACTAGGTACTTCTTGTGAAGTACCCGGAAAACGATTGTACGTGTCACAAGAAGCACATTGAAAGATGGCATTTATTCTTCTATTCCCTGAGCTGGGCAGGCTGCGAAATAAGGCAAAAATAAATGAGTCAGTGAAAGTTAATGGCTCCATCACCTCAAGAGAGGGCTGAGATGGACAGGTAGCCCTTCAGGTCTAGCGATGCAGGTTCTTCTCCTGTGCTCACCAGCCTGACACGCGTGTAGCGAGCGGTATGACTAATACCCAGCATATGTTGTTTGCTCTCTCATCCTCTCCAGAGGAAGCAGCATATGCGCCAGTGTGTCTTGTTTGAGAGGATTTTCTGCTGTCTTTTTTAAATAGAATTGCTGCTCTGCATTGATGCTTAGAGAAAGCAGCTCCAAAAGGTTCAGACCCTGCGCTTTGAGGGGAAGCTGGTGACGTGTGGCACGGTGCTTAATTCTTGCCTGTGTTTGTTCCCCAGCCTCTGAAGAACGAGAAAGTTTCGCCTGACTTACACGCAGGCTTTACTCTGACTACAGTGCTATTGTGCATTGCTACCATCGCAGGGCTTCTCGGGCCAGCACCTTTTGGCAATCACTGTTTTTGCCTTAAGAGAGAAAAAATCAACCTCTCGAGCAAATTAGCAAGCTAGCCCTCAGAAATATTGCTAAGGAGCTGATCAAACATTTGGATGCACTTTCTGTGAGTTAGCTAGCAAGGCCCAGCCCCTTCTGCTGACGTCTTTCCTCTCTATCACACATCAGACTTTTCCCAGTGGAGCTGGAGAACGGGCTTCAATGAAAACTGCCTGTTTGCAGCTATATGGAGATTGCAGGCACCACATCACTATTTCCTCTACCTGACCTGGAGCAGGAACTCCATCATCAGGATAGAAAGGTAGCCTTGTTGCCTAGCAAAGGTGGGATGATTTATCTCTGTCTCTAGATTGGTCCCTTTGCTGCACAAGAGAATTGTTTTCAGACTTCCAAGGAGAATGAAGCCAGGCTAGAAATCGGAGTGGATGTGCAAAAGCTGCTCTCCCACAGAGGAGAAGGAGTCACGGGGTTTCTGTGCTTTTTGTTCCTGTGCAGGGCAGGACAATGGTTTTATCTGCCCCAGTTATAGCCCTGGGGGCTACCTTAGGGACTGCAACAAGCATCCTTGCCCTCTGTGGGCTCACCTGCTTCTGCAAATGCAAGCAACCTGGGAAAGGACTCTCAGAAAAGGACCAAGAGGAGGACACAGAAAATGCTAAGCCCAGTGTGCTTCAGCCAGTCCAGCAAGTAAGGCACAGTCTCTAATTTACTCTGTGATTTTTCTTTAAATGCAGAGGGTGGGAATGCAACTTCTCTGTTAGGCTACTCAGCATGTGATTTCTGCTGCCTATTTATCTGCTTACTGTGTTCAGGATGTAACAACTTGTTAATGGGAGGAGGAGTGAGGGAAAAACAGAGATGGGCTGGGTGACCCACAGAATTACCGGAGCAGGAGACAGCTGCCACATTGCCAAAGAGAGAGCTGCTAATGGCAAAAACAGGGGAGGAGGACTGGAAATGCTGCTTAGCTGTCAAGCTAGATCACAGGGGAAAACATTTCCTGAGGAGAGAAGACTGGACTTTACCAGTTGGCATGCAGCATTGTAAAGAGGAGGTGACTCCTGCTGGGATCTCCTATAGCAGCTATTTCTCTAACTCTGTTCACAGTATCTTATGGTTCCTGCAGGATAGTTCCCTGTCAACCGCTGGTTTCTTGTGAAAATGATCACTGCTCCTCCCTCTGCCCCTCTAACTGAGGGGATTGATTGTGTGTGAAGTTAAAAGACGGCATTGAAATGATAATAAAATGCAAGTGAGAATCTAAAGTCTGATGACTGGACTATCTCATCACACTGTGAATTGCTATTCCGCTTCCTGGAAGAGCAATGTGGAGCAGGGATAATGTCAGGCGTCCCTGTGTGGTCTTTCTTGTCAGAATCCAAACCCCCTGTGGGATGCTTCAATATACTTATTAATGGGAAGCTCTCCTTCAAAGGGAAATGTTTGACTGATTTTCTTGCTTGAGTATGGTCTTTAGCATGAGCTATAGCACTGGTCAGTCTCTGAAAGTATCACCTGTTGGCTGTTGCTCTTGATGTTTGTATGTGCCTCCGTCCTTTTCACTCTCATCTAGCCATTCAACCAAGTGTTACGCCATAGCAGCCAATTCCAAAGGCCAGTGATCCCTTAAATAATAGTCTTCATTTGCCTTTTAATTATCTGAGCTGCCTATTATTTTTTTTTATTCTTAAAAAGTGTATCAGGAGTCCTAATTAAACTTCTCTGTAATGTTTGTAATTACACATTCAGTTTCTCCCTGGCTACCACTCTTCTGCTCTTAGTAGAAAAGAGCCCTGGCATCCTCATGCTCCTGTTGCGCTTTGTTCTGAGGAGAGATGACCAAATCTACTAATTGTTTTGCGAGATCTGATGCGGATACACAGAATTACATTACCAGAACCTGGTAATGAGAGCTTCTGGTGCCCGGCGGGTGGGAGGATGGCTCCACTGACCATGGATGAACATCTGCACTGAGCTTAGGACTTCTCAGGAGATCGCTGCGAATTCTGAGTGTTCATCCATAAGCATGGTGAATGTCTCCTAGCAGCTGTTTGCATTTTCCTAGGATGAATTTCACCTGCTATTCTTTTTGATAGTTTTGTCATGACCCTTCCTGGCTTCTTTCTTGCCTTTTCTAACCCAGCTGCTGCATAAAAGGATGTACGATAACGCCAAGATTTTCCAACACTACCCCCAGATAACCTTCCCATCAGTCTTTTGCTCCAAGAGACTTTTTGTTGTTGCAATCTTCTAGCTCAGAAACCTCTCAAATCTTTAACTCCATCCTTGGATTGGACTTTTTTTTTTTTTATACAGCCTTTGGGGAAGCAGCTTGGGAAACTTTTAATCCGTCCTGGAGCTTGTCCTCCGGGGTGTCATCCTCTTTGCATGACTGAAATAAGCACTAAATCACCGTGAAGTCACATTAAGCCTTCAGTGCCCAGCAGCTATTAGGTTATGGTCCTCACAATACATCTACATTCATCAAATTTTGCCATAATTTAATCCAGTATTTGACCAACAGGGGATCAAATTATTCAACCGGCCCTCAATGTATCATGATAACCTGAGTGATTTATTCTTTTAGCATTGTAGACTTACTAATTAGAAGTATTATTTCTAACGTTACTGGTTCTGGGTTTGTTTTTTTTTTTAAAGAAATCTGTCCAAATTATAGCAGCCGAATGAACATTCTGTCACAGAAAGTGCAAAATGTTCTTAGTTTGCATATTCCGTATGTTTAACAATTCTTTCCAATTAAAATAGTTTTCTTGCCAAGAACATGCATTCTCCTGTGCTGTCACTGATTCAGAATCAGTCTATATACCTTGAAGGAATGAATCTCAAATTGAGTTCTGAGCTTGTGAAGTTCTATCACCTGTGTCTATGCTTATGAATTGTACTGTCAGGACTTTTTTCTGACTGCATTTGTACCCTGTATGTCCCAGTCAGTGCTTGACACACTTAATTATTGAAGCCTGTCAGGGCCACTGATTCTGATAAACAGAGATGACAAAAGAAGGATGAAGCGAGACTGCCTTTTATTCACTCGGCATGTCTCCCGTGACAGTGATGCTTGTGTTTGCTATAGGCTCCCCGTGGACATGCCCTGCATACCTGAGGAGGAAGAGTTCGAACGCAAAGCTACATCTACCGAACAGTTAAAAACTGCCATTGATTTGCAAAGTCTCAGAAAAACGTGCAGAATTAAGATTCCAGCGACAGCAACAATCTGGTGCATTGTTTGTGGCGCTAGACAGGGACCCAGAAGAGTCAGTAGCTCCTTGCTGCTTCTGATTTCATTGCTTTCATGCATGTTATGCAGAACTATCCAAACTCTGCTGCTCGTCTCTTTATTTAGGATACTGCAGCTGATTTGCAAAGGGAAGTTCCATAGGGCACTGCTGTGTAACTAGATTAGCAGACAGCACTTGGGAACAGAGCTGGCAGCAAAAATAATAAACAGAGGCAGATGCAGTGGGGCGAGGGGGTGGGCTAGTCCCACTGTGCTTGCATATGTCTCTCATCTCCAATTCTGCAGAGCAGACAGACAAGAGGAATATTTAGACCCAGTGGAGCTCTTAGTTGCCGTGTGTGCTGACGGATTTCCTGACTAAATGTCTGGCTTTTACAAAGTGGAAGAAAAGGTTGTACGAACAATACCTCACATTTGTATGGTGTTTTTCATCCCGAAGGATCTCAAAGTGCTTTGCGTGATGGTCAGTGACTGGTAGGACTTAAACAGAGGCTTCAGGAGAGAAAGAAGAGAGACTGACCACCACGGCAGGCACTGTGGACGTGTTAGAAGTTATACCTTTGCAGAACAAAAGCGACCTGGTTTTTCAAGCTGTTGTCTAGTGAGTCCTGACGTATTTTGCTTAATTGGTCTGCTTTAATTTTAGAATGGGAAATTGCATTTAAGGTTCAAATTTCCTATGGATTTTAGGGTTGATGAGGCTCATATCTCTAAAGGAAGGATCTCACTTACAGACCTCCACTCTATAACTTACTTATCTAATATCTAAACTCAGCCGAATACTAGGTGCGGGCTGCACACAGTGACGTCTGTCTTTCTCAACCTGCTTCTCTTTTAGAGCCCTTACAATTAGACAAGACAAAATGCTATGTTACATAGTGAACTTCTTCAACACTGATGCACTGGCTGCCTTAAAAAGATGGAGCCGCTGACCTAATTAGTTCTTTACCACTGCCAAGTGCATGTAACCATAGTGCTAGGATCTCCATTAGCAGAGTACGACTAAGGAGCTGAAGTCCAAGGCTGCTCTCTTTCTTCAGCTCTATTTCTTGAGGAAAAGGTATGCTCCCTCAGGACACGTGAACGGGGACCACAAAGTCCCAACACAGACAAGTGCTTCAGGGCATCATCTATCTACATTCGTTATTAATAGGAAACAATGAGACTGATTAAAATCTTTAATTACAATTACGAACATTTTCTGGCTCACCCTCAACCTAAACTTAACACAGCATAGGTTGGCAGGCAGAGGGGTTGGAGAGAATCCCACTGCACAATAATCAACTAAAATGGCAGTTTTACTTCTGCTTTTTGTCTTTTGTGTTTTGGAAACATAAATAAAATCTGTTGCAAGGGTCAGGGTCATTTGCTAGTCAGCTTTTGTTCTTTCCCATTTATGAATCCAAATATAAATGAACCAGGAATGATTTCAGTTGTGAGCAGACAGGATTCTTTCTTGGAACATAAAGAAAAGAGGACTGTTATATTTCACTAAAATACTTTTCATTGATTTGAGAGAACAGTAATGCCTTTGTGACAACCTTTGCTTGGGCTGCCTGAGCATTACACTGTCTTTCAGGTTCTTCTTCTCATTCCATGTTCACAATTCAGCAGGGAATTGAAATGTGAAGACCAAACTCAGACAGAAATCCAAATTTCAGTCCAAATATAATAAAGGGCAAATGTGTGTCTGATGGTCAGATGGCGCTCTGCTCCACAAAGCCAACAGATAGTCCAAGAGGTTGAGATGACTGCTGAATCAACTACTCTTGGTATGCCATTGCAGGGCTCATTTGTTCAACCAGTTCTCTTTATTACAACATGGTCATACTTGCTCCAAGTGTCTCTATGATCCATGCCTTTGCCTTTCTATGCTTACTACATACTCCTGTAAAATATTCTGAAATCTGTGCATGGCTAAAGCCTCTTGATCTTGGCTTTGACTTCAAACATCGGGGTAAAAAATGCCATACCTCAATCATAGCAAAATGAACTTCATGGTTGATTTCTGTGCTAAGAGAAAACATAGACTTATGAAAGAAGCATTAACTGGTACAGGAACAGAGGAATAATCAAACAATAAGAACATATCTTTTCCTTGTTGCAACCAAACATCTGTAGAGGAGTAAATATGAAAAGACATACACCAAGTAGGGGGGTATCAGCTTTGGTAAGAAAAATCTCTGGACATACAGGCAGTAGTTTCTACAACCCAAGAAACAATGACAGTAAGAATGACCAGAGGCATCACCTTTTCTCCCTTTGCCTCAGCTCATTTAACATTGAGAGAACTAGAAGAATTAGTCTAATTAATTAATTAGACTAATTAAGTAATCAAGTCTAATTACTTAAGTCAAAGTAATAAACAAGGTTTTAATTTTCAGTTCAACGTTAAGAAAACTGCAGAGCCAGTCCAGCCTCGAGCACTCCTCAAGTTTCCCAACATTTATGGCCCCAAACCAGTAGTAACTTCACCTGAAATTGTTAACTACACTCAGTACTCCCTGAAGACAACAGAAGAACCAGCTACTGGAAAACATACTGGTTTGGATGAGAACAGGATGAAGATACAAGTCAACGAAGAGCTGTTTGTTCTCCCTCAAAACGGTAGGAGCATTCGGTCTTCAGACTAACAATTGCTTTTCTGGGTAGATCTATAACGCTTCTGAGCATAAAGTGATTGTGGTTAGAGAAATAAATGTGAAAATGAAGACACGGGCCACTTCTCACTCTCTTTTCATGAGAATTGTGAGAGAGTTCTGTCTTCAATGCATGTGTTTAATACAAAGTAGTCACGGAACTCATCAGGACATTCAGATAACAAAGCTGTAGTTGTGTCTGGTTGTAAATTTTTTTTACTGAAACACCTTTTGTGTTAAAGAATCCGGCTCACTGGAAGCAGACATTTTGTAGAAAAACATGTATTTAGTGTAGTTTTACTGACAGCAGTTGCCAGAGCATGGGTGAAATATCTGGCCCAAACTAGGCAGAGTATCTCCTCCAGGACAAACGCCTGCTGTCTGGCAACTGTCCTTGTCAGAGTCGTAGGCAGCAGGGCTTCAAGATTCTGCTTTATTTTCTCTGCTGCTTTTTTTCCACTGATTTGGTGAAATGGTGTTGGCTTGTTGTGATGTGCAGTGAAACCGAAGGCTGACACCTCCGACATTTTTGCCAAAAAAAATTCTTGTTTTCCAGCCAGCCCAAAGGGTAACATGCCAAAGCCTGGAACATAAGATTCCTGGAGCCTGAGAGAAAATGCAATGTTAATTATATACATCTGGCAGCATGTCTGGGTTGCTTCCATACTGATTTTTGCCTTCACAGCTGTCTTTTAACAGGATAATTGACTCTTATGGTTACCACATTAATAAAACCTTCCTGAAGATTTGCCAGAGACACGATGCCATCTGTCAGAATTTTTTTTAAGAGACCTCATTTTATTTTTTGAAAATCGCTTGAGATTATATTTTTATCCTTCTGAGAGGACGATTGCTACATTCACCCCTCCACCCTGAGATTTCTTGAGTATGGAAAAGAAAGTACCATGGGAAGCAGCTGCAGTGAAGGAAGAGACTGTCTGAGCCACATCCTTAGGTGTCAGGGAGAAGATTATAGGGTGGAGAGGCTGGAGGATGACGGCAGCATGTAGGCAAAAGCTTTATGTAAGTGTGTTGGTGTAAGAGCCTCTCTGCACTGCTAATGGCACAAGCCAGTTTGCTTCCTGCTCTGCCTGATTTCATAGCTCAAGTGTTCCTGAAATAAAGCAAGAATTGCTGAGTTCTCCTTTCAGTGCCTCATTGAACTGGTCTGGGCTGTGGCTGAGATTTTTAGGAGGAAATGTGCTGGTCCCACTATTCTTTTCTGTGTGAATCAGAACTGACCATGCAGATAACAGCTTTTCATGACAGAAAGCTGTGGCTTCCCTTTTAGCCTTGCAGCTGGCTTTATTTCAATATGAAATATACACTCAACTTCAAAATCACACGTGGAGAAGCTGCCTGACAGCTTCCCAAGCTGATTATCTTCAAACTGGTCAAGTGCTATGGAAATAGATGTCTTCTGCATGGCAAAGACTGTATTGCTAAACTTAAGAAATGTTTAGAAAGGTCTGAAGTAACGCAGAGTTGCGAGGCAGTTCAAAAGCAGTCTCGAGTTCTTATTCCAAAGAACACAAGATTTAATTCACCAAAACCAATTTAAAACAACATAACAAGTAATGAGTGAAATTTAGACACCTTGGCCTAGGCACAAGGTGAAAGAGCAAATGTGTGAACCATCTTAGAGCACAAGGTGGTGGAGAGCAGAAGGCTTGTCCAAATGCTGTAGAAAGAGCTGAAAATGTGAGAACACGGAGCAAAAATGAGATATGGTGATGGAAGAAAAAGGAACATAAATGACACTCCTGCATAGAAGGTGCAGGAATAGTAAGACATTAGAAAATTTGAGTCAAGAGAGGGTGGATTTGTTCTCCTTGGAAGGTGAAGACCTGCTTGCTAAAGGGTCTATTTCAGTTCCAGGTGTAGTCAAGGACGTGTGTGTCACAGAGCACCTGAATCCCGAGAGGGCAGCCAGCTGTAACCAGGCCCCTGAACTGCGCTACTCCCTCGCCTACGATCAGCAAAAAGCCGAGCTGCGCGTGGCCCTGCTGGAAGGTAAGAGACAGAGATCTTCCACTGGTGATTCTCCAGCTGGATGGTACAAGGCACCTGTTGATTTTATAAAGAGTTGCCCTCCTACCTTAAAATCAACATGCATCCCCAGGACCACTGGATGTTTCACTGGTTCTGGGCTTGCAAATACCTGGCAATGTCACTATTGAAGTGAGCATTCAGGGCATGGCTTGGGAGCAATTGTTTGCACAGCTCAAAAGCAGAAGTCAGGAACCAGGACGGGCTCCTTTAGTTGCAGACACGGTACAAAGCAACCTCTTCTTTTTATTTTTTTCCTTTTGAGGCAGGGGTTTGCTATCTCCTTCCTCTCTATAACTTTAATTCTTCAACTTGATCCGCACCCTACTGCCTCCTCATCAAGTCAAAGACTGAGGTGGAGATACCAGATTTACCTTGTAGGCCAGTGAGGAAAGTCCTTCTGGTTGTGCCTGGCCAGGCACCCAGGGTCCCTGTCACTCTCTGAAGTGGGAACTGACAACTGTGACAGCTTCTCCGCTCAGGGCTGGAGCATCATCAGTTCCCCTGGGAAAGTAAAATAAGCTGACTGAATAATTCATGCACAGTGCGGATCTCTGTGGAAACCTAATCAAATCACACCCTCTGAAGTGAGAATTGAAAGGGTGCTCAACGGCAGCCGCTGCTGCGGGTCGCCTGCCAGCAGCAAGCCCACAGCTTCCCTCCAGGGTGGACACCCGTGCCTGGAGACTGCCCCCTTGGCTGTCCTGCTCCTCTCTGGGTGCCCCACTGCCACCCAGGCAGGATCCGGCTCTGCCCCCCCGAGAAACCTCTGAAACCTGTTCACAGATCCCTGTGAACCGTGGGACCTGGAAGCTCGGGAGCAACTGTCCTCAGACTGGCTGCAGCAAGGCTTCAGTTTTGCCCACAAAGGCGTACTGTTTTGTGACCCCTCCGAGAAAGGCGTGTTCCTCTTTCTGCAGAGAAGGCGGCGCAATTCTGTTGGCACAACTGAAGAGGAGTGTGAAATGCCATTCTCACTCTAGGCTATATAAAAGGGATATAAAATTAGGGATGACTGTCTCTTCGCACAGATCGTTTTGGCTGTGGGATGGCTCTGATGGAGTCATTTGCCAGAGGCTGGATAAGCAGAATAACCCTTAGACATATCCCACGCTGGTCTTCAGGAGTGGATGTGTGCCAAGAGGGAGGTTCTCTCCTATCTCTGGTGTCTGTGACTGCCCATCCCTGTGCCATGCCATGTCTCATCTCATTGCTCCTCAGCATCTTTCAGCAGAGCGTGTTTCCCTGAACTCGGCTGTTGCTTTCCCAAACACTAACAGAATCCTTCTGAAGGGGCAGAAGGACAAGGACATTGTGTAGCGTGAGGAGAACACCATAACATGGGCTCACGGCTTAGTCTGCCCCGTGCAAGCAGGAACAGGGGTCAATGTCTATGCAGCTCTATTATGGATCCCATGAGATGAGAAATTTAGCCACAGATATTACAGGGTTGTCTTTTGTGAGAGGTCCTTACAATCAATCTTCCTTTTCCAGCTATGCATGGCAAAATGAGCGGGGACCAAGACACTGGCTGCCATTGCTATGTACTGGGCACACTGGTGAGCAAGTCTGGTATTGCTGAGGCACAGACAGAGCTGAAGAAGAAGGTGCTTCACACCCTCTGGGAGGAGGTTCTGCGATTCCCATTAACGGAGGAGGAGATGCCAGAGGGGACACTGACTCTCACCCTGAGAAACTGCGACAAGTTCTCCAGACACAGCATTGTGGGGGAACTCAAACTGACCCTTGCTAACATGGAGGAGTCCTTTGGGATGGCCCAGTGGGAAAGGCTAAAGACCCCAGAGAAGGTATGCACTCAATCTGTGTTGGTGGTCCACAAACTCTAATGATTAATTGTTCGGACAAGAGAAGCCATCTTCAAAGATGGCTGGATGTCATTGAGTGGCTTTATTTGTTTGGAGCCAGGTTTAGAGGGGTGATGTGTGACTGCAAAAGTCACTGGGCACTGCTCTGTGTTGGCCAGTAGCTAACCATCTCAGAGAGCAATCAAAGGCCCATCAACCCAGCCCTTCCATCCACAGCTCCGGGCAGTTAAGATGTGTCAAAACTCCCTCTTCCTCCCTCAATTACATGACAATCTGACACTGATATCTGTAACTGAAAGCCTATGCCTAGAAAAGGTTACGTGAGTTTCTGTGAATTAGCGATGCGGGACCGTTTCAGCAAGAGCTGAAATACCAGGGAGTGCCTACAGAGCAGGCGGGGGGGACTCCACAGAGCTGGGTGTGGGTAGGGCATATGGTGGCACCCCAGGGAGCCTTAAGCTAGGAGTGAAATACATTGTTGGGAATTAAATGTTTGACTGAAGCCCACTTATCCTTACTGGGATCAATCCAGCGGTGCTATTCATTCTGGCACATGTCAAAGTATCACTCATTGCATTGGGTTGGTTTTCTTTAATATCAAAACCTCCCTTTCCTTCCTTAACCACACTTTCCCAGCTGCAGAGACAGGGAAAATGGAGGGAAGGTATTCCAACAGCACTTGAAGTAGGTACGGGGGATGGATGCTTCAGGTGCACTAACTTCTTGCACATTTCCTCGGGAGCCTTTTCCCTGCCATGAACCAGATTATTCTTCCGGGAGCAGCAATACATTTAACAACAGGGCACTGCTATTGTTGCTACTGGTACATCACTATGAATAGGTACTTATTGTACTCTGGTGTGGTACAGGGCGAGCAGTGCGAAACAACACCAGTATGGTCACTAAACATGCTGAAATAAAGTATTGCCTGTCACCATCAGGGGTGAGGGCTCCCCACGGAGTTGGCTACAGGCACAGAGTTAGCATTTCTGATTTCCAATAATGCTAATTCATCTTATTGCCACTTGAATGCTAATAGGGCTGGCCAATCTAAAAAAGAACTCCGGCAGAGAGAGAAACAGCAGAAACAAATGGGTGGTCTGAATCAGTTTAATAAACTTCATGCAGAAGGCTAAATATTTGCCTAATAGCTATAAATTGAGATGAGTTCCCAGTCTGCTGCTGTAAAAAGAGATGTCCAAAAGCCAAAAGAAATTATTCCAATATAATGATTTAGATTCCTAAACTGAGATAGATGGAGTACCCCCCCCCCCATCTCCCTAATCCACTGTAGCATCTTCTGTGCAAGAAATGCCCAAGGACCAGCCTGTTCACAGCAATGGTCAGTTGTCACTCAAGTACACCCGATGGAGTCCTGACGTACTGGCTCCTCTGCCTTCCTGCAGCAGGTCCCAACTATGCACAGAAAGCGGGCAGCGCTCGTCTCTCCTCCAGGCTGACAGCACAAGGTTAACACTAACAGCGCTGCTGAACAGTGCCCCAGTTTGAGCTGAGGATGTGCAGTGAAAGCTGAATTTGCGTCATCTGGGACCTGAGAGAGCCAACCATTGCACAGATAGCTTATATACGGATCTTGAATCATTCATCGAGAAGCAGAGCAGGAGGGAGCGAGGAAGAGCTGATCAAAAAAAAAGAGGAGCTATTTTTGACAGCATCCGTCCAGGAACAAAGTTACCGGGCTTTGTTTAAAGTCTGACATTTCCTTGAAAAGCCACGAGCTGCAGAAATTTCATTCCTACCTTCCCGGTAATTCTCCCACACGCAAGCGAGGGAGCTCAGAGGGGAGCTTAAAGCTAACCAGGTAATGTAATTAGTATTCAGGAATTCGTGGACTGCTGTGAGCAATGCACAGCGTAGATATTGCAGGCTGATATCCTTATCTTGTCTTCCTTCCCTCCCAGCGCTTTGCTAATGACAGCGATGATAGTGGCTTCTGGCATAGCACCTTCCCTTTTGTGATTTCATGGTGCCCTGCACGCGTCATTCACTGATGACCCCCTGATGCTTTTTATCCTTATTGCACAGAAAGGAAGACTGAAACTCCGGTGGTTGTGTGAATTTGCAAGGTTGCAGCAAAAAGTGCAGGTTATGGATTTAATAGGGAAAAAAAAAAACAAACCAACAACAAAACCCAGAAGGAAGGAGAAGGAAAAGTACCTCTGGCTTGGTCTCTTCAAGGAAAACTCCAGCAGAGACCAACCTTTGTAGGTTTTGGTTTCATGTGGATACAGGCAGGTCAAAAACTTGACTGGAGTATTAGGAGCTAGAAAGCCGTAAGCCCAAGGTGTGACGTGTGTGTACGGTGTGTGTGTTTGTGTGTGCGTGCCTGCGTGCACGCTTACGGAGCGCTGCCACCCCCTGCCCCCCAGTCTCCGCTGTACCTATCTGTGCCTGGAGCTACAGGAAGCAAATTCTAGCCAAGAGCTATCAAGTGGGAGCGGTGAGACGCAGAGGGATAAATAAACACAAGCAGCTTATGACTTCCCTAAACAGTGGTTTTGTATTGAGGCAGCGTTTGTATTTGTCCCTCCACGTCCAAACATCTGTTCTTTTGTAGTGGACATAGAGCCATTTGAATCTACCCCTCTTTGGTTTTACGTGTGGGTTTTTTTTTAAGATCTGCTTAAATTTAGGACAGGATTTATGTACGTGAAACGCATACGAGCCTTTCGTTGATACGCGAGTGCGTGAAAAAAAAGATTTACTTGGGCTGATTTGGGATTGAATTTCAGGCTTCCTTGCTAATGGCCTCCCACCTGATTTGTGCACGACAAATAAGTCATTCAGACCAGACAGCGATGACAGCATGTTTTCTGGAGAGTCAATCAGTTCATGCGGAGCATACAGGGGCCTGTCCTTGCCTGTTGCGAATAACCGGGTGAAAACTTAATTTGAAATATTTATGGCTCACTTAGAAGCGAGAGCGCAGAGCACAGAAATGGCCTGGAGAAGGGCTGTCTGTCCCAAAGCCTGTAAATCATGCTAAGGAGTCCAAAGGGAGTCTATTGAATTGACATTGGCTTTCTGGGACTCTTCTGGGTCATTAACCTCACACTAAACCAGATTTCTGTCACAAACTCCTACTCACTGAGAGAATCACCGCTCCCCTTTGGCCCCTCGCTGCAGGCTGGCAGCTCTGCACACATCGGCGTGGGATTTCTCCGTTCCCTGCCAGCTCCTGAGTAGGGAACAGGGCTGCGGTCCCATGGGAGAGAGATGGGTGGTGTGGTTACGTCCCTCCTCTTCCACCTCCGGGGGCAAACTGTCCAGGGCAAGCAGGAAGGACAGGGAAAAAGGTCAGGAGGCTATGAGGCCAATCACTAATGGGAGGAAAGGAATAAGAAAGGAAAAGGAAAAAGGAAAAAAGTGTGGCCCCCTGAAGTGAATACCTGATGGTTCAGAGCAGGGTTTCCCTGGGGGAAATCCCATGGGGGCAGCAGGGAGAGCCGCCCGCAGGCCAGAGGGAAGACAGGCAGGGAAGGAAGAGGAAAGTACTGTGCTCAGCTCATGGAGGATTTCGGGTTGGCTGGGATTTTGCCATACCAAGGGTGTCAGAGAAAGTTCGACTCCAGCTCCAGGGTCTAGCTGTGTGACACAGATCTGGGTATCACCTACTAGCAACCTGCTCTGGTGGGAGGTGTCCCTGCCCATGGCAGGGGGTTGGAACCGGATGATCTTTAAGGTCCCTTCCAACCCGAACCATTCTATGACTCTATGATTCTTTCCCAGGAAGCTCTACACTCCTGCTAGGAGCGGGGCCCACATCTGGTCAGAGCCTCCTCCCTAAAAGAGCAGCTGAAATGAAGAGTGAATTATGAAAAGCAGTAATAGAAGTAGGGGACATAAATAAAGGGCAGCTAGATAAGGAGTATCTGACTACTTGCATGTAGTTCAGCCCCAAGTCCTCTTCTTTTGACTAAATACCCCAGTAAAAGTAGATGTTAGGAAGCAGGGGTCTTGTGAGTGGAGGAGCCCTCTCAGACATCTTTGCCAGGTTTATTCTCATCCAGTGTAACTGTAAAGATCCCTCGTACATAGACAGGGTGACAACTTGGTCGGTCCACAACCTTCCACCCATCACCTTGTACTATATAGTTTTCCTAATGTTACGGACAAGATTGTATAAAAAATTAACCTTTCCTGTGTCTCCATTTCCAGGAGCCGTCTACAGGCCACGGGGAGGTTCTGCTCTCTATCAGCTACCTGCCAGCAGCTAACCGCCTGCTGGTGGTGATTATTAAGGCTAAAAATCTCCACTCCAAGCAGCTGAAAGATCTACTTGGCAACGGTGAGTAGAACAGCAAGAAAGCAGAGACTGTTGTTTCTGCTATTCTGTAAATCTAGAAAGAAAGCGGGAAGGGTAGTGCTTGGCAGAAAAACATAAATGTTTGGCTTAGAAAGCCAAAGTCATATGAATAATTTCTAAAAGGTGAAACCAAACCCACCAAGATCAATCTTATGTTCTCTCTCCCAGTCTGCTGTCACCAGTTAAAATTCTCTTGCATTCATGCTGTTGCATGTTCATTACCATGGTGTCTCTCTCCACTTCTATACAGATGTTTCTGTCAAGGTGACACTGAGGCATCAGTCCTTGAAGCTGAAGAAGAAGCAGACCAAACGTGCAAAACACAAGATCAACCCTGTGTGGAACGAGATGATCATGTTTGAGGTGCCTCATGAGCTCCTGCGTGCCTCCAGCGTGGAGCTGGAAATGCTGAGCCAGGATGGTGCTGGGCAGAGCCACGTGCTCGGCAAGTGCAGCCTGGGCTTGCACGTCACGGGCACGGAGAGGAACCACTGGGAAGAAATGCTGAGGAACCCCAGGAGACAGATAGCCATGTGGCACCAGCTCCACATGTAGGCTCCTCATGATTACTACCAACCAGATTTCCAGCAGGTCTCTGAGCCTGGGGGAATAAGCTGCATTTCACCTTCTACCTTCCCCTCCACAAAGTTGCTTGGCACAGCATTCTTCTTACACCACCTTCTCTGATTTTCCTGCCTCATCCTAGCCCAGGAAACTGTCTGGAAAATGTATTTAAAGGACAATCTCTCGCCTAATTGAGTGGTTCTTTCAAACAAGGGATTTGGCTGCCTGGATGATTTGAATTTTCATTTTATTACCCTGCCCACTGTAATTTCTGTGAGGTCCCTGTTTCTGTAGAGGAGCAGAGGGGACCAAAAAGTATCACGGCAATGTCAGCCACTCCTTGGCATCTGGCACTGTCACCCAAGTCCCTTGATGACTGCTGGCTCCATAGTCACAAACACACGGCGGTTTTCATTATACTTTACAAGCCTGTGAGAAATGAAGATCACAAAACTAACTTTCACCGCAGACCCAAAGTATCGGTATGAAAGAGAAAGTGACACCATCATGCAGTGGGTGGATACGTAGAAAAGGATACAGAACTAAGGGAGAGAACAGAGGGAGAAGAGAGAGTGAAATAGTCAACGCTACAATCCTGCGTAGCCTTTGAAGCAAACACTGCCAAACAAGAAGTCAAATACCTTCCTTCCTTCACTTCTCTTTCCTGGAGTGTTTGGTTCCTTGTATTTAGGATTCAAGAAAACTGGTGAAAATATGAACGTTTCGGGATCCTTTAGCAGAATACCTATATCTTCTGTCTTTCTACAGTGTCACCCAGGAAGGCCCTAAACATGAACGAAAAGTTATTGTTGGTGTTGATACTCCCAAAACTTGGACCAAACCTTTCTGCTTACTGCCATCTTTTCTGTTAGGGTTTTTTCTGAGCTAGAAAGTTTCAAATACTCTTAATTATATTCCAGGCAACACCTAAGACTAGACAAAAGAAGTGGGATCATTTCATACCTTAGCAGTTGATGGATGGTTCTGGTTTGACAGTTAACTGTTGCACTCAAATCCTCATACCAGCATTACTCGAAGACAACCCTTCAGAACTGCCATGTATTTCATCATTTCCAGACAGAAGGAATTCACTGACCAGACAGACTCTCCAGGGCTTGTTTTTCTGTGTGCACTTTCAAGATTTGTTGTGGCTTAAATGTTACTGTTTACTGTCCTTCTTTTGTGTGTGTGTCTAGATGGACTGAAAGTCTGGCATTGGCAGTGATGATGTTATTCCCCCATAAGCACACTGTTTGTCCTACCACTTTATTTCGAGTCGTAGACACAGCTTTAAGGGATTTGCATGGGGACAAGGCATCCAAAAATCTAAAAACAGAACCATATAGTTTGTAGCACTGAAAAACTCAGAGAACTTCATTTTTCCAGGGTCAGCTTGATCTTCTGCTTAATTCAAAATATCAAGCTAGGCTGTATCCAGTATCCATCCCATTTTGATGACTTAGTCAAACAACTGTAGCATACTGTCAAGTGAAGGCTGTCATCCTGTTGGCAAAGGGAAACCACCAGAACCAGTATGTGAAAACTGGCTGAAGCACCAGGCACAGAGGGCTATGAACAGGGGAGTAAAGTTCAGCTGGAAGCCAGTCACTAGAGTGGCTGGGGCTGGTAGTGGGATTGACACTGTTCAACATCTTCATAAAAGACCTGGAGAATGGGGCAGACTGTACCTACCCTCAGCAAGTTTGCAGGTGATACAAAGCTGGGAGTGGTGGTTGATACACCAGGTGGTTGCGCTACCGTTCAGAGGGATGTGGAAAGGCTGGAGAAACGGGCTGACAGGAATCTCCTGAAGTGCAAAAAGTCCTGCACCTGGGGAAGGACAACCCCATGCAGGGCTCGGGGCTGACCATCTAGAAAGCAGCTTTCCAGAAAAGGACCTGGGTCCAAGGACCTTGGGACACCGAGTTGGCTGAGAGATTTGGGACAGTTCAGCCTGGTCAAGAGAAGGGTTGAGGGGGGAACTTAGCAATATGTATAAATACCTGCGAGGAGAAAAGAAGATTGAGCCAGACTCTTCTCAGTGGTGTCCAGTGACGGGACAAGAGGCAAGGGCACAAATCGAACAAGTTGCCAAGAGAGGTTGTTCAGAGTCTCCATCCTTGGAGCCACCCAAAATTTGATGGGACACAGCGCTGAACAATCTGCTGTGGTTTACCCTGCTTTGAGCTGGGGTGGGTTTAGACAAGATGATCTCCAGAGAGGTCCTTTCCGTCCTCAGTGATGCTGCAATTCTGTGAAGAGCCTGATAAGATTGATGCGCGCTGAAAAATCTTTATGCTGCTATTCCCTTTCTAGATGGTGTAGCCAGGAGTTATAGGATCATTTGGAAGACAGTGATAAAAACAGCTTTGAGCAACCAACCTACCAACCAGAAAAGGAAAGCGTGCGAATGAATCTTACAGCCGATGTTCTAATCTCTGATATTGCTCCACTGACTAGAGGGGATTTAAACAAAAAGAAAATTGACTTCTTGTTTTGCTCTATGGGTTTTTGTTTATTAACAAAAAGCTGCAGGATACTGTGAATAACACAGACGTGGGGTTTTAGTCGATAGTGAATTCTTAATAGTTGCTGTGTTCATGATTTGCCTGTAGATATGCCTATAGATTTGGAATCGTGATTTCCATTTAAGTGCAAAATGCATCGTGATGTCGGCCTGTTCTACATACAGGTTCCTGGCAGCGCTGCGATTCCTCCTTCTTTTTAGGATAGTGATAAGAAGGATAACTTCACGGTATGATGCTGTTTGTCTGGCACCGGAAAGCCTGAAGGGCCAAATATTTGCCTTGCTGCCAAGAGATTTCTCTAGTTCTGCCTCTTGATTATTTTAATGAGCCTTTTATAACATCTTGGTGACTGATTGTAAACAGCATTATCTGCCGCTGCCCCTGGTGATTTTGGCACGCCCTGTAATTAGATGGCAATCCTATAGCATCTAAAGGAATAGCCCCTCACAATCTGATACTGCTGTGACAAAATAATGTCCTCTTTCACAGCAGAAAAATACTTGTGGGCACTCTACTTAAGCACAAATCTGTCTTTTGGGCAGAGTGGTGCCATCAGTGTTAAAGCAGGGTGTTGTCCCCTCCTTTGCCGCGATGGGATTTAAATGGAGAAGAAGGGAAGAGTGAAAATGCATGCGTCTTTCCCGGCTGGATCATTTTTGTTCTCTGGCGTTTTTAGCCTGGGAAGAATGTTCCTGGCATTCAGCGCAGCAGCCTGAACAAAGGCTGCCAGGTGTTTATTTAACGAGGCAGCCCTTTGCTGTGCAGGGGCTGAAAGCAAGCGTAGTTAAGGGTGGCGGGAGGAATGCTGCCTACGTGTGGTACAGGAGGTGCAGGGATGCTCAGCCCTGGCCCTTTTGAACTCTGCTCAATAGGAGCTGTTTGTCATCGCATTCCAGCGCCTGCCCAAGGCCCTGCCCTTATCCCTCTCAACCTCCTGCCTCGCCTGTTTGGCAATGCTTGTCTGCACCCTGAGCCCCAACTAGCCCAAGGGCCGGAGATGCTGCGCTAGCCCGAGCAGGCAAACAGCGGGGAGGTGGTGGGGCGGATGGAAATGTCACGAAGAGAAAGGCAAAGCGTTTGGAAATGCTCGGTGCCATCGTACAAAGGAACTTCGGCAGCACCAGCTGTAAAAGCATCACTTAAGAGCAATACAGCCAGAGAACGGAGCCAGACAGCCCCGTGGCTTTCAGCTGTAAACACCGGAGCATCAGCGAGCACCACAAACATGTCTTAAATTAAAGGGTGCTGCTTATAAACTGCATCCTAAGAGAAGAAGCAATAAACCAATTACGGCAATTAATGTTCTTAAGCCACATGTGTGATCCAAAATAGCTATTAGATTCCCCAATGGCTATTCAGGGGTTGCACTGATTATTTTTCCCATTAATGTGAAGGAAGCAAAGAGACTGTAGGGAAGAAGGGAAGGGAAATTAAAAAGAGGGGGTCCCAGCCTATCTGGTCAGAATGAACAATTGTTTTTACAAAGGGCCAGAGAGTTGTGAGTTTAAGGACAGGGATTCACAGTCCTTTCTGTCCAGTGACAGAAACCAAACAACACGACTACTGTAAAACAGAAAGAGAAATGCAGGTCCCCTATTGTATCCAGCATCTCCCGGGAGTGGTGGTCTTCTGCTGCGGCCTCTGTTCAGAGCAGGGGACTGAGAGGCCAGAGGAAATAACTTGTGACTACATTTAGGAGTCTATATTATTAAAATATAGATTGTAGCCATATGTTGTATTGCCTCGACCTGCCCTCAGAGCTGGATCTTCCCAGATAAATGATTTAGTCTGATTTTAGGCAATTTGTGATACAGTAGTAAAGATTAAAAAGCACAAATCATCAACAGCCACTAAAACATCTCTGGGATCTGGTTGGGGGAGTGGCTGCAGCTGGTCTCCTGGAAGGGTAACGCTTTTTCAGTGCACGGTTTTCCTCTCACTTCTTGTCCCAAATATCCTTGCATGGTGATAGGAACCATGTTTTCTTTGCAAATAGGTAATACATCAGAAATTAATGGAAAATTCCCTTCAACAGGGATGAGAAAATTTTTAGGCTCAACTATTCTCCCAGGCATTACTGTGCTCTCAACGCCTTGAACAAAAGTACTTTGGGTTTTCCTAGCATCTATCATCAGTATTATCTGGCAGCAGTGTCCAAAGACACCTTTTTTTTTTTTTTCCAGAGTGGAGGAGGTTGTAATTTGGGCTCTAGAAATACAGCTCAAGGCTTGCCCAAGATTTCCTGATGTCTAAGATGAGTTGACCACGATGATGTTTAGTAAGAGCCAGGAGCTAAGGTGGCTTGGACCATGCTTCTTGCACTCTTTTGAAGGTTAGTTTGAAGCCTGAGTGAATTGAAAGGCAGAGCTTTGGCCACATTTATTATGTGTTTCAGAATTTCACTAAGTCTCAAAATGTATTTGGTTCATTTGCTGACAGATAAGCATGAGGAGTAAATACTAATATTTGACAATTTATATTGTTTCTTCTGTTGATAATAATAAAATTGCGCAAGAATAGTAGCAAAGTGAATTAGTGCTTCGAGGCCTTCCAGCATGAGAAGGCTTTTCTGCTTACTTGGTCCTTTTGTGTCCCAGTGTGTTTATTGTACAGAGGCAGATATTGTTTGTCAAGACTCTGTATTGTTCGCACAGTCCAAAGCACAAAAACCAGAGCATGAGGCTCGGCCATTGTGTCTGATGTTACAGCACAACATGTAAATCACCACAAGTAAATAATTCCAAACTGTATCAACAGCGTGTCTGCATTGTTTGCTCTAGGGTAAGTCCCCTCTGCTTGCAGCTCGTGTCACGGGGTATGAAGCACTGGGGTGACTCAACAGAAGGTCCTCTGAAGGGTGTCATCAAGGGATGGAGGTATGATGAGAGGGGGAGCAGTCAGCAATGGAGTCCTATCCTGGCCAAGCATAGGAGATCTCGTGGCTTTTTCAACAAGGTGGCAGCTAAACAAAGCTGTAAAGCTTTCCTGCATCTGCGAGGAGGTTAGGGCCATGAAGGTTCGTGAAGGCCACAAAAATGTTCGTGAGGCCCATGAAGATGCTCCGAGGGCTGGAGCCCCTCTGCTGTGAGGACAGGCTGAGAGAGTTGGGGGGGTTCAGCCTGGAG
>JAOXJK010000040.1:22353825-22370743 GCA_025774025.1 Xenus cinereus | reverse complement strand
CCGGCACCCCCCCAGCCGGGACCCAGGCGTCCAGGAGCCCGGACCCTAAACACCGGGAAATCCACCCAAAATCCCTCGTTCCAGCCCCAAAATAACCCGCTCCCCACCCCAGCAGGAGCGGGCACCCGAGTTGGGGTGTCATGTCCCCCCCCCCAGCACACGCGTGTCCCCATCAGCGCATGCCGCGTCCCTCTTGGCACACGCGTGTGCGCTGCTGGTGCCCCGCAGGCACCAGGGGACGGTGCCCCGTTGCACGCCCACGCTCCCTGGCTACGGCTAACGAATCCGCCAGGAGCCCAGCCCACGGCACGGTGCCCGGTACCGTTTGGTGCCCGGTAGATCCCGGGATTGGATCCGTCTCCCGGTGTTCGACGCGGCTCCCGGTGCAGCGCGCCGCACGCAGCTCAGCGCACGTTTTGGCACACGCCGCGGCTTTGTGCGAGGCAGGCGGGGGCCGGCAACCCCCCCCGGCCGGGGCCCTGCGTCCGGGACGGGGTGGGGGGGGGTCGGCAAGGAAACCGTCTCTTGAGGTTGCTTCGTGAAGAACACGTGCCCGGGAGGTCCCCGCCGGCGCTGGGTGGCCCAGGGGCCACGGCGGAGCCGGGGGGGACACGGGGTGGTGAGGTGGATTACCAGTTGTGTGGAGGAGAGAGGCGGGGGAGAGGGCGCTGAGGTGTGTGCCAGGGCTCGAGGGGAGCTTGCACGGCGTTCTGCTCGTGCGATACCAGTGTAACGTGTCGGTGGGCCGCCGGCACGGCCACCCACCCCTCCTCCCGGCCCGAGCCAACGATTAAAGCCGACGGCGAGGAGGGCGGTTGGTTGCCAGGCCCGGGGTGGGAGCTGCGCGGCCAAACCTCCGTGCTTCCCCTGCCCACCCCCACGGGGAAGCGGCAGGGTGACCCGCTGCCAGCCTGGCCCCTCGGGTCCCCCCGAGTGCCAGCCACGGGCCTCACCCCGCAGCGGGGCCAGAGCCCTGCCAGCGGCCGTGCGAAGGGAGGGATGGAGGGATGAGGCGGCCGTCCATCCCGCGGACACTCCGGGAAGGCTGATCCCTCACCCGCAGGGAAATGCCTGCGGTGAAAATCGGTGTCCCTTAGCACGGGCAGGGCAAGGGGGCTGCACCCTTGGGTGCTGCAGTCCGGCAAGGCCAGCACGCTGCGTGTCGGGGCCCAAAGGCCACCCGGCCACGTGCCACCAACCACATCTTCCGCACAATCACATCCTTCCCTTTCCTCCAGAAAAGCCACCCGGGCTCCCGGCCGGGCGGGCAGCTCACCGGCCGGCCTGACCCGACAAGAGCCCCACGTGCCTCCCCAACGGGGCTTGCACGTTCCCGTCTTCATCGCTCCCGAACTCACGGTCCCTTCTCACCCGTGCTGCTCCAGCTCCCTGCGCCATCCCCGGCACCCCCGGCCGCCTGGCAGCCACCCTTCCCTCCGCTCCCTAAGGCCTTTGCTCTCCCGCTGCCTTCGCCCCGGCGCCGTGGCCGCCTCGCTGGCCGATGCCAGCCAGCTCTGGCCGGCGAGACGGCCCCGAGGGGCGCCGGGGAAGGGAGAGCAGAAAGGCAGGTTTTGACGGCACCCGGTACCCGCAGCTGCCCACCGCGTCCGTGCAGAGGGAGAAAAGTGCATAGGAGGGTGGGACGTGTGTCTGCCCACGTGAGAACACACGGGACCTCGGCCAGAGGCTTAGGCAGGAGAAGACGAGGACGCTCGAGCATTTTCCCCCGCCAAGACATCCCTCTGTTACACAGACCTTATTTAGCGCTTGGTTAACACGCCGGCAAGGAAACCCCTTGCCCTGACCACAGCAAAGTCCCTCTCCGCAGAGTGCTACACACGTAAATGTAGGCCTCGGTGTATGGCTAGAACTATCCCAAAGTCCAAAGTCTTCAGTGTTACGTGCCTTGTGCCAGAACACAGGGCCAGCCTTACACAAGGGTGGTTGAATCTATCTCTATATTATATCTTTATATCTATCGAAAACATAGAAATATATAAATATATAGGATTTTATTTATAGATATATAAGCATGTGATTTTTAATCTTTTGTACTGTGTGTATATGTACGGGGATGTGCGTATATACAATATATAGACCATATGCATATGTACTGTATACATACACTAGCTTACATGCACACACGTCATACGTGTCTCCAAGGGAGACAGGAATTGCATAGGCATTACTGCATTGAATACAACGGCTGGGGGGGACCAACGTACCATTTCTTGGCTTTTAAGACCTCTTTCGACAGGGCTGAGAGGGGAATCTGCAGGAGCAGAGGCTCATCCGCAAGCCGGCTTGCCCGCTGGCCAAACAGCCAGCAATCCTCGCCAGATAAGAAAGAAAGAAAAGGGGGACCTCGAAGAGCCCATGGGCCACCTGGTTGAGTTTGTGCTGTGAGAAAAAAAAAAGATGGACCGAGCCCGAATCGCCTCTGAGGAGTCCTATCAGCAAAAGCGCGACCACCACGGGGGACATCGCCGCCGTCAGCTCGAGACCCAGAGCAGACGACGCACCGGGACCCTGCCCACCGTGTCCCATCGCGACGCCCCCCTCCCCGGCTCCCGCCTGCTTTTGCTGGTATGGGAAGAGCTTTGGTCTCTTGTGAGGATTATCCCTGTTGAGTTCGGTGTCGCGGCCGCAGGGCCCGGACCCCCGCGGCCACCGGCGAGCCCTGCAGAAGGACACGTCTGTCTGCGTGTGCTTCACGGATCTCTGCTTCACAGCAGGGTGAAGGAGGCAAGGAGCCTGAGCGAAAAGTGGGGAGGGGAAATTGGCAACCAAAAAGCCCACGGGCTAGAAATACAAACCCGAGGGTCTGGAGGAGTGTGCATTATTCACAGTCAGATGCCATAGCTAAGACACCGGGGGGGGGCAGGAGAGAATAAAGAGCTCATTTGGGAAAAAGCTAAACCCTTGCAGCCGAAGCAGTTCAAGATGCTCTGAGCAACGCGGTCGAAACAACCTTCTCTGGCTCGCCCGGCGCAGCAGGGAAGGCATCGATTAAACCCAACGCGTGGCCATCTCCGAGCCTCCCTCTGAGCCCCATCGGGCCCTCCCCATGCCTGCTACCCCCCACCTCCCGGCCTCGCCACCCGGGGGTTTGCAAACAGGGCACAGAAAGGTGGCTCCCAGGGAAGGCTGGGCTGGCAAGGCACTGGGAAGCCGGGGGCACTGGGAAGCCGGGGGCACTTTGCACTGGTATTCCCCCCTCCTCCCTGTCTTGCTCGTGCCGGCAGTCGCGTTTCCATCCACAGAACATCCGCGGGAGCAACGGCTACAGATCTGAGACAGGCGGGTAAACCAGAGAGGGAGAGCTTGCCAAGCCCCCCCATCACCGACGCGCGGGGTCTTCCCACCTTTCCCACGGCGGGTACCCCCCCATCCCGTGGCAGGGAATCACGCCATCCCGCCCACAACCCTCCCGGCCGCGCACAAGGTCACCGGCAAAAGAACCATCGCTTGCCCTTGGCCGGCGACTGCCCAGAGAGAAAAAAAAAAACCCACCCCTCGCTGCACATTTCCCTCTGCCAGTTAGGAAGAAGAGCAGCCGGTGACAGATGCCACCGACGAGAGCGGGATTTGCAAACAAACCGAAGGAAAAGAGGGACAAATTATTTCGGCAGCTCTTACTTTGCCGACAAGGGCAAGGCACCATTTTCTCCCCAGCGGCAAAAGGAAAGAGGCTCGGGGCAGGAGCTGTAAACAGGCCTCTCGGGGGGGGGCTCAGCACAGGCCCTGGGGGGTGGCTCCTGCCCGCAAAGGGGCCTGGAGACTGTCCCCAAGTGTCCCTTCCCTCCACGCGGGCCAGGCACTTTGAGGGGCCTCGTGCCGAGGAGCTTTCGCGGCTGCAAACAGAAAGGCAAGCGCTTCCCCCCCCGGCGTCCGACCCAGAGCTGCGGAGTCACGCGAAGGAAAGAGAAAATGAGGGAAAAAACAGGGGAGGAGGGAAACTGTCCTTGCAGCCTCTCCCACAGCCACAGCATCGCGGATCTTCGTTTCTTTTCCTTCTGGTGCCGCCTGAACGCCCGACACGGAAGACTCTCCCCCCGACCCTGCCCGTTCCCCTCCCTGCGCCAACTCACTTCTTGGCTCCAACACCTCCCTTCACCTTGCCCAGCTCCAGGGCAGAGACTAACGGAGCAGCAACTCTTTCTATCTTTTTTATCTTTTCTCTCTTTTTTTTTTCCTTTTCCCTTTACATCTCCTCCAATTTTAACTGCAGAGCTACAAGCACCGCGCGGGGAGAGATCCCTATTTTACCACCGGGCAACCAGCCACCCCGGCCCGCCCAGCTGGCAGAGGGGTTCCAGTTTAATCACCGCTCCTCCCGACGAACGGGTCAATTCCATCACGTCATTTATTGGGAAAGACGGGAAAAAATGGCAAACGTGGCCATTTATTTTTTTTTTTTCTTTTTGCTTGCTAGGTGTTGCACATCGATGCCCTCCCGCTGCGACGGCGCGATGCCCTGACCTGCTCGCCACGGTTCCATGAAAAGCGCCCGGCACCCGCAGCCCCCACCGGCGCTTTGATGGGTGGCCCTGGTGCAGGTGGCCCCGTCCTGCCCGAGCCAGCCCACGGGCTGCAGAGGCCATCTGAGGTAAGGCAGAGGGGACAGGGAATAAGTGCTACGGAGGGTACGCCGCCTGCCCAGCCCTCGCCGCCGCATTTGCGGGGTCCGCTCTGCTCCCCTGGAGCCAAAAAGCAGGGGGGACAGAGCCAGGACACAAGGACTTGGCCACCACCAGTGCTTCGGGTGAGCTCGGTCCCATAGGGACAGAGGGGAAACTCTCCCCAAACTCTGCCCGAGGCCGGTCTAGCTGCTCCTGTGGGGTCCGAAAGCTGAGCCAGTAGGTCACGGCGTGGGCTGCTGGCCTCTGCCCCGTGCTGGCCACGTGGCTCTGCTGAGGGCAAAGGGGGCTAGCTGGCCGGCGGGGGGGTGAGCGAGACCTAGGTAGAAGTGCGTGTTTTCCAGGGGAAGACAGTGCGTGAACCCTGGCAGTGAAAGTGACTCCGAGAGAGATCGGTTCCAAACATGCTACATCTCCATTGAAAACAAACAAAAAAAAAGTTTAAAAAATAAAATAATATTATATAATTATATATATTTATATAAATGAAAAGCTATCAACTAGCAGCAATGGTTCTAGAGATATCTTAGCACCAAGACCAAGGGCAGGGGTGTAACAGGAGAAAGGAAAGGTTCAGTGTTGCTGATACCACCATCATGTTTCCAAACAACACAGCTTGGCACAAAGCTCGTCCCTCCGGGAAGTGAGAACCTGTTGGCTCGGCTCGGACACCTTCTGGACAACAGGTTCTCACTCCCTCGATGGTCTGGTCAGGTTGGTGCTGTCCATGCCGCATCAGCGGGGCAAGGCACTAGCATCTGTGGAGTTTTTGCACCTTTTTGTTTGTGTTTTTTTTTTTTTTAATTTGTTTTCTTTTTTTCTTTTTTTTTTTTTGCTTTTTTGCTTTTCTAACCTGAAGTGATATTGTGTGAGTGCCTGGAGCTCGTTTACTTTAAAAGAATAAACCGGAGAAGAACCCCAAGCCCACAGAACAATCTCTTTGTGATGGAAGGTGCAAGTCCCCCATTCACATTTCAGCTGGACTCCGCATCCCTTCAAGAAAGGAAGAAACATGTGGCAGGAAGAAGAGGAGCATCCCTTCTTCCTGCTGTCATCAGTCTGCTGTGCTGTGGAACATGTTACCTTGGTCACAAGAGAATACGTGAACCTTTGTAGGACATCATCACATGAATATAATCCAAGATAATCTTGCATTGATAGCTCCTGCCACCAAACCGCAGCAGGTTTTTTCTCTCAGTCATTCCAAACGAAACAAAACAAAACAAAACAAAAAAAAAAAACCCACAACAATCTAGGATTATAAAGACGTAGTATAAATAATGTAAATTAGAATATAATTTTTTAAGCCTTTGAATCTCCGCCCAGAGATGGCTCTTGACTCATTGGCTGTCTAGCTTCCACAGCAGCCCTGGTTTTGAATGAATAGTTGTATATATATATATTTTTATCTCCTACAATATAAAAATATAAATGCAAAAATTTCCCCCTGCCTTCTCTATTTTGCTATTTTATAGTCTGCACATGACATCATGTTATAATATACGTATGATAGACTGGTACTACGGTTATCAGAAAGGGAGCTGAAAGCCAAGTGTTACTCTACAGCCCAAAAGTAGGGAGAACTGAGGAAGGGGCATCACAGTTTAGTTGGAGGCATTTGTTTCTAAATCAGAAGGAAAAAAAAAAAAAAAAACCCAACCCAAATTGCGCCCCCAGCCTTTCCCTCCTGCCAGTCTTCTCCGGGAGCGAAGAAAGCTCCCGCCGGAGCGAAGAGAACTGGGTCGGAGCAGGGGAGCCGGGGGCAACACGAACGCACGGGATGCTCTGTCGGAAATCAGAGATCTGACGGTCGTCAACAAAAAGGCTCAAATGGCTCAATAACTGGACTGAACAACGGAAAGAGAGGCAGAGATTAAAACTGAGGGGAAAAAAAAAAAAAAAAAACCCAAAACCAAAACCAAACAACCAAACAGCCAACCCCAAAACAAAACAACACAAAAAAACCGACAACACACATACAAAGGAAAACCGCCGGGAGGATGAGGCTGACAAAGACCCGTCGTGTAGCTTATAGATCCTATAGGTTTGAACATGTAGAGTATGGCCCCAGCACATGCTTCTAAAGAATGAAATGTTGCCACCTACACTGCAGCTGCCATGGTTGGAGACACCAGTAAATGTCTAAACATTGTCCCAATCTTTAAAATTCTGCTTAGCTTCTATCAGACGCACATCGTCTTAACTTTTAAATTTTCAGTGTGGGTTTTTTTCCTTAATATATATAATATATATATATTTTATATAATATATCAAAGTTTAGAGTATAGATTAAAAAAAAAAAAAAAAAATTATTCAACAGCTTTCTGATCTGAGGCATTCCTTCCTAAATATCGGGGTAGAACTCAGAGCCGTGGTCCATGCTCTGCAGCATCGGCTTCTGATCGAGAGACGACATCCTGCTCAGCATTTCGGCCGACAGCGCGTAACTATTGCCCGACTTCTCCTCGAACCAGCTGTCGAGCGCCCGTTTGCAATCGAAGTTGGCGATGGGCGGCCCGTTAACGGCAATGGTCAAGAGGTCGCTGAGCTGCTCCAGCGTCAGCCGAGAGCGGTGGTTTTTGCGCACTCTCTGCAGGGCGCTGCGCCCCTTCTCGCAGCAGGCCGACGAGGTGGGAAGGACTTTGAGGATCTGAACTATTTTATTGAGGAGGGGGAATCTCTGTTTGTATTTACAAATGTGACTGAGCAAGTCTTTGAAACCATTTTTGGTATAATAATCCACCTTGAGTTCTCGCCACTCCATCAGCAGACTCCCGCGGGTGTCCATCCCTTCTCTGTAAACCTCTCTGGAAAACGACGGGACCGTCTCCAGGTGTTCGAATATTTGTACCATATCCTCCTTCCCATAGCTCATGAGCTCATCGGTGCTCCTGGGCCAAGCGGCAAGGTCAAATACCTGACAGGCCTTCACAAATGTCCGGCTACGGGAATCAAACCTTTGGGCTAGGATCACCTGGGTCTTCTGGCAGATCTTTTCTCTGATCGACTGGAATTTGGCTTCAGCCACCCGTAGGTTTTTCACAGCAATGCCGTTAAAGCTTTCACGGAAGTTTTCCTCGAATTCCTGCAAGTACTCCCCGGGGGAGTCTGCTAGCCGGCTGATCTCCTGGATGGCCTCCTCTATTTTATCGTCCACCTGCGACACGAGAAGGTACTCCCCTTGGAAGACGTAGGCGAGGCGTGACAGCACAGCAATCACATCCAGCAGGAAGTAAATGAGTTTGATCGACTGGTAGTCCATCAGGAACTGCAGAAGGGCCAAAGCAATGGCAGAAGCGTCTGCCCTTTGGGTCTGGCCGCTGACGTCTTTGAGGTGGGCCACAACCTCAAGGTAATCCTTGATTAGAGCGTTGAGGACGTTCTGCTCCCCGATGATCCACTTCACCGCCCGAATGTCCCCCAAGAACTCGGTCTCCTCGCACAGAGTGGCAGCAGTGACCCTCAACTCGCACATGAGCCGGGGGGAGTAACGATAGAAACTGAGCAGTTGCTTCAAATTGTTTTCTAGCTCCTCCAGGCACGGCAGCTCCTTCCCGCTGATTGCATCCAAAATTTCCAAGTGGGGCCTGTGCACCATAAAGGGCAGGCAAAGAAGCCAGGGCAAGGTCTTTCTGATTGTCATGAACAAGTTGGCTCTCAGGCTGGCCGTAATGTTAGCACCGTCAACTCCCAAGCCAATAGTCGGCTTCTCATCCTGCAGCCGTATTCCCAGGCTGGAAAAAGCCCTGTCTAACGCTTGGAGGTAACTGTCCGTTGTAGAAAAGCCCAGTTCCTGAAGAGAGAGGAATTCAGTTGCCGGAGGCCCATCGCTGCTCGTGTACTGCACATAAACCGCAACCGTGTCCGCGAGCAAGTCATCGCTCTGCCCGTCCAGAATGATGCTGAGGAAGGGGGACTGCCGGATGCGTTCAACCAGGTCCTCTCGAAGAGCCCGGGCGATATGGTGGATTAAAATTTGGCAGTCTCCCTCGTTCATGTACTGATCCACCACCTTGAGTTCGCATTTTCTCAGTAGTTCTGCCAGAGGCCGAAAGTCGTAGTAGGGCCTGCCCTCCAGGGCCAAGTGGTAGGCTGTGTTGAAGAGCAGGGTCATATTCCGGCACATCTCTTCCGTCTTCTCCGGGTGCATCCTGAGCTTGTAAAGCTGCAGGCACTTCTTGTGGAGGTTGCTCTGGCTGTGAAGCTTTATCGTGTGGATCTTGAACTGCTTTGAGCCAATGATGAAGGCTGAAGTCCGAGAGGATTGCACCGTGTACTGCCTACAGACGTGGCACCACATTTCATTCAACGTCGGGGAGTACCGCAGAAACCAAAACTTTTTAAGCCACTCCTGCTTGAACCGCCGTATCCTCCGGCCCGTCGCAGAAGACATCTTGGAAGGCTCATCTGTAGCAGCAATCATGTCATTGGAGACCGACTCATCAGCAGAATCCACCTCTTGGTCATCATCCTCCATGATGGTGGGCACAGAGATGATGCTTTCTGAA
Organism: Xenus cinereus; assembly: GCA_025774025.1. Classification (NCBI taxonomy): domain Eukaryota; kingdom Metazoa; phylum Chordata; class Aves; order Charadriiformes; family Scolopacidae; genus Xenus; species Xenus cinereus. Next base: position 22,361,595 of record JAOXJK010000040.1, on the reverse strand, counting down.
GCTGTAAGGAAAAAAAAAAAAAAAAAGGGAAAAAAATATGGCATTTACAAAGTTGCTGAGTTAGAGAAGCTTCCTACTGGTGACAGTAGAGCACCGCCTGAAGAGCTGGCCACAACCTGCCCTCTCCTGCCCACAACGCACTATGGGTACAATCTGAATCATGGCTTTGAAGGGAAAATAGATCAATGTTTCTGCATAAGGACTTTGTTTCCCACGTGCCACAACGGACAGCAAGAAAGGACACTACCTCCCGGCCACTTGCACAATACATGGTGTGACCCAAATATTCCCTTTGGTGAAGGCTCCTGGCGGCTCAACAGCATGTTCCTGGAGAAAATGAAATGTATCTTGAGAAAGGGACGCATGTTTGTGTTAAGGCAGTGGAGGAAACAGAGAGGGCTTTCCAACAAGGGACACAGCGGGACATCATTTCATACACAAAGAGCGCACATTTCAGTGTCACCACAGAGTCATTCAGACTTTCTTTCCAGCGGAGGGACTTCCGCTGGAAGAGAATGCATCAAAAATACGGCAAACAAACTGTCTGCAATGGAATGTCTTTTTTATTGGCAGTGCATTATCGATTTACAACGGCAACAAATAGAGCGAGTTGTCATACAGAGTCTTTCCCAGACAGTGTTTTCCACTGTGCCCAGAGCTGTGCCAGCTCCTGGCCCACCCGGTCACAAAACCTGACAACGAGCCTTCCATGGAGCCACGCGTTCACCTGAATACTCAGAGCAAAACGCTTTAGGTGGGTACACAGCACACAGGCACCTCACTACTCTCCTTAGGCAGGGTTTGGAGAAGGCTGTTACTCGGCAAGGCTTACCTGTGGGGTCCGAGAACTCTTGGAGCTCGGGTACCTGGGGCGGTAGCACGGGTGGCTCGGGTAACTTCCCAGATCTCAGCATGTCTAGCTCGGCCTGCAGCTCCCGGATCTTCTTCTTCAGCCGGATGCAGTTGGGGCAGAAGGAGGTGGTGGGGATTTCGTGGGAATTGCCTTGTGCAGAGGCCAGTGACAGCTCAGTCGGGCTGTCTGCTTTGAGCGACAGGGGCTCTTCTTCCTCGTCTTCCAGGAAGCCCACCTCTCTGGCTGAGCTGAAAGAGGAACCGTGGGGAACCTTCCATTCCCCCTCGCTCCGGTTTCTGCCGAGGTTCAGGGAGCCGTGCTGCATGGCACTGCCACAACTCTCAAAGATGTCTTCAGCCTGGTATTTAGGTGCTTTTCTGATGGAAAGCGGCGTACTCGTCGCTAACTGGTTCTCTTCAAATCTGGCGGACTCCAAGGAAGCCTCCAGGACGTCTTTGAAGATGAGGTCAATCTTTTTTTTCTTTGTTTGGGGGTGGGATTCCCCCTCGTCACAGCTGCGCTTGTAGGGGCTCTTTCCTTGCTTTAAGGTGGCGAGTTGGAGCGGCCCCCTCAAGTCCTCTTGGGTTTCCACATTCCTTTCTGACTTTTCCCTCTGCAACTTTTTCTCTCCTGGAAAGGAAAACGAGGGGTGGGGATTATCACCGGGAACCCAGCAACTTCCCTCAATCTAAAATTCAAACAAACAAACAAACAAACCAAAAAAAAAACCAACCAAAAAAAAGAACAAAAGAACAAAAAGGCAGGTTGAATCCCTGCAGGTCTGCACGTTGCGTTACAAACCAGGGGACTGACACAACTCAGCTGGAAACCAAGGCTCGCGAGAGGAGGAGCCCTGCTAATGGGCAACGCCTGCAAAAACCAGAGACAGTCCTGGGTAGCCGCAGCCGAGTAGGACCCACGCACTTTAAAGAGAAGAGAAGCTACAGGCAGCTTGTTTAACCTAAAGGTATAAACCACCCTGTGCTGGAAGAGGACTACGAGGTGAATGACTACGAGGTGAACGACTGATCGCGGTGGAACCTAACACCTAGAGCCGTCCCGGCTGGCTGGAAGACCTGTGCCTGTTTTGACTTGGTAAAAGGTATCGAGCGTACAGCAAGTGCAGCGAGAGATTCGGACCGTTCGGTGACAACCCCAGCATCCGCGCACAAGACGGGACACCGCTTGTGAGCCCCTTTACTCTCGTTCAGTTTGGAGGCTGCTCCAAGCGAAAATAACTTGCACTCTTAAAGCCCAAGGTACTCATCGTCAACTGAGCTACAGCGGGTGAACGCCCTCCAAGGATGGGGACATCTAGCTCGTCCCGGTGGAGTCTAAGAGTGTGGCCATTCAGTGATTTTAAAAAAAAAAACACAACAAAACAATAATAAAAGCAACCTCGTACAAACTATTAATTGTTTAAAATAAAGGGAATAGCCAGATTTCCTTACCTGGAAATTCAAAAGACGATAGGTTTGGCTCAATTTCCATCATTCTTCTATCTTGTAAATAACTTCAAGCATTGATGGCTTCCCAAACAAGACGCTGCGTTATGCTGATTTTTGGTTTTGTTTGCTTTTAAAGTGCTTTCATAAGAGTTACGGAGCAAAAGCTACCATTCCCTCTCTAAGGAGAGCAATGCTAAGAATGCAGAAAAGATGCAAGACTCGAAACAGTTAGAGTAAGGCACCGTAAAAAGGGCTGGCCCGAATGGCAGGGATTTTGCACCGGGATTTGATGCTGGCTGGCAAACCCAGCCACTCCTTGAGGGAATCCATAACAACAGATCTCATTTTCCACGCGTTGACGAGAATTTCTACGGGCAAAGCTCTGAGTCTCTGTCTTAGCATTTCCCCTGTTACCAACTATAACGGCTACCGGCAGAGGTAGGGATTTAGAGAATGGATTCTTCATTTTCGGTGATTTTTTTTCCCCCAACCCACGGAGCGGTTCAGCCCTACGGAAAAGCTAGAAATTCGCAAGACGATCCCTGCCATTATCGGTCTCAAGTCCATTGATGAGGCGGGTCAGAAACCCCCGACAGAACCAAAACCCAGGAAACCACGTTATCTTTCTGTGAGTCAATAAAGCACGCCGCTTGGCTCGACAGGCCCATCGCCAGGGGATTTGAAACCTTCTAAATAGGAAGTGACTCAAGAGATTGCGGTGCCGCTCCCTGACCACCTCCCGGGGCCCTCCCAGCTGAGCCTGGATGTGTCTCGCAACGGCCCGTGATGCTCCATTTTAACAATCTCTCTGCGCTCCTTTCGCCAACGCAGGCTGAGCCCAGCTTGCCACAGGACGAGCTCACCGAGATGCCAGGGAAGGTTTCTCTGATGGCCTCTGGGTTTCTACATGAGCGTGTGGTAGGCTACGGCAGGTCCTGAGAAGCCCAGAGGCCGGTCTTCGCCACACTCATAGCACAAAGCGGGCGGTGAGCGACCATTTCAGCTCACACGAACCATGACACCACGTGTCTGTACGGCTGGGCAATCATTCCTAGCCTTGGTGGCCCTCCAGAGAAGCTTCTCCAAGGGCATAGTCTTTCTCTTGCGGTACTTTCAGAAAGTACTAAGGCATCTGGACAACTAACGTGTGCGCGGCGTGCAGTAAAATCACTGCAGCCTGTACTTAATTACTCAGCCATGTTTATTAACATAAAAAAAGCATGCTCACACCGATGTCAATTCAGAAGTGGGAATTGCCCAAGTACAGCCATCAAGACGTTAACACTGCAAGTGCATCGTAACTCCAAGGTGATGGAGGATAACCAGCTTTTTCAGGACATCTTGTCCACCCCATGGTTAAAGAGGAGACACCTTTTACCAAGTCAAGGCAGCAACAGCAGCTGTGTAATAATACGGATGGGAACCTTAATTAGAAAGTTATACGTAGCGTGGCTGCCTCTCTGAGGCCCTGCCATTCCGTGGAAAGGCCTGGAAAGAAACGCCCTTCGTTAACTTCAGGTCTCAGCATCGTACAGAGGAACAGATGCATTAAGGATTTTAAAGCTTCCCGCATTGCTGACATCGCACTGACCTAAAGGACCGCTGGGTTTGCTCCAGCACGGCTACTCTTTTAAGATAAGATAACAATTTTTATCCAGGGGAGAATCAGTCTGACAAGTACAAAGCCTCCTGTGCGTTGTACACGCGCTCTAAGGTTGTGAGACTAAGGAGTCTCTAGCTGATGTCGCGCTGCTCCCAAATTATCTTTCTGAAGAAAGAGGAGATAAATTAAGCGAGGAAAACGGACATACAAGCACACCAAAGAAACCTCTCTTTCATGTGTACACCAAACCAGCTGGAGCACCCTCAAAACAAGCTGCTCGCAGGAGCCAGAGAGAGCAGCACGTTCAGAAGAAAAACCTCACGTCCGTCTGTAGGACCACCAGCTGGGCAACCTTCAGGCCAGAAAGTCTTGTGACAGAGGAGCTCTGTGACCCCTGGGCTTTGCACGAGGCCCTTGCAGCACACACACACACCACATGCTACACCACGACACACGACACGACACAGCACGAGTCTATCTGGCGTCACCTCCACCTCTTGCATGACCCATCCATCCAAACCGCACCCAGAGGTGCTCTGCTTCTAGAAACTCAGCCGTCTTCCTACAGCCTGTGCGTCACCTACTTCACCCACCACACGTGGTCCAACAAGTGTGGCAGCCCCAGGGGACCAGGGGGGAGGCTGGGAAGAGAGGGGACTCACCGCTTGTGAGATTTCTGTTGATGGTCTCCTGGGACATGCTGTGCAACCGCTTCATGTAATCCTCACTGTACCAGACCCGCAGCTTCTCCCCGGGGCGGATGTCACGGCAGGCGCGGAAGTAAATCCTCTCGCTGTGCTGGAAGGCCATCAGGTTCTGCTCCCTCTCCTCCCGGGAGATGATCACGTACCTGAGGGCGAGGTGACAAGGCAGGCGTGAAGCACAAACTTTTCTCCCGTGCCCCTCCTTTGCACCAGAATGACAACCACCACGAAGCCAGAATGACCTTCAGAGAGAGCCATCAACACAGCCAGCCTGGAAAGCGCGGAGTTAGAAGTAATGGTGTGCAAAGTGCCAGAGATACAGGACAACGAGCACGGGCACCCAAGGAACGCTAAGCCAGTGGGTCCATTTCTGCTGTGGAAAGGATGACGGCAACGTACATCCAACCTGAAGGAATAGCTCTGCCAGTAACGGTGACACAGACTCTCATGGGCTGAAATTTCTTTACCTAGTGATGGAAACGAGGACTTCTGGATTCCCCACCATCACTTCACATCCCAGGGCCTCCTCCTTTGTTCTCAGGAGCATCCAGAATACGGCAGGGTCCCTCTGCCTGTCTCTTTCCCAAAGCCACCATCTTCTTTTTTAGCAGAAAAGAGATTTCCTCGCTTCTCTCCTCTTGGACAGGCAGAATTGAGGTACTCAGGGCAGAAACAGGGACACCTAATGTACACGGGGGTATTCGCTGGTTGTCCAAAAAAAAAACCCAAGGACATGCCAGTACTGGAAGGTTTTGCGCTTGAGCGTTCAGCGGAGTGTGACATCAAAATACAAACAGCCCCGCAAGTCTCCGGAAAGCCCAGCACCACGTTTTTGGGGATCTCCTGGCAGCGCTGACAGAAAGATCGCTTTCTGGGCACGGGGTTTGTTTTCCTGATTTAAGCCAGCTAGATTTCAGCTCAACAGAAATGTCTTATTTCGCACTCCAGACAACTGGCCCTCTGTGCAACTTGGTGAAGACAGAGAGCTATTGCTAGCATCGGATTATCTACTCTCACACTCCCCATGTTCTTGCTGGAGGACACGGAAAAAGCTTGGTAATACTGCTTCCAGCTGCCACCAACGTGAGCTCCTAACGCCCGCCCATGACCAGGAGGAGGCCCTGTCATGGTACGTACAGACCCAAGAGCAGATCTGAACAGTTTGCAGCCAAAAGCTTTTGCTTCTCTTATGCCATTTCCCTCTATTTTTCAGCGCTCCCTGAATTAGTAACGTTAACGAAGGCGAGCGGCACATGGCTCCTCTGACATCTGCTCCTACCAGTCCTTGTCCAAACGCCCCCCCTACGTCCCACAGGGATTTCTTGGCCTTAAGAAATCCATCGGTTTTTCCTTGAATGCTCGCCCCTTCTCCAGCCACGTGCACGCACAGGTAAAGATGCAAGCCCGACTGCACGTGATCACACCGACCCACACACCTACGGTCACAAACTTGGTGAAACTTCCCGCAAAACGCAGAAAACCAGTCTGTGGTTGGAGTCTGAGACTGCCCGAGGCTCCAGCGATTCTGGTTTTAACGTGACGCAACCGTGCACGTGCCCGCAATCAGCTGTATTCTTCCTAACGTGTGCTGCGCAGGATGCTCCACGATCTTCAGCAATTATTTAAACAGCAAGCTCTGGCGTTGCCAAAATTAGCCCAATGTTGGCTTTTATTAACCCTTATTTTACTGTTGATCACAAAACAAAAGAACTTTTAAAACACCAGTCTGCGTATCTGAGAAGGAACAGAGGCCTGGACCAGGGTGGTGGGAAGGAGGTCTGCCAGGCTGTCCCTTCTGGGGATCTCTCCACAAAAGGTGGATCAGGCATTCCGACAGCCGTGAGAGACACAATCCTCGAGACACGGCAACATGCTGTGGCCGGTCTGAGGCCCTGCAGCACAGGAGATCCTAGAAGATCTCTCCCCAGTCCAAGCAAAACGCCAGGATGCTTCCCAGCCCCAGGTAAGGAGAGACCCTGCGGCTGCTCCGCGTCCCCAAACACGAGCGGGAGCAACGGCAAGATGAGGCTGCCCCTGCGACGGAGGCTCGTCACCCGCAAAGATCTATCACCCTGAAGTCGCTCACAGCTCCTTAATCCCACACCGAGGACCCACATCCCCGCAGCCAGCGGCGCTGAGGAATTCCCGGGGCAGCAGCAGGACCGTCGGGTGCATTCCCTGCAAACGGCATTTGGCGGCGAGATTTAGAAAATTCTCCAAAACACAGCTTTGTGTGGGAAAGGTGGAGCCCGGTTAAGCACTCCTACCAGGGCTCCCTCTTAGTATGAAGTACTATATTAAGCGTGGATGTGCTTTTCCCGTTCGCTGCTCTCCTCCCGCCTCTGAAACCCTCCCAAGTTTCTGCCCCAGAGTGTCCTTCAGCTCTGGGGCTCCGTCTGCTCCCACCGGACGGTGGGGAGCTGGGGGGCGAGCGAAGGTGGGATGGTGTGAGCTGGGGCGCTGCTGCAGCCCCACAGCGTGGCCACCAGCCACCCACTCCCATCCGGCCTCCCACAGCCACCGGTGCTGCCCACGGGTAGGAAGGAAGCCCTCAGCGGAGATTTGTGGAATAAGCCAGTCACAAAGGTGTTCCTTCCCAGATGCTGGCAGCTCGGAACTGGTTTACGCTTCCAGAGAGGAAGCTTTACATCTGGGATGCTTCCCTGAGGTAACGTAAATGGGGATGAGCTCATCCACATAATAAATGAACTGCTTTCGAAGCGGCGCTGCCCAGCCCCGGGGCACTGATGAGGCAGGTTATGAAGGGCTGCACACAACCCAAACGCCACCCGAGGGACGAAGGGACCTCGTGCCCCCTGCACACCACAGGTTATAGAATCACAGACCTGCCCAGGTTGGAAGGGACCTTTCAGATCATTGAGTCCAACCATCAACCCAACACTGACATCACCCACCACTAAACTGTACCTCTAAGCGCTATGTCCACCCGTCTTTTGAATACCTCCAGTGATGGTGACTCCACCACCCCCCTGGGCAGCCCATTCCAAGGCTTTACAGCCCTTTCAGCGTAAAAACTTTTCCTAATCTCCAATCTGAACATCTCCAGGTGCAACTTGAGGCCAACTCCTCTTGTCCCATCGCCTGTTCCTTGGGAGAAGAGACCGACCCCCCCTGGCTACACCCTCCTTTCAGGGAGTTGGA
>JAOXJK010000040.1:22337845-22350873 GCA_025774025.1 Xenus cinereus | reverse complement strand
GGTCAGAGTTAGGTTGATGGTTGGACTAGATGATCTTTAAGGTCCCTTCCAACCTAGACGATTCTATGACTGTGAACTGTGAGTGATCAGAGGGCTCCACTATGAAGTTAAATGAACAACTTTTAAAGTTCATCACAAGTTAAAGTGATAAATAGGAACGTTTGATGTAGAAATTGTGTGACTGGAGCTGTGGCAATATTTAGGCATAAAAAAGACAGCACCTATGACTTATCCCTACCTGTCATTAGAAGACGACAGGGATCATACGCTGAATTAAAAAAACAAGCAAACTGTCAGGAAAAAAGACAGAAAGAAGGTCAGAGAGGAACAGAAAAATAAGCAGAGACAAGCTGGGAAAAAACAGAAGCAGAGCTGGATTTGGGAGAGATCAGGTGAATTAGCCAGTGAAGGTGACACAGGATGCAGTGATACAGTCTTGTCTCCTGGAACAAGACAATAGTCTTGCCACAGCAGTCTGAAAACCTAGACAGTGTTCCAGTAGGCAGCTGAATTAATAATGAAGCTTTTAATCAGATAGAAGTAGCCAAAAGCTATACATTGCCTTAAAGCTCAATGTAGAAACCTTCAGCCCTTCTTCAGTGTGAGGTTCTTGTGGTGAACTGGGAGACAGTGATCCTATTTTTTGGCTACTTTTAAGGATAGATATAAATTAGAGGCCCTTCCTATTGTGAAGACAGCTTATAAATACAAACTCACTTGCAAGTAGCCTGTAATACTCCTTCTGGGAAGCTGATCCAGAGCCTCACAGATCTGAACTCCTCACGTCCAATTAATTCTTGTGCCAGTACTGCCATTCAGCTTAACTAGCTCTTCTCCCTGCTGCATGCGTGTATCTATATTCCAACGTATTCACTGAAGCAAATACACTGCTAAGCGCCAGCTGCTGTACAAGCATGGGTCTTCTTGCGTTCCAGCTAGGGACGTCAGAACTGTGGCAACCATTTTTTCTTCTTCCAGTAAAGTATGTCAGTAAGGGGGCCTTTGGCACTTGGTTTCCAAGGGATGAGAAATCAAGGCCTTTGAGACCACGTCCAAAAGCTGATCTTTTCCCCAGGAGCTGATACGCTCAATTTAACAGTTTCTCTGATATACAGCATGGGATAGCAGAAGGCAGGGCACTTTCAGTGAGGTGGTGTTAATTTAGAACTGCTTTGTTAGCTTAGTTCATTAACCTCTAAGTCATACCACAAAACCCTTTTGTTCTTCCTGTCTTTCTCTTGGGTGAAGGATGAATGAAAGGGAGATTGAGAGAGAGATCTAAGTTTCAAGGAAGACCTGGGCAGACTTTCCTTCCGATTTGTAATGGCATTTTACTGCTACCGCTCACGCAGTCAGAGTTCTGGAAGGACACTTCTTAATTAAATGCAAGAAATAAACCTCCCTAATGAAACTAAGTCAGCTACAGGAATGGAACCCAGCACACTTGTCTCACAAGGGGGATTGTTATGCAGTCCATCAAATACACAAGAAAAATGTCCACAAAGCTGCATCCTACAAATACTCAATAGGCAATGCTTTAAAATCAGCTGTTGTTAGAAGAAATTTGTTTTCTCCCACTTAGCAATGTATGCAGTTAACTGATTTTTTAAGGATCTTTTGATGTATCAAAGAGCTCATGCAAAGCCGGCATGGCCACTGAACACAGGATCAATGAAAGATCAAATCCCAGATGCTCAAATTCTACAGCTCAAAAACAGTGAAACACAATAAACACAGGAAGATCTCAGAAACATCTCGTAGGGTAGGTGCAGTAACTGTTAGGGTCCTTTTATAGAAAGAAAAACAAAGTTAATAAGGAAAAAAGTTCAGATGTGAAAAATACACTTTGACTTATTTTCACACATCAGAGACAAAACCAAGCCAAATACTAACACACGTGTATAAATCCAATCGAAGCTAGGGACTACGTCATAGCAGAAATAATATAGCAAATGTGTGTGAAACCATTTTTTTTCTGTGTACACAACTGCACAGACAGTAACCATGTACCTATGTGGTCTTCTTTTTAAAAACAAGTCCTTCATCTTTGTGGTTATTTATATTACATGTTTTACTTAGATTAATCCTACAGTTCTATTTCCTTTTCCTGTTGTTTTCGTGCCATTACACCCTCATGCTATTTTTTAATGTATTTTAAGGACTAGAATATTCTTTTGTTAATCAAATAATCACTGTAGGTTTTTAATTCTCTTTTTATAACTCTTCTAGTCATTTTGTTTGCATAAATAAATGTACTTCCCCTGAAAAGTACAAGATTGGCAGCACTTTCAACTCAATATTCAGCCCACATTCTATTAAGCCTGGGTGCCTCATGTGTGTTCTGAAGGGTACACCTCCAAGAGCGAGAGGCTAATTCATTCTTCATGCTTATTCAGTCCTTGGCCTTTCTACTGATACTTCCAACAAGGATGCCAATTAGCACTAATTAAGGTAGTGGATTTTGTGATAGGGAAGCCTTTACTAGAAACTGGACTGACATCATCTACTCTTTTCACAAAAGACATGAAACAGCTGTTAAACGGTAACTCCTAGTGGCACTCTCATACAGAGAAAGCCTGGATTCAATTTGGGCACAGACAGACACCTTCAGAAGGTCTGCAGTTTGGCTTCAGCTTAGGAGATGTGATTTTGTAACCAAGATATCTGCCTTCATTTTAAAAAAAAATGAAGATTTTAAAGAGCTGTTTATGGAATACTATATAGCATACAGTTTTGTAAAATGCACTTAATAAAACTGCGGTTATAAAAGGCTACAGAAAATACATAAACCTGTACCAATCACATAGATTTTTAAAGCAGAGTTTTAAACCTATAGAATTATATTAGTCTTATCCTCACTTAATTAAATAGAAGTTTTCCATGTGAGTGAAATAGCCTTTTGATCAGCAAAATTATGCAAGGAACTACACACAGCAAACTTTTTTTTCTCTTCTGGCTGGGTAAGATGCCCCAAGGGGAAAGCAGACCTTGTGTGTGTATGCACGTGTTCAGATTTTGATGCTTGATTTCTTTTTCAAATAACAAACATAAGAGAAATAAAGCTTTTCAAAATATTTTTTTACATACATGTGCGTATATCTGCCTGTCTGTCTATCAAAACAGCCTAAGGAAAGTCTAAGATCTTTGTGAATGCGTATTTCAACACCTGAGCCCTAATTTGATTTATGTGATAAAGGGGGAAGCACCCCTATATAACTGCAGTTATCCAAACTTGTTAGTTCTTAACCTTATTTAACTCTAAGAACTAGGCTTCAATAGTGTTAAACTGAATGGGAACAAAGCTAACCCCTATACACAACTCATTTTCAATTTTAATCATGTTTTCTGTACTATATTTCTTTCTCCTTTGCTATCACAGATTTTCTCTAGCCAAACTTGCTTCTTCCTCTCACTGTCTCAACCCGAAGGGCAACATTACCATGTAAGTTAAAGCACAGAACGTATCCTTTAAGTTGCACTCTGAAAACTCAACTTGTATTTCCAATTACCTGCAACTCCATTTATAATCATCCCACAATGCCAGTTCTTTTATTTTCCCAGAATCACAGAATCATATGGAGGACCTCTGGAGATCATGTAGTCCAACCCCCCTGCCAAAGCAGATCCACCCAGAACAGGCTGCACAGGAACATGTCCAGGTGGGTTCTGAATGTCTCCAGAGACAGAGACTGCACCACCTGTCTGGGCAGCCTGTTCCAGGGCTCTGCCACCCTCAAAGTAAAGTTCCTCCTCATGTTTAGATGGAACTTCTTATGTTCAAGTTTGTGCCCATTACCTCATGTCCTGTCACTGGGCACCACTGAAAAAAGACTGGCCCCATCCTCTTGACACCCACCCTTTAAGTATTTATAGGTGTAGAAGACAGACATGTTGTAAAACAGCTGCCACATATGTTGTCACCACCTGAGGTGACATTATTAAAGCTTAGTTTCAGAATTGGGGTTGTATACGGGAACCTCATGCAGCACTAAAGCAATCCGAATGCTGTACCACAGTTCCTTCCGGTTCCTTCTCACAGATGGAATCTGCGTGGGGAAAGAAAGCAGTACAAAACCAACACTGCTACGATTTTAACCTAAATATCTATGAATTTAGATTGTAAACTCAACCAAACTGTTCCTGAGGTCAGAAGCAGGCCCTGTATCGGTGCAGTCTCTCACATTTTGAAGAGGGCGAGGTGGTTCAAATCTGAAGATTACAGCATGCAAGGAAATAATACCTTACAATTCTATTTAAATGTTGTCATATGATGAAAAAAATCTGCATTTTAACTGCAATTGTGAAGGGTGGGTAGGGTATTCAGACTAGAGCAGACAATGATTAAGCTCTTTGATCTAAGTGCCTTGCGGTACTGCAGGATCCAGGCACGTGCCATGGCAGCCCTTCTCAGCAGTCCCCAAAGCACACAGCTCTCCGACCTCTCCTCCTGTCCTCAACACCGTGTCTTCTACCCTTCCCTGCCCAAGCTCTGCTTTTCCAACCCCCCCTCCCCAAAACCCGGCTGTGAGTCTCAGTAAGCCCTGGACTGCCCATTATTGCTGAACGCAGGATAAAAATAACAAGCAATAAGAGTCTCTAGAGCCGCCAGGATGTCTCTCTGCACAGTGCATCTACTCATTTGCAGGAAGATGATGGGACAGCAGTAGGTAGGGTAGATTTCTGGGTTGATTGCAAAGGGAGCTCTGTAGCACACTGTCCCAGTAAATAACGTTTCACAGGCACGAGAAGAGATCGAGATAATGATTCCTATTGCATCTCTTAGCTTATAGAGCGTTCAAAGCACGGGGACGCCAGTGAAAACTCCTAATCTCTATCAACAGGAAGATGTCCTACACCCCAAGCTCTGCAAGATCTGAGATTCCTCTTTGCCGTCGCAGGGGGCCAGCCCTACTGCTCAGCTGCCACAACTCATGCTGCTCTGTTTGCTAGCAGGGGGAGGGACGGGCTGGGGCGGCTGCTGACCCTCCCCACGGAGTACTGGATGGCATGGAGGGGCCACGTGAGCATGCAGCAGCTCAGGAAGGAGCACCCTTCTTTACTTTACATGAAGGAGACTAAAAATGGTGTTTTCTCTTTCGTGACCTGGTAGTCCGTGCAGGAGGAGCCTGTTTCGGGGGCTTTTGGTTAGACTCCGCACCGGGCTCGGGTTTTGAGCAAGCTGCTTGCAGAAGAGACCCCTGCATGACACCAGGATCCTGGATCCTACGGAAAGCCTGGACCCCGTCCCGGATTTCCGAGAGGGTCTGGCACATCTGGCCAAGCTGGCTGGTGAGGTCAGCCATCCTCTGACCGATGACGTGCATGCTGTCTGCCATGTCTCTGTGAACAGCCACCAGCTCCCGGCAGAACTGCCGGAACAGGTCTGTTTGCTGCGTGTGGGCATGGAGAAGCTGGCGATCGAAGCCGGAGAGGGGCGGGCTCCTTGTGCGGGGGCGTGGGGGTCTGCAGGACGAGGCGACGCGCGGGGACGGACGGTGCAGCTCCTGCCTTTGGCTGGTAGCTTCCGAGTGCTCCGATGAGGAAGAAGTGCGGAGGAAGGAGGGCCCGGAGAGCTGGGTGACTCCACCTGCACCGGCCCCCTGCAGCGACGAGAAGCGGTGTTCCCGAGAGGTGCCTGGCATCTCTTCGTCTTCGTCAGCTTAAACAGAAGAGGAAGCATGAATTATTAACGTGAAATCCCTCACAACTCTGACTTCTGTTTCATGGTATCTCAAAGCACACGGAAAAAAGGGTTTTCCCCTCCCCCTGTCTTGCCAGTGGAGACAAGCCTGTAGCTCCTGATGCTTAACTCAACATGCACGTGCTGCAGCGTTAGCATCTGGGTGACAAGCTCAGCCGTAAGAGGCCTGAAGAGCAGGCAAACCCAGTCAACCGAGGAGGAATCCAAGCTGCCATGGTATCCTGGACACAGCATTGATCATTACTAGAATATATAAACCCGTTTTAGACAGTAGCAATGACTCCCCTTCCCCAAAACCGTAAGTAGCTGGAATACTACGACATTTTGGAGGGACAAAGGCTCCTGGCCTTTGGTCCAGTCTCGGAACACCCTGACACATTCGGTTCCTCAGGCCAAAACCCTGCTTCCACGAAATTTCTTACATCCTCTGCACTGAGGAGAAGCACAGACGCGGTATCTGCTGCTCGCCAAGTCTGTACTGCATGGCCACTGCATGGCTTGGTGTCACTAAGATAAGCAGGCAGTGAAGCGCAGCAGCAACAGAACCCTCTATTAAATCGGGAAAGTGTACTTGATGCAAAACCCAAACCAAAGCAGAACACCATGGGAAAGTTCTCCTTAGTCTGATAAGTACCTAGTGATGTGCCAGTTCACGGGTACAGGCACATCAAGAGGAAGAAGAGACGATACTTCACTTGTTGCAACTGCCCACTGTCTCCTTGCACAAGCTTTACTCATTTTACACCTGAAATAGCCCAACTGGCTTCCAAGAGAGATGCAAAGAATGACCAAGTCCCACTTTGTCAGTTCCTGAAGATCTTTGTCCTTGCTTTCCCACTAACAACATTACTTCAGACATGAGATAAAACCTAAGGCGGTAGGACAATGCCACCCATGAAGTGTTAGTTGGCTCACTCTCCAGGAAGTTATTCCCTCCTCCTCTCCTTTGTATCCCTCTCACGGACCAAGAATCTGCACCTCCACACAAGAAAACCGCAGGTACGCAAGTGGGGAAAGAAATTGCGAGAAGCAGCTTGTGGTTCAGCGCTGGAAGGTGCCCAAGAGTTGTGGTGGAAGGCGATTAACCTAGAAAGCAGGGCCAGCAGCTTCTTAAAAAAAAATAATACAAATAGTGAAGAAGGGAGTCATTATCATCTGCCTTTTTCATCTGGGCCTTCAGATCACTAGTAAGAAATCACCAGTGGCCTAGCCTCAAAGCAGAAGCACCAGTGATCACCAAGAGCTGGCCCAGCAGCCCTCTTGGAAGATGGTTACCATGCAGTGATCCATGAGGGACTGGCACATGCTTCTCAGCTCGACAGCACTGCTGTTTTATTGGGGTACGTGTAAGATGAAGAACTCCTAATCCTTTACAAACACTTTTTCACAGACTGGAGGTAGTTGCACTTCAACTACAGACGGTCCCTCGCTCGTGGGATTAGTTCAGACTTGTGACCCTCTAAGAAAGCAGAATCTGAACAATGTCTACCCTTAGAAGACAGTATGGAAAAGGACTAGATAAAAAGACAAAGAAGATGATCTCAACTTGCAAACAGCTTTCCCTCAATCCAGCTCAACACCCCACGATCACCAGAGCAGGCTGTCTCGAAACCAAACACGGCAGTAGGACCTGGCTTGACAGGCAACCCAGCATCTCCCGAAACACACACCGCTCTTCTGGTGTCAAACCGATTTATGCAAGCATAAGACAAAGAGGTGTTAAGGCAATGATACTTACAGCTTGTTGACGGGCTGTCAACCACGTCCAGATCCGCTCTCCGGAAGCCGTGCATCTGGCGTGACGAATGCAGCGTCGACTCGATGGCTCTCTCGTGGGCGGTCAGGACGATGGCCGAGGGCCGCCCCGCGCTGCCGGGGCTGGAGAGGGACCTCTGCATGAATGCCAGTTTGTCCTTGGTCCTTCTCTTCATGTCGTCCCATCTGTGTTTAATGTCTTTTACAGACCTGGGGACCTGGCTGACTGATGTGATCTGCCTGGCTATGCCTTCCCAGATCTTGTCCCTGTCAGCATGGGATAGACGCATCGTCTCCCTCCCAAACAGCATGGCTTCATTTCGGGTCACCTCAGTGACCAGAATGTCCAGTTCTTCCTTGGAAAACTTGGGCTTCCTCTTTCGTTCAGCCATGTTCCTTGGGTTGAACATCCCACAAAGCACAATTGGGTAAAAGGAAATCAGCGCAAAGCATCCCCCTGCATCCAACCATTTG
This sequence comes from Xenus cinereus, assembly GCA_025774025.1. NCBI lineage: Eukaryota > Metazoa > Chordata > Aves > Charadriiformes > Scolopacidae > Xenus > Xenus cinereus. The sequence goes on along the minus strand of JAOXJK010000040.1, from coordinate 22,342,943 downwards.
GCCAGTGCGGCACCGGGGCAGGGGGGGTTCGGTGGGATCCAGCTCCCCCCACCCCGCAACAACCTCTCAGTTTTCCTCAATCGCACCAGGGAAAGGCAGCCGTTTTGTTTTTAAGAGGCAATTTTCAAGCTTAAGAAAAAAAAAAACAACACCAAGCGACACTAGCGTGAAGGAGCCTTCTCAGCTTTACAGTTAAAATGAAAACTTTACGCTTCGGCTGATGCCCTGACTGACGCCTGAGAATTTCAGCACGGCCTCACGTCACCTGCCGCGCTTTGGGCCCAGAAAAAAAAAAGCGTGAGAACTCACAATCAAACTGAAAAATTAGCTCCTAAGACGACACGGCTCAAAAACGGGCTCTTGAGGAAATTCGGAGGCCCGAAACCTGCCTGGCACAACGTGCAACGGGACGTTTTACACCACCCTTTCTGTTAACACTGTCAGGACGTCACGCAGAGGCTACACCAAACTGGGTTTCTTTTCGGGGAAGGGACATTTCAAGCAGAGTCACAGGGAATTCCTGCCACTTGCTTTTCTTCAGCAGCAGGGGGACTGCACGTCCAGCATTTGCTTCTCACAACAAGCTCTTGTTTTACCCAGAAATGGTTGTTGTTTCCTGTTGTTCTCAAAAGGGATGAGGCCACCCACTTGCTTTTCCTGGCCGGGCCGGGCCGTCGCTGCTGCCGGCAGGATCCTGCACCCGGTTTCTGGTGCTTCCAACGAAAAACTCGTGGCCTCAGCCCATTGAGAAGGCTCAGTGGGGCTACGGGCAGAGGAGAAATCCACAGCCCGGGCAGAGGACACCTGTGTATAAGCGTGCAAAACAGCCCCGAAGGGATCAGAAGGCCAGGGAGGAGCAGACCGGTCGTGAAAACCCAGTGTACACCTTGATTTGAATTATAGCAGCGCCAAGTAAAAATGCCAAAACGGTTACTCTAGTGCTATATGTTAGAAAAGACATCTTTTACATGTCTTCATACAAGTAAAAGCAGGGATGTTGGGGACTTTTTTTTTTTTTTTTTTTTTTACAGAGGTCAACCTCTGATTTTCACGTCATACAGTCCTTAATACTTTAAAATGAAGTTCTCGGATAGAAATCTACGCGAGTTTAGAGTCATGGTGGAGAAAGCAACACTCATCCGAGGCAGACGATTTCAGCGTTAATATAAATCACTCCGAAAAGCTGTCACTACAAACCCAGAAAATTAATGTTTAAAAAAGGATATTAAGATGGAACATACAAGAAATAAGACATCTTAATGGGTTAGGGCACCTAACAACTCTAAAGTGATACCATGGGAGGGAAATCCTATTAGCTTCCCCATGTGTTATTTTTCTTTCTGCTTATCTAGAATCTACTAGTAGATACCATCTCCTGGTAATATCCTCTTTGGTTTTATTTAATTTAGGACCTACTATTAGCAACTTTGCAACGTTAGGGGAATAAGATCTGGCTGGGATAACTCAGACCCTCCTCTTTCCAAAAATTACATGAATCCTAATGCCTTGGCTGGATGTCCTGTCTCTGGCAGGCAGACTTTAGCCACCCCAAAGTACTTTCTGAGAAGCTGGTGTAAGCAAAGGCCTCACCAGTCTCCCCGCTGGTCCCACATTGGTGGTGGCCCTGCTGGCACCTCCTCGGAGATGGGTGCCTTTCAGCGCTGCTGTGGCCCAGCAGAAGAGAGGTGGTCTTGGACGCGCTCACGTGAAAGGTGCTCGTGGGCTGCAGACTAAGAAAAACCTACGGAAAGGCAGAGTGACCCTCGTCAAACGTCATCCTAGATTCCCCTTAGTGCTACTACACTGCTCTTTAATGAATCTCACTGACGTCGCTGCCCTCCATCGGGGTACCAGAAGTTGTTAACCTTGGTTAAAGCTGGAAAATCAGTAGGAAATGCTGCTCAAATCCAGGCCACATACAGGGAGAGCTGGGAGCTACACGCACAGACACGTTTCACCGGGACAAATATAAATGCATCCTTGAGATACTGGTTTTGTAGAGCTTCAGTTATGAAGGGATAGAAAGGAGCATTTAGGGAAGATGGCAATGAAATGATGGAGAGCCAGCAAAGCACTTGCTACACTGACCTCAAGGCAAAAAAAAAAAAAAAAAAAAAGGCCAAACTTAAAAGGAAAAAGTAGTTCTCCCAGCTAAACACTGGAAAGAGAGAAAAGGCTACGTGGAACACTGAGCAAGGGAACATTGACAACTTGGTTTTTATCACACTCAGTAAAACTGGGCTTCATGTATACTCTCCGCAGGTGCCCCTGACTGCACAGTCCCACCAGTGCCTCCGTGTGGTGGAAACAAACCTCCACTGACAAGCTGCTCCGGGGACAAGGATTTGCAAGACGGCCTGGGTAGGGGTGAGCTTGCAGAAGAGAAGTCCCTCCGGAGGTGCCGAGAGCCGCTGGTGGGGTCAGGAGACCCTTGCCCCCTCTGCCCTGCTGAATTCATGGCTGCTGGCACTGGCAAAGCTGCAGCGATGGGGAATTACAGCCCCTTTTGGCTCTTCCCAGACTGGGCAGCTCAGCAAGCGTATTTAGGACAAGACCTGGATATTCAGATTTCAGGGTTTCCCCTCATTTGCTCCAGTATGACTTGGGTCAAAACTATTTAAGATAACTTAAGTATTCCAACAGCAAACTCACCGTGCAAAAAGTAATGAGTCCTGGCCAGTTTTAATCACGAATTCAATTAACGTTAAGTTCCCAGCAGGCACATTAACCTTCTCCTTATAAAAACGCAGACAGTATTACTGTCAGAGAGACCTTTTTCCCCTCGAGCATTTCCTCCAGCATGCAAAGATGTCCCTGAGAGCAGTCACCGATATTTGGAAGTACCTCTCCGGGGATGCCGGGTGGATTTTAGCACGCTCCAGAGGAGCCCCAGCAAATTCACCCCTCTGCCCTTTCAGGTCAACCTGAAAGTACAAGACTCTACAGCTATTTCTTTAAAAAACACACGTGACGTTGTAAACTATGTGAACAGTGGGCACTTAATGATCACCTCACAAAAATATCTACTGGCTCCACTCTTCTGGGCCTCTCAGAAGCAAGCATATAACCACTTCAGAGACTTGGGGAATTAGTTTTTATTCTTTTTTTTTTTTTTTTTTACAGGAACCCTTTGCTCTGCATAAATTTCAGTCTGTAATGCATAAGAACATTTGTTCCACTTGCTGCAAAGTAAGAGAGACCAGTTCATTGTGTTCAACAAAATGACCTGTGCATAGGCTGGTGGTTTTTACTCCACCTGAGCACCTGGGCAGACACAGTAGCCCCGACCTTTTTTAACATTTTATTTTTAAAAGGTCCTGTAAAGCCGAAACCGCAGCTCAGAACTTAAGAGATCTACTGATTTAAGCTGGTCCTGCTTTGAGCAGGCCATTACAGCACCTCAACAGAGCTCCCTTCCAGACTGTTATTGTATAAAGACTAAATTGCAGATATCTCCATTATAAGAAGACACAGGATGATTTACAGACCAGTCTCGCTCCCCGTGAGCTCTTTGCTACTGTGTTTGGTGGGGAAAGGGGGCAGAGAGGAAGGTAAAGAAGTGAGGAAATCTTGCACCAGCCTTTTCACGTGGGCTGAGGTTAGGGATGAATTTGAACTGTGCCAAAAGCCCGAGAACTGAGGTACTCACATGTAAGAAGGGATAGAGAGTATAAAAGCCAAAACGAGCCTGGAAACCCCACGCATGAGACACTTTGCTCCAAAAATAGGTTAGGCACCACCAGTCTGCTGGTACTTCCTATCCTGCATCTCAGTCTGGGCCAAGTGATACACACATAGAGGGGTGTTTCCTGGACTTTCTGAATTAGATTCTGATCACTTTTTTTTTTTTCTAAGAAGTCCCCAACAACTGAATAACGGAGATTCCTCAGAAGTAACCAGGAACAATAGCTGGTTCTGCGCAATCCATCAGAAGCCCCAAGAATCCCCAGCAGCTGCAGTTTATGGTTTGTGTTGGGGACAGCACCAGTTTCACTTGGAAGTTTGCTGCCATCCAGGGTAATCAGTCACTCTGAGCCCCCAGAAAAACAAAACCAGAGGAAGAGAGTGGCACACATCCCTGTAGGTCAAAGCCGAGGAGTTTCATAAAGTATTGGACACAACAGCACTTTACTCTGGGCAGAGACGAAGGGTGCGTTATTCTCCTCAGGAGAACGAGCTCCCAGCATCAGGAGTTTGTCTCGACGGACCGACCCGAGAGGGAAAAGGCAAGAGGATGTTACCATTGCCACGCCCTTTGCTGTGCCATGGACACATTGTCCTCACCAGGAACATGAAAACGGACTCGGATGTGGCAGTCAAACAACAAAAACAATAGCCAGATCTACAAGAAGAGAGAGGAGCCAGCCCAAGCTGCCCTCCCCATGCCATACCCACCTACCCAGAGGGTGAGTAGATCTGCTTTGCAAAGCACTCCATCTGTGAGTGATGGCAAAGAGCACCATCTGAAAAACAAAAAGAGCGCCGTCTACAGCGTCCTGGAAGCACCGTTTCCGTGGGTAATCTCCACGACAGGTGATGGCCAAGCACAGGCGACCAAGCACACCTCTGTTTGAAAGCTGCTAACAAACAAAACACAGGCTTTTTGAGGACTCCTGTCTCCCCTTGAGCTCAGTCAGATTCCATATAATACTGCTATTAGAAGCAATTTTGAAAAGTAAAACCCAAAAGATCAGTAAGGCTGGTGTAGCCTGCACAGGTTCTTTCACACGCTATTCCCTAGAATAGCTGAAAACATCCCCTTTCCCACAAAACCGTAACCTCCTTGCCTTTCAAGACCTTACAGGATGGCCCAGACCACAGTCATCTGGAGTCTTAACTTTGGCAAATACAAGCTTAGGCAAGAACATTCTGTTCTTTGGTGCTAGGACCATGAGTAGTGCCCTTTTAAAGTTAGACATCAACCTTATGTTCACGGCACTAGAAAGAAGAGTTCATCGTAAGATTTTTCCTTTGCAACACTCTTGTTTTCCCCCAGTTTCATAGAATCATAGAATGGTTAGAGTTGGAAGGGACCTTAAAGATCACCAAGTTCCAACCCCCCTGCCCTGGGCAGGGACACCTCCCACCAGACCAGGTT
>JAOXJK010000040.1:22299199-22311146 GCA_025774025.1 Xenus cinereus | reverse complement strand
TTTCCTTTTCCTTTTCCTTTTCCTTTTCCTTTTCCTTTTCCTTTTCCTTTTCCTTTTCCTTTTCCTTTTCCTTTTTCTTGTCTTTTTTCTTTTCCTTTTTTTTTTCTTTTTCTTTTTCGGACTAGATGAGGCACCTTTTTCAAACACCGGGGCTTGAGAAGTTGTGCTGGTGTGTTTTTAACGGATAGTCAGAACTGCTTTTCCATATGAGACGGTCTCTCTGTAGCTGGCCCAAAGACTGGGAAGCGAGGAATGTCTCTGCTCACAAGCACTTCAAAACTCGGTGGTTTGCTTCTAGGCGTCCGTCACATGCTTTGGCAGTCCATAGGAATGCACACTTCTGTATATCACAAGTAGCTGCCCTGCCCTGAGCCAAATAACTTGGGTTAAACTATAAAGTTGTCTTTAAGAAAGACACTGAGTTCTGATCTGAAGAAATCAAGAGAGAGAATTTATCTTTCCCTTTGTCCTCACCCTCCTCATTATGAATGAGGGCTTGGATTCTCTGTATTAATTTGGCTGCATCCACCTTTTAGCCACTGGTTCTTTTTATGCTTTTCTTTATACTTCGATACATCCTGGTTATTTCCTTCTTGCGAAGACATTATCTGCACTGAAGTCTAGTCAACTCAAAATATTTCTTTCTGGATAAGTTAACAAGTTGATCTCTTTAAGCCTCTCAACAAAAGACATTTTTGCCAGTCCTTATATTGTTTTCCTGTGAACCCTGCTCGGTTTTTCAACATCCCTTTTAAGCTACGGTTGCCTGACCTGCCCCTGGCAATCTAGGGTCCACCTAACCAAAAATACACATAAATATATATATATACACAAATGTCTTCTTTACAGCTGTGCTTTCAGGACCACCCTAATGTTCCGTCATGTCATGACACTGCGAGTTCCCCATGAACAGCTTGTCCTTTTACCCTTTCCGGAGCTGCTGTTACCCAGGGGATGTTCCATCGCTCCGTGGGAATGGCCGGTGCCTGCACCGCGGGGCACGGCACTGCCAGCAGAACCCCTTCCTGGGAAGGGGCCCAGGCTTCTGACATCCAGCCCTCCCAGCTCAGAGATAGCCTAACGCCTCCTCCTCCCTACTGTGCTAAGCTCGATGCCACCTGCGAAGTTTATCAGCAGTAATTTTATATTTAACTTTCTGGTCACTGATTAAAATACCCAATGGGTTAGATGTAAATACTCCTTCCTAGAAAGTCCCGCCACATCACCGTCTGTGTTTGCTGGGAATTCTCCACTGACAATTTGGATTGGAGATCTGAAAGGAAACAGTTCTTAATCTAGTTAATGGGTGCGTTATTAATATAAACAATGCTATTCTGGATTGATTCAAATGTCAGCAGCACTAAGGGACCAGCTTGCCGTAATGCTGATAATATGCAGTTAATTCCTGCCCCAGGGGTACAAACTCCTTGCACTGGCTTCTAAGCTGGAGAAAAAATAATTCTTCTCTTATACACAGCGACGGGGGTTTCATCTCTTCAGGAAACGCCCCATTTGAGTGCGTTTCCCAGCTGCTCCGAAGGCGGCTCCTTCCATGCAGCCGGCGTAGCGATGCCCTGCCTGACCCACTCGGCCACCAATGGCCCAGGCTCGGCCCTGTGTGTGAACCCGGGTCCAGCTCAGTGCTGGACTCCATTCAACTGGCCACTCAGACAGTGTTTGCTTCCCTCCGACTGCACCCCAAGTGGCAGGACCCCAGCACCCTCTGCTCCTCTGTCCCACGGGACCAGCACACCCCTGAGAGGAGAGCTAGGAACACTTTCAGCTCCCTCCTGAGATCCATAGTATCATCTGTGATGCCTCCTGAGATCCATAGCATTGTCTGTGATGCCTCCTGAGATCCATGGCATCGTCTGTGATGCCTCCTGAGATCCGTGGCATCGTCTGGGGTGCCCAGGCTCAACCCTACACGTGACCACAGGTCCGGCTTGGTGCTGAGTGCTGTTCCACAGCCCACTGAGCCAGTGTTTACTTCCTCCCAACTGCACCCCAAGTGGCAGGACCCCAACACCCTCTGCTCCTCTGTCCCATGGGACCAGCACATCACTGAGAAGAAAGCTAGGAACACTTCCAGCTCCCTCCTGAGATCCATGGCATCATTGGTGATGTCTCCTGAGATCCATGGCATTGTCTGTGATGCCTCCTGAGATCCATGGCATCATCGGTGATGCCCAGGATCAGCTCCATGCATGACCACAGGTCCAGCTTGGTGCTGAGTGCTGTTCCACAGCCCACTGAGCCAGCGTTTGCTTCCCTCTGACTGCACCCCAAGTGGCAGGACCCCAACAGCCTCTGCTCCTCTGTCCCATGGGACCAGCACAGCCTTGAGAAGAGAGCTAGGAACGCTTTTAGCTCCCTCCTGAGATCTATGGCACCATCTGTGATGTCTCCTGAGATCCATGGCATTGTCTGTGGTTCCCTCCTGAGATCCATGGCATCGTCTGTGCCATGGTGGGAGCTCCAGATGCTGCTGCATATTTTTTTGGCTGCGTATCCTCTCCCGGGGCTATTTATCAGTTCGTTACTAGTTGTTTACCTATCTCAGCACCTTTGAGGCTGAGCTCCTCAGCAGGGGACACAATTTGAGAGAGGCTGTCATCGCTGCAGCCCGAGTCTTGCAGCGGATGTTGCTTTCTTCTGCATCGACCTTCGCCGGACCCTCTCCCAACTCTTACCCCGGGGTCGCAGCTACTCCCTGCTGCTGTCGGGAAGGCTGGGGGACCCCCCTTTGCCACATCCTTCATCATGAGAGGGTGGTCTATGTGAGGCAGCTCTCACAGTTTGGCTTTAAGATGGCCAGACGGAATGCCTCCCGCACACATCATTTATTAATATTTCATTTTGGGGGGGATTAAGGGGAGGGGGGGGAACAGGAGTGTTGCTCTTCCAGAATTGCTAACACGGTATGCGACAGACCGTCTGTGCTAATCTACCGGCTGATGTTTCCCTTAACAGGCTATTTTATTAAAATGAGTTGAATTCAACTGCACGACCCCAGCAGAGAGCTCCAAAGCCAATAGCTCCAGCAGATTTTTGGCAGGCGGAGCCTCCGCCATTCACCGCTGCCCCGGCGGATTGTGTTACGGGCACCGCATCATGAGAACATGATCTATAAACCTCAGGATTCTCTCTTCCAAATTAGAGACGCGTAGATCAAATTTAGCTCGGAATTGAAGTTTTATTTAAAGCAACCAAATTCATCTACATCAAATCGATACTTCCGCCTGGTTTTGAAGTCCTAGAGAGAAAAAAAAAATAAATAAAATAATCTCGGTAGCAAGTAATTTGTCACCCCTTTTTTTGTAGCCCAGACCATTTCATGTTTGTCTAATGCATCAGAGCCTGAAAATGATTGTGACTGGAAGCTAATAATAAACAAAAAGCAAAATGACAGCCCAGACCTTATTGTCTGTAATGAGAAGAAAATTGGATATAATTATAAACCTTTGATTTTTTTTTTTTTTTTACTAATCTCGGCTGTTGTTAATAGCATAATTGAAGATAATCAAATTGCTTTGAAAAAAAGATCATTCACTTAAAGGGCAACACATTGCACTTAACTATAGTATTGAAGAATGTAAGGGGAAAACAGCCTTTAATTTTGCATTAAAAAGAGGATCTGAAGAAAAACAGTGGTAGAGAACTACAGTGTTGCCAACTCTCATGACACTTGGTATTTTCCTAAAGCTTCTGATTACATGGGTTTCTCAGCTTTCATTTTAAAAATAGTGCTTTCTTGTCCTCTGGCTAAGAGGTTGCAGAAAGCCCGAGCTTCTGTGCAAAATATTTAAAGATTCCTAAGCAAGGAGTAAATGAAAGGCAGCCACCTTTTTATTAGTACTTTAAATGTCGTGATTTTAAAGCTGGTTCTGGCTGCTCAGTGGCTGGGTTATTTTTATTTTTTTTTCTCTCCAGGCTGCCAGTGCTCCTGCCTAATGAGAGTGTGTTTAAGTCAAGAACCACCTTTTTGTGTTCTGCGTTTGAGTCACACCTGGGTCATCCTACAGTCTCTACATCTTCTATTAATGTAAGTAAGAACAATGACTAATACAAGTAATAATGATGACTACGATGCAGGGCAGTTTTAAAGCAAGCCGAACTACTTAATCAAAAGCGCAAACATTAAAAGTATTTAAGGTAAAGAACTCCATCAAAACAGTCCCACTGAGTTAAAAGAAGTGTTTCCATGGGTAAGACTTGCATGGGTTAAATAGTTCAAAAAATACCGTTTTTGAAAAATGAAGAAAATATTATTTTATCATTTTCTTTACCTTTTCTCTTTTAGCACACGAACTTCATTTTTACTGGGGCTATAATATCATGGTTTTGCCCAGTGAAAGCTTTAGTTTCCCCCAAAGGCTGAATGCCATTTTCCTTTTACTAGTAACATTGTTAATGACTTGCTCATCAAAGAAAAGGCTGTTTGGCTAACAGAAAGTATCAAAAGTGTTTTTAATAACTATTTCAATAAAAATATATACAAACTGATGAAAACACTAAAAGCTTGGGAATTTTTTTTTTTACTGTTTTGAAATTAAAACAGCTTGAACACTTAAAAAAATGTCACCCAAAAGGATTTTTGTGTTTTGATCATTTGTAAGAACATGCGGGCTAAAAAATGCCATAGAATTATGGAGTTGATTCAGTGGATTTTCCCTAGTAAGACTGATTTGATTTTATTTTAAATTTCCACTATCAGTTTCATCCAGACTCGTCTGAAAACTACAGCAACCTGCTCTAGTGTGAGGTGTCCCTGCCCATGGCAGGAGGTTTGGATCTGGATGATCTTGAAGGTCCCTTTCAGCTCTAACCACTCTATTATTCTATGAAAATTGTTCATCTTGTGTTTTTATAACTAGCCTTTCCAGTAGGAGGAAAAAATAAGTTGGGAGGGTCGGTTTTTTTTAAACCAAATTTACTTTGTGAATATGAGGGGACATCATTGTACCTTTCATTGTCTCCCCAGCGTGGGCATTTAGGCAACTTCCCCTGTTTGTGTGGGTCTTTCACACTTCAAAGAAGAATGGAGAAAATTCCCAAGCCAGCCCACAAACCCTCGCAGGTATCACAGAATGCTATGGGGTTGGAAGGGACCTCTGGAGATCATCTAGTCCAACCCCCTGCCGTAGGAGGTCCACCCAGAGCAGGTCACACAGAAGCATGCCCGGGTGGGTTTTGAACGTCTCCAGAGACGGAGACTCCACCACCTCACTAAGCCTCTAGTGGCTTCAAATCATTTTTCCAAACTGGCCGGTGCCAAAGGTTTTGACCACCTTTCTCACAGAGCTGCGTTGCTTGCCGTGCTGGCTCCCCAGTGTCTCCGCACTGAAGGGTGCCCACCTGGGTCAGAAACCCACTTCCATCCCCTCCATGGAGAGCCAGGGTCCACGGAAAGGTCCTGAGATACCTGCTGGTTTCATTCCCCGCGCCTCTGGTGTGGAGGCATTGCCAGCGATGCTCCAGGATGGTCTTTGAGGTCTCTTCTAACCCAAACCATTTTATGATTCAATCTATGATTCTAGGCTTTAGTGATGGTTTGTCAGTGTTAGGTTGATGGTTGGACTAGATGATCTGAAAGGTCCCTTCCAACCTTGGCAGTTCTATGATTCTATGATTCTATCTTAGGATGCTCCATCCCAGCCTCTTGCTCTTTCCCGCTCTGGGGATGCGGGTTGTCTCCATCCTACCCACGGAGCATCTCTCCCGTCCCACGAACTCGCAGGGCTGCGGGGTTGCAGCCAACCCCCCGACTCTTTCCAGTCCTCACCCCCAGGACTATGTTGCTTATTTTCCATCAGCTGTTGCCCCCCGCCCCCGGGTGGCTGCTGCGTTCCCCCACTTGCCCGTGGCCAGTGTCCCCCCTCTGTCGGGCACCCCTGGGCTTGCACCCCCACCCCAGCTGCCAAGAGGGACCCAAAAGCCCTCGGAGGGTATCCCAGCAGCCGTGCACCCTCCGTTGAGCCAGGGAAGGAGAAGGTTAGGGAGTCCCAGCTGTGCCGAAATGGGAGCAAAAACCCAGCCTGGTTTTGGGTTTATTTCACAAAAAAGCAGGTGTGACCATCTTGTAACTTCTATTGCTCCATGAGCTTTGACACGGAGACCTTATTGCAGCCTTTCAAGACTTAAAGGCAGCTGGCAAAGAGGGAGAGAGACTTTTTTACTGCGGTCAGTGGTGAAAGGGCAAGGGGTAACTTTTAAACTAAAAGAGGGTAGATTTAGATTAGATATAGGGAAAAAGTTTTTTAGCATGAGGGTGATGAGGCACCAGAACAGGTTGCCCAAAGAAGTTGTGGGCCCCATCCCTGGGTTTGTCCCTCTCTCATCATCAACATGAACTGATTTAAAACACTTTATGCAGGAGACACCTCTAAGCATTTCCTTTTTGGTTATTTCCTTCTGGTTTTCACTGCCATTTTCAATCTAGCTGGTTTTCACTGCCATTTTCAAACATGTTTTCCCCTTTCCAATTTCTTACTTGACGTACTTACTCCAGAGACAAGTTTTTTATTATTTAAGTTTTGCATTATTTGATCAAACTATAAAATTTGCTAATTTCTCATAGAATGCAGACATTTCTTTTGAGAGGATAAATCTCTTTTTTTGCCCTTGCAATTGTCAGAAGTGTGTGGCTGCTGCATTTAACTTTGGAAAATTAGGAATTAAAAGAAAGACCGTCAGGAAATTAGCCATTCATTTACGCAGGACCTAGATTAAAAACAATTTTGTTTTGGGCTGCTACAGAAATTTAATTACCAATTCCCTCTGGGTCACTCAGTTGCCATCACTACCAACAGACAAAGCATAAAGGAGGAAATGAAATGTTAAAAGATGGGTCCACTCACTTTATGCTCCATTAGGAGCATTAAATGACAAACAGCAAATGTTTGCCAAATAATTAAAAAAAAAAAAGAGGATATTTTAAAGAAAACTAGGCTTTCTTCAGGCTTCCTGAAGACTAGGGAGGCAGAACAGCACCTTTGGAGCAGGATCTTGCAAGGTTTTTCTTGGAGCTCCTCCTTCACCTGAAGCACAGGGAGTAAAGCACAGGATTCCTCCGGCAAAGGATGGCCTTGTTGCTCTTAGCTTTGGCGAATCAGCAGGTGCAAACTGATTTGTGAACAAAGTTGTGCTTCTAAATAGGGTTTTTTTTCCATATATTTCCTACCCAAGCTCTTTTCCAAGGGTGGAAGCTAAGCTGGAATGAGAAGGAATTGTCAGGTGGGTATTTTGGGACCGGGACAGCCTGTACCGGAGAGAGAACGATGTGGAGGGGAAGGAGAGGGGGGAAAAAAAGCGCTGCCAGGAGAGGGTGGGATGTGGAAATACAAGTATCGCATCTCACGGTAATGCTGGACCCTGCGAAGCCCCTTCCCACCCGGCTCTGCTCATCCCTCAGCCAAGGGCAAAGCCTTCCAGATAGCGCTGGCAGAGCTGCAACTGCCCACCCGGGCGGCCGGCTCCCGTTAAAGGAGCCTTAACTTTTTCTACATAACTGCAGCAAATCAAAACCACTTCTCCTTTTAAGTTCTCGACCCTTCTTCTGCCGTTAGTCGGCTCCGTGCAAGAGCCGCTCAGGAGGTCTGGGTGTCTCCGTGCTGCGGTCACAGCGCTACACACGGCGTCGAGTGGAGGCTCCTGAGCTGGCCTGGAGCTTGCTAACTGGAACGATGGCAACAGCTCAGTGTGGGCTAATAAGATACCTGACCACTAAATGGCTATCGGGACACCACATAGTTATTTTGGAAGTAATTTCGACTTGGAAGTGTTTTGACACCTTTATACTTCAACGCAGTAATTTCTATGCCATCTCCCTCTAATGCCATATGAGCATCTAATGTGATTTCCCACGTACCACAGTCTCCGAAGTGCTCGTTCTGGTTTTAAAAACAGGAGAATATGCACTGTATTTCATCAGAAATATTGTGCCAAAAATATGGCAGGCCCCTGGTATTTTACATTTAAAGTTTTACGGTTTTATATGCTGATTTGTACTACTAGAAAATAGTTTCGGGCAACCTCTTTATCCAGGGGGATATAGATTCATGATGTACTTGGCTCTACGGTTTCGCGGTTTGTGTTGTCCAGAGCTCTGTTATTGCACTGTTTCTCCAGCAAGGGGCATGGGAGATCTTCAGCTGAAGCCTGAAGCCACTTCACTGTGTCTTGCTGCGTTCTTGGCAAAGATATTTCTCCAAGTCCAGAGAGTGCATAGAATCACGGAATCATAGAATTGTCCAGGTTGGAAGAGACCTTTAAGATCACCCAGTCCAACCATCAACCTAACTCTGATAAAAACCCATCACTAAACCGTGTCACTAAGTACTATGTCCACCCATCTTTTAAATACCTCCAGGGATGTTTCTGTGTGTCTTCGACCCACCTGGAAGGACTGAATCAAACGAATGCTCAAGATACATCGGCAGGCTGCTCTCTAATGCTAACATTTACACCAGTTTGGGTCAAAGACTGGCGGATTTGGAGTAGATGTGAAAATAAAGAATTCCTCTTTCATTACTGTTTATGCCTTTACAGGCTTCCTGGGTACTTGCAGTGGCAGAACACGTCCAGTTTTGTAAGTGTGTGTCCTAAAGCACAAATTTCCCAGATACTGGTACGGAAGGATGGTGTCTTTCCTTCCCCTTTCTGAGCAGTGAGTTGACCTCAAAGCGGCCGCAGTCCCTCTCAAAGCAGTGCCAGTGAATACTGCGAGAGCCCTGGACACCCCCTGGCTCTGAGCAACATTTCATGGGAGGTTTGTTTCCGTTTTAGCTTTCTTTGTATCCTTCCAGCTCCAATGACCACTGGATGGAGAAGTGGAACGTGTCCTGTGCAACGCCTTAATCCTCTCTGGCTTTATACTGCTCTTCTCTCTCCCATGGCAGCCGCACGGTGAGATGGCTTGGACCAACTGGTTGTTTCTCTGTAGCCCCAGGAAGGGCAATTTTCTGAGCAACCGCTGAGAGAGGAGAGACCGTGGAAACAATACTTATGGCGAGAGAATAAGGAGTATTGTGGCTGACTGATCTTTGGCTCCCCGGGGGTCAGACCGATTGCCACAGCTAAGTGGGACGCATTTTGCACTCTACTGGAGCCTCTAAAATGGAGGGATTTGTGTTATTTACTGAGATTCACGTGTTGGGCACCGGTGCTGCCTTAGGTGCAGTAACCGCTTCCATTTAATCTTTCCATCAAAAGCTGACAAAGCTTTTTCCCTAGGCTTGTGTTTATCTCTCCGCCTGGAGAAGCTGATGTAACGGGTAGATAAAGTCAGCCCTCATGCCCAGGAGGGTTAATCTCACCTCTTTGGAGTTTCAGGCTGGGCAGTGAAACCGAGGGTAATCTATTTACCTGTATTTATCTTTGGTTTAACCACTGGGCCCAGGTCCAGGCGTGCCAGGTTATGAGGGAACGTGCAAGGTCAGATACCTGTGAGAAAGGGGGCTGGGAGAAGAACAGGGAAATGTGGAAGGACAAAGACCTCTGAGCGGCTTAAGAAGCAGCCAGTCTCAATAACCAGAGGAAGAAAGTCTTTATACTGAAAGAAGATGTGACACCGTATTTCTGGCGGTCCCCCATAGGTGCTTCCTTGTGCATGGGCTGCTCTCCAGCCAGCAGAGACTCTGCACGTTGATGGGGCTGCTTGGGCTTTCTTTGGTCCTAGAGAACCAAAATCCCGACTTATCAACGTGTCTGTGTCCTTCCCAGGAGGCTGGAGACAGTCTCCCTCTCCCTTTCCCTTCCCCCTTTCCCTCTCCCTCTCCCCCTTTCCCTCTCCCTCTCTCTCTCCCTCTCCCCTTTTCCCTCTCCCCCTTTCCCTCTCCCTCTCCCTCTCCCTCTCCCTCTCCAATTAGCTATCCCACTTTCAAAATGCTAATGGAACAATAGCTTCCCTTAGAGTTGTCAGGCAATTCTCAGTTTCCCCAATTTTATTAAAAATAGACATTAACTACCTAGAGAGGTCTTCAGAGAGCTTTTAGAAACCTTTTGAACGTTATCTAGGTGTCCCGATTTAGAAATATTTCTCTCTAGTAAAGGATATCCAATAACTTTTGTTGTCAATGTAGAATGGAGTAGAATAATGCATTAATCTCATAGGATACTAATATGCCACCTAGTTTCTTTCAGAATGCAGAAGATAAATATTTATTGGATACTGCTGGGTGGTGGGGTTTTTTTTCTGCAGGCGTATTAGATATATCATTATCTTCACCTGATAAAAGATCTATAACAATTTTAGGTCTTCTTTTGTTCTCAGAACATTTTTATCCACGTTATCCTTCTTGATAGTGTTGAGTCATAGATTTTTCACTGCCTCTTCCAGCTGCCTTTAGAGCCTCGTCTTCTTCCCTCTTTTATGCATTTGCACAGGAACTCACAGATTCCCTATATACGTATTGTGTGTCTCCGTCAGGAAGATTTTTAAAGGAAAAAATACTCCTTAGTTATTGTAGAGCTATGGTAACTTTTGTAATGCCAAGGGAAGGTGTGCTCTTTTCTTCAACTGCCACTTTTCCCTCATTCATCGTTTGTTCCTCGTAATTACTTTCTCTTGGAGGCATCCCCTGTTTTTAAATTATCGGGTAAGGACGGTAGTCTTTGTGCCTCTCACAGGCTGACCCGGTTCTGATCACATATAGTTCGACGCTCCCTAATCTTTCATCTCCTTGGCTAAATTAATCCATACGTCTCAGAACAAGGCTTCCCGTAGGGTGGTTCTCGTAGCTTTTACTGCCGCCTTTGCAGGTGGAGGAGTGAGTCACAGACAAAGCCATGTGGCCAAAATCATAGAGGAAATTGGCAGCAAGATTTTTTTTTTTTTTTTTTTCCCCCCATTTCAGCCCAGTTCCCAGTCTTGGGCTGCATAAACATCCTCCCTAGCGTGTGAGCAGGTAGACGTAGGTGTGGGTACCCACCACTGCCCCATCCTCCACGGGAGCCTGAAATGCGCAACTACATCACACGCGTCGTGTTCCAGCAATTAAAGAAAATTCTCTTTTCACTCCGATGGCAAGAGGCTCTGTGCTTTCTCCTCCTGTCAGTATGAAGCCTAGTGAATGCAATGGAAGTCCTGGGTGGCTGGTTTTGTTGCAGCGCTGAAATGTGGGATGACTATTATCTCGGGAAGAGAGGAGGAGGCCTAAAGAAGGTGCCTGAATTATTCAGCTTTCTGTGATGGAAAGAGATGCGTTCTTTTCTGCTTCACAGTCACCTACTGGAATTATGACGGGATTAAAATGGAACTAAATTTTGGCCTGCTCTTTGAGAAACGGAGGCTTGGACATGCTGTGTGGAGGAGCTTGCTAATATATGACCCAAACTAGCATTTGTTATGCCCAAGGACAGTTTAGCTCTCTGGCTGGGCTCTGCAGGCACGTGGAAGTCCATGGGCTGCTCCTGTGGGACCCTGGAAAGGAAGCAAAGGGAAAAGTAACACAAGGCAGTGCTTCGATTCTCTGTGCAGCTCTCTGCACTGGCAGCTGGAGATATTTAGGGGCCGCAGATCAGGAGTGGTGGACAAGCGCGAAACACTGCGTGGAGAGCACTGAAAAATGGTCCGTCCTTTGAGGATTTACAGAACCGTAAGCAGGAGCCGGTCTGCAAGGCGATACCATTTCCTTCTCAGAAACAGAGGGGAAAGTTACCTTTGGCGTGATCTGCTTTCGTGAACAGTAAAGGGATTTAGAAGCAGTTTCGTCCCGCTTGTACCGGGTGAAACTCTTGCAAAAGGTGGGAGAAATGGGGAGGCCTTTCTTGCTGCCGGTGGCCTGGAGACTAATAGAGGGGGATGGGGCTCTCCTAGGAAGCAACTCATAAAAATACCAGTGACAGCAATGCACTTTACCCCCTCCCGAGCAGTTTTCAGCCGCAGAGTCATTCGCTGAGCTCGGCTGAGCCACAAGAGCATCGCTGCGGCGGTGGGGCTGGGGGG
>JAOXJK010000040.1:22284383-22299099 GCA_025774025.1 Xenus cinereus | reverse complement strand
GGGGGGATTGCCTTAAGCGGGGGGCAGGCGGGGGGAAAGGCTGCTGGAACAAAGCCTCAGCATCCCGCTGGGAAAGCAGGAGATGCCCCGGCACCGTTTCATCCTCTGCAGCTGGAGTACATCACAGAGGCCGGCGAACAATACCCGGCAGAGGTTCAGAGCGGAGCAGGAGTCAGATCTCGCACGCGGCCGACATGAGAAGTGGAAGCGAAATGCGGTTTCTTCATCTGGAATCCTCGGCGGACAATTAATTCTTGTGGGAAACGTAACGAGCCCTTTGATGACTCACTGCTCCAGATCTTTCTTGTGATATTCGGCGCAGCCCAGGGGATTTTATCCGCGCAGCCACCGTTAAAAATGCTGCATGAGGCACGACCGCGTGTTCCTGAAGGGCTGACGGGAGGGAGGATGCTGTGCCCTTGGACAGGCGATGGATCCTGTCTGGGGGGGGTACGTCTGTGTGCCCACAGCCCGTGGCCTCTCCTCTGCATCTCAGCTGCCCCCGGGACCTCCGTTTCTTTGTTTTCTTCTCTGCCTTCCAGGTGGAAACGTGCCATCTCTCCTCGCTGCTATCTTAATATTTCCTTGACCACGCCTGCACCACAGCATCCCTAAGAGCCTCACGACTCTACAAGCCACGGGGTTCGTTTATGTCATTTTAACAGAGGTAATTAAGAGGCTGTGCCCCACGGGGAGCAACGCACACCTTCCTCAAGCTGCAGGGAGGCTCTGCGCCCCGTCTGCCCGAAGCGGCAACTGTCTGTGTGTGTGTTGTGAGTGTCAGACGGTGGCAAAGGAGCTCTGTATCTGCAGGATCTCATGGCATTGAACGGATCGCACACAGGCAAACAGAAGAACAGCCTCTGGTCCACAGGGGATTTCTTTCCCTTTGCTCGTAATCTCTTCAATCACTGGGTTTATCGGTTATGTGTCATATCCATCCGGCAGCCAACAGCAGTCCCGTGGCCTCGCTCCCAGCGTGGGAAGGGCTGACAGGAGTCTGTTCCGAGCCTCTTCCTCGCGCTTTCCCGGCTTAAATCCTCCGGAGAGAGGGCACACTGAGATGAGGGAAGGGAGAAGAAGACCCAGTGCCTTCAACACCAAGACACGTGGCACCGAAAGGCAACCTGGGTTGAGCTTAAAGCATTTCAGGGATGGACGTTATGAGGTGAGATGAGGAGAGGCCAAGTCACAAGGCTTGTGTAAGCTATGGCTGAGCACCTGCACGGCATCCATCGTCTGATGGGCAGCAGGGGAGGAGGGAGAGAGGAGAACCTCCGCCTGGAAATGACAGCACTAAAGCAGGGAAGCACAGGGAAGGTTTAGGAAGGAACATATGGACGCTGGATGTGTGGTTGTGAGACAGTATCACCGGGATAAGGTGGGAAGCCAGATTTCAAGTAAGATTGAAAAAGCGTCAGAAAAAATGAGCTGGAAAAGATAATCTCCCCATGGCTTTTCTCAGGGAAACGGCCCAGAAGGGACCTACTAGGGCTGTTTCATTTTCACTCCCTGACAAAGGGAGACTATATGCTGCTGTGGTGGGTTTCCTCTGGGGAAGACAGACGGAGGTTTTTCCATTCCCAGCCAACACGTAAAATATAATGCCTATTAGTCCTCTAAACCTCAGGGGTCCCAGGCAGCCCTGCAGCCCCCGGCTGCCCTACCGTCAGGAGCTGAATGCAGAGGAGGCCCCAGGACAGCCAGGACTTTGGGAAGAACGTACGCTCCAACCCACGCTCACAATCTCATCGGCCCTGTGCACACCGAGGGACTGCTTGCCAGGGCCCTTGGGTCCCTCGCCTCCCGCTGCAGCTCAGAGGGCAGCGAGTTTGCGAGACGCGGTCTCTGCCCTGCCTTGAGTTTCTTTTTTTAAAGTTCATCGTTTTTCCCATATGAGTAGGGGTGAGGACAGTGGCATTTCACGATGTGGTGATTTCAGAAACAGATGTTTATGTTTTTAGCATCAGCCAGATAGCCAAAATAAATCAAGCCCTCACAAGCTTGTGATTATATATTCATCTAGCAGCACTTAATGTCTACCAAAACTGCTTCTTTGTACCTAACAACTCGCTGTTCCACGCTCCCTCTCCTCCATGTGCTTTTGCATCCACTCCAGCACCTTCAATGTCTGCACAATGTGTCCCTGGGAAAAAGGAAGAGGAGGGCATGTGTGTGGGTGACAGAGAGACAGGGGCTGGGGCAAGAATCCTTTTTCACGGATTGTCATAGAATCAGAATTGTCGAGGTTGGAAGGGACCTTTAAGAATCATCTAGTCCAACCATCAACCTAACTCTGATAGAAACCATCACTGTCCTCCCTCGGGAAGCGCCAGCGGCTCTGGGCAGACACAATAAAGCTTGGCTGGGTGAGGCAGCAGCTTCTTCAGGGCCGGCACCGTTCCAAAGCACCATCTCAGCAAAGGGTGGTGGGGCTGTAAATACAGCTGGCAGCACCTGGTAGTCCTGCCTGGATGACACTTTCTTTTTTTTTTTTTTTTTTTGGTAGGGTTTTAGGCTTAGTAAAAAAATAGAAGACAATGAAAAAATAAGTCGGTCTTTATTAAAAATGCCAAGTACGTATGTAAGGAGGAGGAAAGAACAAAAAGGGGGTTATATTTTGCTGTGGTTTCACCCCCAGGCAGTTACAATTACTCTGCTAATTTTCCCTATGGTGCCACCCAGCTCTAACGTGCTGTTTTGGCCATTAACCCAGCAGTCTGCCTCTGCTCCCTGCAGGAACGGCTGTAGGGGGAACAGGGCATTCGTCTCATGGGCATCGATAGCCTGGTGTCTTCTTTCCAGGTCCCTGAAGGCCACCCAGCAGCCAGTGGTGGTACGCCCAAAAAGGGGGTGACCAAACCCCTGAATGCAAGCACTTGGCTGGAAGGGCAGTGCTGGACGTCTCAGCCCTTGTTTCCCTCTGAAGGAAGAGTGAGCATCCGTGGTGGGAGAAATGGGGGATGTCTGAGAGATCTAGGGGGTGGAGGGGGTGTGAAGGGAGGTGTCTCACCCACTGGGTGCTTTGAGGCTCGCACCCTGCCCTGGGGGAAGGTGCACAGTTCCTCCACATCCTCCTCAGGCACCCATCACCAAAGGAGGCGCGTGCAGCGATGTAGGACTGCCCCTCCTCGCCAGCTGGGGGCTGCAGAAGGGTCCTGTGAGGGGCTGTCCTGTCTTGGGGGACCCAGGCTCGCTCCCCCCAACAGCGGCACTGAGGTGTAAGGGGATGAGATGGGAGCCAGGACATGAGACAGAGCTGGGCCACGGGTTGGTGTGAGAGCAGAAGGAAGTTACAGGCGAGGTGGGCGAACCATGAAGGCTCTTCCTGCAGCTTGACCTTCTTTCGGTGTCTTCAGGGGCAGCTGATGCTCTTTTTTCGCCTGTTATTAAAAAATGTTGCTATGGGAAACTCTGTGGCCTCTCCTTAGAGGCAAAGCTGCTGAGGCAGAGCTGGGAGTTAATGCCATATGGAAGGAAACCCCATTCTGCTCCAAAGGCTTCCTCCTCCCTGCTCCCCATGGGCTGCTGATGTTCCCCAGAGGTAGACCACCTCTCCCCTGGCTCCCCCCTCCCTGTCGCCTACACCAAGTCCTGAAAATCTGCTCCCCCCCGCTGAAAAAAGACATTTGGGGTGTAACAAACTCAGTTCCCCTGCTCCCATCACGTCTGCTTTCCTACACGGTTACACTGCACATGGACCACTGCATGTACGCGTGGGCCACGGCTCCTACAGCCCACCGGCCTCTTCCCTGCGTGTTCACACACATACACGCACACGCACGCACGCACGCACACACTCGCACAGAGAACAGCTCATTAAATTTCTCTTCAAAATCCCAGGAGGGAAATTTACTTTCATCGGGAAATTTGCCAGATTTTAATCTGTAGGAGGTGCAACCTGCCCCATGCAGTAGTGGTGGTGAGGAAAACTCCAAGCCCCTGCTCTCCACCCGAAACCTACTCAGTGAAACGTGGACTCTTCAGAAAAAGAAAAAAAAAAAAAAAACCTAAAAAAACCCCACCAAAACCCCCAAAGCTAAAGAAATTCTATCTTTGAGCATAATGTGGTGAAAATGTTTAGAAACTCTTGGAGATCCACTATTATCTAGCATGAGATATTACTCACCTGGAAGTTAATACCAGAAGCATGAGATTCAATATTCACCTTCTCTTAGTCATTATTCTCCAGTTTAAAGATTTCAAAGCATACAATCAGCGCGAGGGAAAAAACGCCCACTGACCAGTTACACATCGGCAGTCACGAACAGTGATGTATGGAAGCAAAACAATCTGAAAAGAAATGATGGGCTGGAAATTGTTCAGCCAAACACTTAACGCAGAGTGCTGTTCTTCTCAGAAACGAGACTAGGTCTGAACTGGCACTGCCACAGCCAGCATTCACATGTTCTAACCACCTGCCTTTGGGTTAAAGCACAGAAGCACGGACTTGCATCAGACATTAAGGGCTTGTCCGCTCTGATGGATGATACCTCTCGTATTTATCTGTTTGCAGTTTATCACAGCTCCGTGCCTGCTCCCTCCTGCTGGTAACCGCCTTCTGGGTCCGATGGGGATCTCCAGGTGGAAGGAGAACTCGCACCGACCAAGCTGAGTTTTCGGAAGTGAGAGAAGGTACGGGCATGCAGGGGTGGGGAGGAGGTGGGTGGGAGGGAAAGGACCTTCAACGGGGAGGCAGGGACCTTGCTGCATGGGCAGAGGTGGGGATGCTGCCGGGAAGGGGAGGACGCACCACTCAGGCCTGGAGCAAGTCAGATTTCCTTGAAGACTTCAAGGAGATGGTGTGGAGTTCACTGCTACCTGTGACCTTTACCCAGCCGCTTTCTCTCTTTGCATTTCGGTTTCCAGTCTGTGCCCGCGCTGGTTATTTTTACCTCCAGCACCACAGAGCGGTGGGTGAATGTTTGTGAGATGCTCTGAGTTCCTCCTGAGAAGACTGTGTAAAGGTGATGCCCGAGCCACTGGGGTCCTGGCCGGTAGCTGCTCTTTCCATGGTTCCCTGCTGGATCTCAGCAAGCCCTCAGGAGCTGAGATATCCAGGTGTGGAAGCCTTGCTGGCTGTGGGCAGGAAGCCTGCAGCTGAGGAAGGGAACCAGCTCCGTGCCTGGACATGAAACAAGCCAGGATCTGCTTCTGAGACTTCTCTGGACCTCCCCGAATTCGCTCAAACTGATACATCTGCAAAACAAGACTGGAAACCCACAAAAAGAGAAGATTTCTGATGCTTTGTGGTTTTCCCACCGTGGAGATGGCCTGCCACCACCACACACGCTGCTTCTGGTCCTGCCCAGGTGGGTAGCGTGCAGGCTGCCAGACCTCCAAAACATGCTTCTCCTGGAGGCGTTTTGCTGCAATTCCTCCTAGGCCTGCTTCCACCACGGTATCTCCCTTAACTACCTCCAAAAGAGGCAAATGTTTGGAGCTGGGATCTAGCCTTGAAAGATTATTCCCCTGATTTGCTTTCAGAGAATAGAGTTCCAGTCTATTGCCTTGTCCCCACCTCTTTACGCTGCCATTACTTGCAGTTCCGTCTTTATCCGCAGCTCTCGCTGGGTGATGGGTGTAATTCTTTTAACCTTAAACAAGGAATCCCTGTGCACAATTAAAACGCTGAAACAAGCGACCTTCTGAAGGGATGTGTGGCTGCCTTTTTTTCCTAACAACACGGTGACACATTGAGCCACAGGCAGCGAACAGCTTATTGATGGAGTAGTTGGTGGGATCTGGGGACAACGAACGTGGCAGGGAGAAGAAAGAGAGAAGTTCAGGCCATCAGCAGCACAGAGAGGAGAGGGCCACTTTCTTATCCCCTCTCATCTCAGCTGCCAGAAAGCCCAAAAAGAAAAGCAAAAGACTCTGGATAGAAACCTCATATTATTTCCTCATTATGAGAAAGCCTGTGAGGAAGAAAATAGCTTTTCCCCAGGAGCTGCTAGGGAGAGCCCTTGGGGCAGTATTTATGCAGCAGACCTTCACAGGAGGGGAAATACAGTGCACTCAAATAAAAGTCTAATGCCCTCAATTGTTCACTCCTGAACACAAAATAAGGGAGCGTATGCGATGCTGGGCTGAAATGCTGGATGATGCTTCAGGAGCCGTTTGGAGAGGTGAGGATTATTGACACTGGTGCCAGCAACTTCACAAGAGTCAGAAGGCAAGCAGCCTGCAGTTGGGTTGTCTGCCTCGAAAATAAATCAAGTTACGCTCAAGCAGAGACACAGGAAGGTTTCTCTACTCTTCCTGGATTTGTAGGTGACACTGAGCAGTACAAGAATACAACATTCTTGTGTCCTAGGAAATGTCTGTGGATGTCAAGGGTCTACATTAGCAAACATCAATATGTTCCATCTCTACAGGTTTGCACCAGGCCACCCATCACACCCGAGTACTTGACAGGTCTGACCGGGCTCTATGGAGGTATGTAGCTTTGCTCCTCTTCCCTGAAAGCACCCAGATGTTTTTCTTTCCATGGGGGTCTTTTTGTTTTATTTTGTGATGTGTGTTCGGCGTAGTCCCTGAAGCCTCGGCTCACAAGCAGCCGTTTCTTCTCTTCAGCGTGCAGGTGGCACAGCGGGGGCTCTTTCTGCAGGAGCATTGGGCTCACAGAGATGTCCCCCCAGTATTTGCTCCCGGTCCCACCTCAGCTGGGAGGCTCTTTCTCTCTTTTCTGCAGCACAGAACAGGGTTGTTTTGGCTCACCACCCTTGCCTCCATGGCTGGGCTGTAGGACACGCCAGCCCGCTGCAGATGATGCGAAGGAGAGCACAAAAAGGAAGGTTATGGACCCCTGCTCTTCTGGGTCATCAAGAAACTAAAAACACGACGAAGGCAGAATATGCTGGGAAGACACAAGAGTGTCACTGGTTGACACAGGTACATCCTCCAAACCTTGAATAACCAAATGGGCTTACAGGCAAACAGACTTGATGGAAAAGGATGTTCTACGGCATCTGCCAAATTAATAAATCACTACAGTGAAAGATTTTCCTCTACTGGCAAAGTCTCTGTAGCTTTGGTGTTTGTTGTTCTAAATTCAGTCTCCTCCATCCTTGGCGCTTTCTTTTTTTTTTTTTTTTAAATTCAGATCTGCAGGAAATGAAGCTAATATTTCATTCTATCTGCCAGCTTGTTGTTCTACAAAGCAGCATGTGAGAAGAATAAATGTGACTGTACCCTGACCTGCCTGGCCGAAAATCTGACCCTCTCCCTCCACAAACACACACAAAATTTTTGATTTGTTTCTTCGGGCAAGAACATGTGCAAAGCCAGATGAGACCAGGCAAGAGAAAGAGCTCATGAGGAAGGAAACCAGCTAATATTCCCATTTCACCGGGGCTTTTGAATAAATAAATAGAGCAATTAATAATTAATAGACCTAAACTTCAAGTCCTTACTCTAGGCAAAATTCTCCTTCCATGAGCGTTTTGCTCAAGCACAATGTAGGTCAGAAATTCAGATCTGCCATGAAGTAGATGTTAATAAATAATAACAGTGGGCTGATTTTCTCCCCTCCCAAAAGCAACATTAACTGGAAGGGCCACGTGGAAAGCAGAAGGCTGTGGTGTTCTGCTGGATCTTGTCCAACGCTGGGGAAGGGAGGAGGCTAATGCACGATCCGTGTCTTTCTTAGACATGTCTTTGGTTCAATAAGCAGCAATAAAGGTATCCAGGGAAGGGCATCCCAAGGCCTCCCGAGCCCTGCTTCGTATGGGGCAGGGAGACGGTCTGTAGGAGAGCTTCCTGAGTGGAAGAGATCACAAAATAGCTGGAGTCACCGCTAATCCCACCCTACAAAAGCGATCTGCAAACTATCCAGAGGGATTTCTTCGCTCACTGCTTAAAATAATGGCTAACAGCTTCAGACTAAAAGCCACACCACAATTTGGTAGACCTGGAGCGTTCTCGTGACTGAAATCAGAGCTTCAACACGTGAACGGTGTGATTCAGTAGATTTTGAGGGCCCCTTGCTCACTGCCACCTCCTTCTTATGTGCATTTCTTCCATTTTTGCTTTGGAAAGGTGACGCTGCAATCTTAGAAGAAAAATTAAAAAAAACTGAGTCAGGAAGGGAATTTAAACCATCAGAACTTGGATTTTTGTTTTTTCCATTGTTAATATTTTCTGGTTCTGGATGTTTCTCTGCTTGCCAGCTGAATTGCCACCCAAGAAACCCCTGCCTCCTCTGGCTGTGTTTTCTTCCCAGGCTTTACTAAAGCCTGCGTGATGCTTCTCCCCAAACTTTCCAGCCACACTTAAGTCTCCTCTCCTCTCCTGCCCCTGCTGCCTGCTCCCTGCCACAGCCCCCTTTTGGGTTGTTTCAAATTCCCAATCCTGACCCCTACCTCCAGGGCTTCTAACACTTCCGTTTATCTCTTTCATCAGCAACATCTTGGGCTGTCTGTCCCCTTTGCTGGTGACGCTGGCCTAAACACTTTGCTCGTCTGCTTCTTGCAGATGTACAAAGGTTTCCAGTGCTCTTGAGGTGTATACACGACTGCTTTCCTGAGCTAAGCCAGGAGCCTTCATCTCCTTCAGATGCAAATCATATTTCTTGCTGTTTGGAAAGATGGTAAGCGAACAGAAAGACCAAACAACAGGCTGATGTCAAAGGTGTCTCTTTAGTCAGTGGAGGTCAAAGGCAACTCAAAGCAACTTCATGTAGAATCAGATGGCAAGAAAAGAAGTCCAAGTTGGGTTTGGTTTGGTTTTTTTTTTTTTTTTTCTTTTTAAGCATCCTAACAAAAACAATTTTTATAAGTCAGGAGTATATATTTGTGTGTATGTGTGTCTATACGTACTTTATGTATAATTACAACAGATAGACACAGGCGTGCATCGCGTCTCTGCCACTGACTGGCACGATGCAAACTCCCCGCTGGAAATTCTGCTGGATTCTGGAGTTCATTTAGAGCATCCCCAGAAACCCAAGCTAAATAAACAACCTCCTCCTGCTCTCAGCTGCAATTAGATACGTGAACCTATCTTCTTTTTGTTAGCCCAAATTACAGGCTGGTGAAAGTGCTGAAAGTCTATAAAAATGTTTCTTGAGAATCCCTCCTTATAGAAAACTGAAAACAAATTCAAAATAAAACTTAATGAGATTAACCTAACACAGTAACAAAATTTGCAACACCACACTATAAGGTTAAAAAGAAAATAGTATAATAAAGGAAATACAAAGGCTTTGGCATGGTTTTTACAATCAACAATGGTTAATTTTGATATGTAGTTGTGAACAACTTCAAAACACTTAAGTTTAAAACTCTTGCAAGCACTTTTAATTGATTAGGAATGAATTCTAGATGCACAAAAATGATTGGACTGTGAACAGTAGTACAACTATATCTAAGAACAATTAACTCTTGCCGACCAAAAAGAAACGTATGATGCATGAAAATGTGTATAAAACATCTATAGAATATTCTTGTCAAATATAAATGAAATTAACTTTATTATAGAAATCATTCTGGGAGATTTCTAGGGAAGACAAATACTTACATTTCGACATAAAACAAATTGGATTATATCGAAGACACAATCTACCTTTTATCTATCAAACTCTTTTCTTCATTGAAGTTCTCTCTTAACCCCTGTTTGCACATAGCTTCAGCCGTTAACAACCTTTGGAAATACCAACAGATATTTTTCTTACATAAATCTAGTGCGTATTGTTCCAGGTTTAATTATATGCAATGGAATGATACAAACTTGGAACATCAATCCATAATCTATGAACAGATTGGTAGAAGTATTCGATATATCTTGATAAAACTCTTAAATTCGTGGCAAAGCTTGTTGATCATGGCTTCTTTTTTTTTTTTCCTTTTCCTTTTTTTTTTTAAAACAACTTCATGACCAACACAGATCAAACATCCATCCAGTCTACATTGTTCTTTTTTTTTTTTTTTCATTATAACATACAAATGCCCATTTACAAATAATACACCAAAATGAATAAAAGTTTGGATACCAAAATGAAGATTTGTTCCAACTGATATAATGCCTTCAGTGTACAAAGGTCCATGTGAAAGTCTTTTCCATGTGTTACAGCATAGGGCACAGTTGCAGTACAGAAGTACTCTGAGAGCCATTCTTCCTTTATAAAATACTGCTGAACATCCAACTGTTGTCCAAATAGTCATTTACAGAATTAACACATGTTTTACTGTAATCTTGGCCAGTATTGAGACATATCAGGTTCACTGCCAGGAACTTGGACTGGAACTGACACTCCAGGGGAAATGAGACCTGAAAATTGAGGGGGGAAATGGATATTTTAGTTTTTCTATACATAGCACAATTTTTGCTTTACAGTTTCACAGATTTGTGCTTGTATTGTGGTAAGTATTAAAGCTCGACATCTACCAGCTTGCAGAATCAATTTGGGGGGCGGGGGGAGAGGTGGTATATTTTAAAAACCTGTGCGCATCTCAGTGATTTGTTGTTATAAATACACTGTCATACTTTGAGATAAATGCCAAAGCCTCAGCTCATTTGTATCAGTTGGGAATTCAGCCCAAAATACGCTGAACATTTTTATTCTCTTAAAACGTGTCTGGCTTGCTCCTGATTATGCTGACACTTACCCTTTTTTACCCTGTTTTCCCTTCTTATGCCTAGGTTAATATTTCTACAGGATCCCTGCCTTTTCAATAACTTCAAATCTCTAGCAAAAAAATACCCCCTGACACAGGCACGGTAAAAACACGCCCGGTCCTGTAGACACTTTCACGTACGCTTAACTTCACGGGTGTGGGTATCGCCGCCGAAATTTAACAGCGCAATAAATGCTGCTTTAGAATTTAATTATACAGGGAAGATTCTGCGGGATGGGGGCCTCGTTGAAGAGCTTTCCACTGTTCCGCTATTCAAACGCCACCTCTCATAGTCACCTTTCGTCTACCCCTCCAGTGGCAGCTGAAAAATGAGGCGTTATCTGCTCTAGCCTGCAAGGTTATACGTTTTCACCTTCTGCCCAGTTCCACAGGTACTAAACCCGATGGGGAGACCTCTCCCAGCGACAGGGAGAGGCTTCTCCCGGCAAATGCATGAGAAAAAAAATGTGCGGCTGGAGCAAGGAAGCGGGGCCGGCAGAAAGGGGGAGGGAGCATGGGGCCACTCACCTGTGGAAGTGGTGCCAGAGGTGCCCATCGGCTGGCTGTTCATGTGTGTCTGCATGTGAGGAGGGGTGTATGTATCATAGCTCCGTCCATTCACCGATGGACTGGTGGGCAGCATGCAAGAGTAGGAGGAGGTCTGGCTGGGTACCGGAGGCTAGGGAAGCAAAGGACAAAACAGTGTTAGGTATTGACTGAGGTAAACACGACGTTACGCTCTTCTGGGTGGATGTGCCAGCCCTCAGGAGCAGCGTGCACAAGCACAAATGAGCTTCAGTTTCAAATTCAAGGACCTAGATGTAAAGCCCTATTTAGGAGCTCAACCAAGCAGCCTCTTCCCAAGGGTTTTTTGGCCTACAGAAACGAGGTGGACAGTCACCAACGCCTTTTCGAATGCACTTGGCGAGCAGATTCTCTACATCTAGATGCTGACAAAGGTGTTTACATACCTAGACCAAGGAACCAAAGCCCTTGTTTGCGCTTCTGTAGGAAAGAGATGTCTCCTGCCATTTGCAGTCACAGAGAGACAGAGCAGGGCTGACATCTCACATTTGCTGGCGTAACTAAAAACTAATAGCGGTGAAACTAAAAATTACTGTACTAAGGCACACGGGCTGGTCCTGCATCTGCACATATGCACAGATAATGCGTGGATTTGGAGTGACCGAGGCTCTGAAGGGGGATCAACGCACACGTACGTTGCGTTGATCCACCTTCAGAGCCTCAGCCGCCCCAAACCCATGCCAGCAGCATCTCCGGGAGACCAGACATCTCCATTTATCTAAACACCAACCCCTAAAACCCCCTCTGCCAGGGGGGAAGAGCAGCTGGGGGCAGGGGGTGAGGGACGGCACCGTACCGGGGACCGAGTAGGGGCATCTCCCGCTCTGGGGTGCGAGAGAGGCAGGGAAGGGTGCAGCCTCAGCATGGGGAGGCAGCGGGGAAGCAGGATGAGTAATTCCTGCTCCGAGCACACGATACTTGACATGTCTGCACATATTTCCTCTGCTTGCACATCCCCAACGCACGCCGCCTCCGAAAATACTGACAGCCTTGTCAGTAAAGCACACACACGCCGTGCTCTGAGGGAACCAGCAGCGCGCCCTGCGTCCGCAGGGAGATGCCGATGGTTCGGCTGCCAAATCCAACATCGCGTGGCCATCACGCCATGGTTGGCCACGTAGGCAGGACTTTCTAGAGCAGCTCACACGTGCCAGGTCCCTATCCAGGTGCCTGGTGGTGGACCGGGGGCCTGCTGCTTTCCCAAGGGTTCCCTCCTGTATCACCCCTTTGATCTTTTGTCGTCTGCTCTCAGCCCGCTGCCAGGAACAGCGCCACCGGCCTCCAACGTCACGAAATAGCGACCTAGCCGACGTCATTTCTTTCTGCGGACTTGGGAGACTCTAACTTTATTTGGTTAATTTTGGTTCAGCAATTAGTAACATAGTAATTGCCGCAGCGAAGGAGTCAGGCTCTCTAATCTGCTCGCCTGTCTCCAGCAGTGGTCAATGCTGTGTGCCTCAGACAAAGCTGTAAAACTCCCGTAATTGGCCAGCACCTTCCTAGGCCAACCCCACCATTAAAAAAGGAGGAATTTTGCATCTGAAAGGTCTATAGAAACAGACCCCAAAGGAATAGATTTCTTCCTAACCCAGCTGGTGATCAGCTAATGCTTTCAGGCATGAGGATTGACAGCTCTTGCAATTCTGGCTTAGCTGGCATAACCACTGATGCTAATCACATCCTTCCCTCTCTCAGGTGTTCCTAATGCGCCGCCGCCACATTACCTACGCCAAGAAGGTCAGATCCCTCCAGCAGCTTATTCGGGCAGCAATTTCCATAATACTGCACCAGTGAGTTCCATAGGTTAACCGCAGGGGGGGGTTCCAAAAAGCGCTTTTTTAATCCCAGATTTGTTGCCTTGCAATTTTGAGGACCTTTCTCTTTTAAAATTCAGGAAAGGGAGCTTGTTGAGCACTGGGACTTACAGTGCCCTTGCCCTTGTGACTCTCCCCAGTAGGGGCATCTTTTCAGATGCCGGGGCAGCCTTCGGTGCTGGTTTCCCCACAGCACAGTTCGTGTCCGTAGCCCCCCCATCCTGTGAGGGAAGATCCCCCACCCACTCTCCCGCACGCCCCACGGGCCACCGAGTCCTGAGGGAGCACGGTGCCCCGGCGGCAGCGCTGGACTTACTTGCATAGGCAGGTTGTTGGCCATGGTGAAGCTAGGCATGGGCGGCAGCGCGCTGTACGTGTTTGTGAGCGCCGTGTCCGTTCTGCCCAACATGGAACCTGATGTGAAAGAGGAAACTATAATAGAATAGACAGATAGACGAACACATTAGTTTAACTGCAGTTACAATTGGCGGTACACTCTGAGAGTCTCATTTTCCCAAGGGGATGGAGGAACGTGAGCGGGTTGGTGGCATTACCGGGGGTGGTCGGTTGTGGGATCGGCTGGTAAACGCTTGTGCTGAAACTACTACTGATGGGAATGTGGCTGGGAGTGTTGCTGGCTTGTCTTCGCTGGTTCCTCAGCTTCTCTTCCCTTCTCCACTTGGCCCTTCTGTTAGAAAACCACACCTGAAAATACAGTGTTTGAGAGACGTGAGTGAGCTTACGAGGACCTACCTCCCCCACTTAACTCAAGGCCGCGCTGATAGAAAGCTGGCTTGCAACCCAGCTGCTGTTATTTTCCTGAAGGAGGAGATGGACAAATACCCGATCGTAAACAGGGGCTGCCCTGTGCTTTGAGAAGCCAGGAACAACAAAATTAGAATAGCAATAGGTAAAAATAATGATAGTCATAATTGCACGGCATCTCAGTACCTGTATCCTTGCTTCAGGCAGGTCTATTTTAGCAGCTAGTCTCTCTCTTGCAAACACATCGGGGTAGTGAGTCCTCTCAAATTCTGCGGGAGGAAGCGGCGGTGCATTAGTCGCAAAGAGCTAACGTGGCCGACTGCAAGGTCAGAGCCGTTCCTGCCCTGCCTTGTGCTCTGAATGCTCTCGAGGAACACGGCCGCAACGGCGAAGCCGAGCTTCCTCTGCGTGTGTGCACGTTAGGGAGGAGGATGCCTTGCCTGCTGGGGAATGTCGCCCAGGGGACGGGCAGACTGGGGCGCGGTGCTGCGTCTTTCAAGACGCATAGCGAGGGCTTTTGCCTCCGCTGAGGGGGTCCCCAAGGCAGCTCTGACCCTGCCACCGAGAAGCGAAATGGCACGTCGCTAAATAACGGCGGAAAATAAGAGCGAAGATGCTCAGCGGGTCAGAGGCGAGGTAGAGCCAGGCTGGTCGGGGAAAAGGGCACCTGCTCCCGGCCCCGGGGCAGCGGCAGCGCTGGGGACAGGGATGGAGCGTGGGGGGCAGGCACACAAGGCCGCTGCCAGCCCCGGCTGCCTGCCTTCGCCTTCCCGGCGTACGGCAGCGCGGCAGGAGGAGATGTATCCCCCCTGAGAGGAGCCCGGGCTGTAACACACCGGTGTTTCGGTGTGATCTGCCCCCTGAGTACGTTCCCTTTGAAAACCTTTTAACGGCTTGCTTTTTTTTTTTTTTTTTTTTTTTTTTTTAAAAATAAAA
>JAOXJK010000040.1:22269181-22282430 GCA_025774025.1 Xenus cinereus | reverse complement strand
GGTGGTCAGGGTTGGGGTTGGGGGGGGTTGAGGGGGTGCCCGGCGCGTCCCTCACCTGCGCAGGCAGCCCGGTACAGCAAACGCAGCGCCGCCATCTTCAGTCCTGCTGGTGGCAAAGGGGAGGTGGGGGGGCAGCCTGTCACTTGCCCCCAGCCCCCAGGTGACAGGCCAGCAGGCAACCGCGGGGTGGAGGGGTGTCTGGGCCCCCCCCTCACTGCCCACAGGGGACCCAGGCATCCTGACCCCCAACTCTCCACCCAAAAAGAGCCAGACTCCCTATGGACCCCTCCTCCCACAAGGCACCCAGGGGTCCTGTCCCCCCCAGGGAGGTATCCCACCCGCCCAGGGTGTCCTGTCACCCCCCCAAGACGGGACCCAGGCGTCCTATTCCCCCCCACACACCTCCCCCAACCCTCTCCCTCCTCCGGGAAAGGTACCGAAAAGAAAGAACTGAATTGAGTGGAAGCTCGAAGAAACTCGGGGCGCGTCCCCCTCCCCACCACGCTGCCGGCAAAGTCCAGCGGCCGGTTGGGGGGGGTCTTGGGGGGAAGAAGCGGAGGGTCGGGATGAACCCCTGAATATCAGGGGACAGTCGTGAGGTACCTGGGGGACCCCCGCCGCCTCTCTGTGTGTGTGTGTGTGTGTGTGCCCCCCACTTCCCGGCTAGACGTGGGTCTGCATCCGCTGCTGGAAGCGCTGCCCGTAGTCCGAGTGCTGGGAGGTGTAGGAGAAGCGGGTGGCGCTGGCGAACTTCCCCATGGGGTCGTAGGCGTCGTAGGGACCCCTTTCCAAGTTGGGGGGCTGAGCGTACCCCAGGCGATAGGTGGCATAAGCGGGGCCGGCCGGGAAAGCGGCGTGACCCCCGTAGTTCTCGTAGGAGAGTTGGCTGGCCGTTTCACCCGCCGTGGGGGGACCGGGAGGGGGGCCGGGACCCGGCGCCGTGTCGGGGTTGTAGTCGGAAGCGGGGCCGCCCCGGCTGTAGGTGTTGAGCTGAGCGTAACCGCTGGAATGGGAGAGGCGGGAGGGAGGACGGGTGTCGTAGCGGCCCGGGCCCGGGTTGCGGTAGTCGGCGTAGAGGACGGTGCGGGAGGACGGTCGGTCCTCGTGGGCGCGGACGTTGTAGTAGCCGTTGGTGGGGTCCTGCGAGGAGACGTTGGGGAGGAAATGAGCTGCGAGGACGTTAAGGGCTTCTTATACGGGCACAAACTTGAGTATAAGAAGTTCCACCTAAACGTGAGGAGGAACTTCTTTACTGTGAGAGTGGTAGAGCCCTGGAAGAGGCTGCCCAGAGAGGTGGTGGGGTCTCCTTCTCTGGAGACATTCAAACCCCACCTGGACACGTTCCTGGGCAACCTGCTCTGCGTGGACCTGCTCTGGCAGGGGGTTGGACTGGATGATCTCTAGAGGTCCCTTCCAACCCCATAGCATTCTATGATTCTGTGATTTACCGTGGCACAGCCGGGGCTCCTCTCTGTTTTGGCATTTGGGCCTTTTCCATAATCTTCAGGGAAAAAACCCAAAGCAGTGGTATACGCTGAGGCCTGACTGATTGGAGAGGAGAGGAGGGGAGAGATGACAGGAGGAGCCCTCTGCCAGGATCAAAACAGTCCCTGCTGTGAAACCAGGCATCCATGTCCCCTTTGACCAGAGCTGAGAAGAGCTTTTCTCTCCATAGCTCTACGTAGTAGGGTCTTTGCCTACAGGCAGTGGCTAAGAGTGATCCATGGGGACATACAAGAAGCCCTCTGCTAACAACCTGCGTGGAGTCGGATGGTTGTCCAGAGTCCTTCTTCCCTGTATGGATCCATGAGGCTTTTCTGCAGAAAAGCTGAGGATGCAGCTAGTTAGATCAGAAGAAGGTTGCAGGCAGGGAAGATGTCAATACAGAATGCAACTATGAATGCCTCTGTCGTCTTGGAGTATCTCCCAAATTAATCCTGGTTAGACCCTCTTTCTCATATCCTTGTACCCCTCCACTTGAAAGTTGCCACCTCTCTTGCACACTTCCAGCCAGCAGCATCCCTCTCTCACCAGCCAGGTTGGGAAAGGGATCACACAAAATGTTCTCTCCTGCAGGATGAGATGCAAAGCACCCCACAACTCAAATCTTTCAGGGCCGATGCTTACCAGCCCTGATGCAAACGTCAGCTGTGAGGCGACACAGCTGGGCAGCACACCAAAGAGTGCTCCAAAATTGTTATTTTTCATATTACAGTAATGCTTCCACTTGCAGTGAGACTGGTCATGGTACCACAGGACTTTGTAGCAGGGACTCAAGTGTGACAAAAGGGCAGAATTGCAGGGAAGTGAAGTGACTTCAGGGTGCCACAGCAGGTGAAACCATTGTCAGCCGGCAACAGAATCCAGATTTCCTAAATCCCATTCTGGTGCCTCGGCCTTTGTGTCACATGCGATCCACTTGGGTTTCTTTAGTAAAAAACTATTCTGCTTGCACATGGAAGACAGAGACTGCAAAGCTGAATAGGAGCTGATTCAGATGAGAATGTCCCAGCAGAACAATTGGTGCTATTTATAAAAAATGCACTCGTTGCAGTGTATAATTAGAAGCTTTGCCTTCCACACACAAATTGGAGATAATGACTCTGAAAGAAAGTGAAGGGAATCCAAACAGAACAATATCTGTCCTGAAACTCACTTGCTAAAAACTCCTTCAGCTTTTCACCAAAGCCTCCTCTGGAGACTGTGCACTCTCCATGCCCCAGCTAAATGACTAGTGGGCCAGGGATGCGGAAGCATCACAAAGTGTTACTACAGGTTTTCTAGCCAAGAAGGTATCTCAGGCAGGTAGAAGTAAAACCTGTGGGAATTTGGGTGCCTGATTTGTGTTGTCACACCCTCAGCATCACACAACAGTTCTGAAAGCCCCACCTGTTGGTGACAAAGGGTTGAACATAGAGCTGCCTGGAAGAGAGGAAGCCCTATAACTGGAGATCTGGACTTCTGAGTTGGAGCAAAATGCATTTTCAAAATTAATTGTGGAAAGCCAAAGCCCAGCTGTTCCATTTTCTAGCCACAGAAATGCCTTTAATTAACAGTTACATTTTAAAATTTTAACATACATTGTTTCCATAGTGTAAACTCATATCATAGTACACATTGAACCGTAACGACATTCTTAATAAACTTTCATATGTGTTGTTACACGTGCACACAATTAAAATCAATTAACAGCTATAACTCTTTGAAAAGACAGTGAAGTAGTTCACAAAAATAAAAACTAAATGAAATCAGAAAGTTGCTTACAGGACTCTTTTGGTCAACATTTTTCTTAAAACTGACTTGAAATATCCCCACAAGGTATCTCAGTCTTCATGAGGCAGCGTTTTCAGATGCTGTGCTGTCAACACCACCCGGTGACAGCTCAGAGGGAAGCATGACTAGCTCTGCCAGCCTTGTGGCAAGCGAGGAACCTCCTCAGCAGTTGTCAGACATTTGGGGAGACGTCTGGACCCTGGAGAAAGGGAAAAGGGGAAGCCAAAGACCTGGCCCCAGCATGGCCCTGCACAGCGAGGTCTCCCACCAGCGCTGTGGCCGGGGCTGAAGCCGGGCGGGTGGGGTGGGAACAGCCACCCTGATGTGTAGAAGCAGATTTTAATTAAATCCCGTCAGATGGCAAAGCTCTTGGAGTCCAAATGCCAACTATTTCTTAGTCTGGGCAGAGAGAACCCCATCAAAGGGTGTGAGATCTCCAGTGCGGGTGTGGGGATTCCTGACTACTTTGATTTGCCATGTGATCTCTCTCTTGCATCTCAGCAAATAGGGTTACCACAAGATTCTTGAAAAATATCCTAATCCCTACAATCTTTATTTTTTTTTAAAGTCTTCCCTTGTTCCTTGGCATATGGTTCAGATTATAGGATTTTCTCTGCTCTACACTTCATTGCTAGTCATTGTTCCTCAAAGTTCATCCCCTCTACCTCTGCTTTCCAGGACCACAAGAACTTGGTCAGGATTAAGTGATAAATGCTTTAAAATGCTTCCAACAGCATGGGCTGAAATTTGGCAGGCTAAACCCTGCCCAGAAGAGTTACAGGCTGAAACGGAAGGACTGGGAATATGGCTTGGTCTGATCCAAGCAGGAGGCACCAACGTTGTAGCCTTCTCCTGCCTAGGACGTAGGTAAGCACCTTGCTAGCAGGACAACGATGACGGTGTAGCCTCTGTGTCTGTAGATGGGCTCCAGCCTGGGCCCTCTTTTTCACCGTGCTCATTTGACCAGAAGGAAGAAGCAGTGGATAGGACTGGGGAGTCACTCATAACATTCAGCTTGACTTTACTCCTTCGGCTTAGCACAGATAATTCCTTAGGCAGCTGGTGATCAATGGGACCTGCTTGCAGCTGGGCCCCTTAACGTAGTTCACTTTTCAAAGAAACGCAGTAATGGAGCAGAACAGGCAGTAATGAAACTACGAAGGACCCCAAAGTAGAGCTTCTTTCTTTTTCTCTCCCTTTAATTGCAAGGCTAATGTTCCACATAAATATCTAGCAGCTGGTTGTTTGTGTATGTCATTTTGAAAGCTTGGCTAAAAGACAAGAGAGTACAGCTGGGAGTCAAAAAAGCTTTCAGAGGAGGTAAGGCACTTTGCCACCAGCACTTCATGGGAGGGGCATTCTGACAACAACATGATTTTAAAAGATTAAGTGCACAGACTATAAAGTTCTTCCAGAATTTAAATATTTATTAAACATATGTACCAGAGGCAGCCACCAAGCACCAGGTTTAAGAGAGGGCTCCTGAGCTACGAGGTGGTGCATGATGCTCTCCAGTTCCACACAAGGAGGAATCAGGCAGGGACTGCTAAATGAAAAAAGTGTAAACCTCTGAAATGAGCTGGGTAGTAGTTGCCTAGTGCCAAAAGGACATAGCACAGAGTTCTCTCCTCCGTTCTCTTTATTATTCATAATTAACTTTTAGCTCAAATCCGCAGCCGTAACTGCTCTGGGTACACAGTCACCCTCCGGGAAGCTACCGGAGGCTGACATTTTAAGGGAACAAGGGATCCAAGCTAGCCCCTGAAAGGCGGGGGTCTCTGCTTCTGCAGACAGTTCCTCTGATTCCTCATGCAAATGTATGGATAAATATCCAATTATCTGTGTTTGACAGACAGCCGTGTCTGTATGAATAGAAACACGCAGCTGTGTGCTCATCTCAGACTCCAGCATTTAAAGACTCTCTCCTGCCTCGAGGAAGTTGGCACTCAAGAGGGGAGATGTGTTAGCCCCCAGACATTAGCTGGAAAGCCACAAAAGTTCGCGTAAGCCACCTCAAAGAGAACTGGCTTTCATGGAAACAGGTGAGTAGCAGATGAGTTAACGGTCCGACCGCACAGCATGTTGAGGAGCGAAGGGCAACGTGCTCCAAGTGGGAATCAGTGCAAATTGAGACTATGTGGCTGTATAGTGAAAATAAGAAAGAAACGTAAAAAAAAACAATTGACAGTAAGGATTAATTCAGAGACGTAAAAGGGAATCCTTGCTAAAGAAGAAAGTCTTACCGCAGTTAAACTCAGAGATTAGGTTTTAGGAAGAACCTCTGCAGGGACACAGGTCAGAGCTCAGCCTCAATGCGAGACCCCTTTTTTACAAGCTTAATCAATAATACAGAATATTGGACTCCAGACGAGCTAATTAAGTATGTTCCTACCCTCCTACCTTGCTCTAAATAAGGTGAAGAATATGTCTGTCGGTACTTGACAGCAAGCTGGGTCTTTTGACCTTTCTCTCATGGAAAGTTCTGACTCATCTCTGTCTCTCACCTCCAGTATTTGTCCAACACCTAAATTCCACTCAGCTTAACTAAAGCAAGGATGATGTCAGAGGCCTGTTCTAGTTACTCATTCATGCTAAGCCACCACTCATATAATGTTCCATTTCTAGGAGCTATAAACATTTTCCTCTATAATATGGGGCTACATTTGATTGTTTTTAGGCCTACTGAAAGGGTTAAAATTAAACAAAGGGGCCAATACGTGAGACACAGAACATGACCGACTGCCAGCACCGGCGCCAGGGCAAATTAAAATCTGCGGGAGGATGACTTGAGGAGGTGAGAGTGGGTGGAGGGAGCTTCCCACCAGCCATTCCCAAGGAGGGGCTTTGGTCCCCAACTGCGAGTCCCCGGCATGGTGGCTCCTGGTCACCGTGGGGCTTTCTTTCTCGCCCTCCCCAGAGGTGGGTTTGGGGCTTGTTCCGACAGCGACGTGGTGCAGGTGCTGC
This sequence comes from Xenus cinereus, assembly GCA_025774025.1. Classification (NCBI taxonomy): domain Eukaryota; kingdom Metazoa; phylum Chordata; class Aves; order Charadriiformes; family Scolopacidae; genus Xenus; species Xenus cinereus. Next base: position 22,276,193 of record JAOXJK010000040.1, on the reverse strand, counting down.
TGCCCTCGTTCAGTCTGGGGCCACACTTTCAGAGGGACCCACATTTTGGGGGCTCCTGGGAAACACAGCTTCAGTGGACTTCACTTTCAGGGTGATTGTATTCAGCGCTTTCTGCCAAATCAGCCTCTTTTAAGTTATCTCCAAAAATGGAGAAATTCATCGGCATTTTCCTAACCCCCTGGCGTAATAAGCTCAGAAAGCTGAATGGACTTAGAGTGGCCCAAGCTAATTTTGTAAGATCCATGTATTGGCAGGATTTAGTTTCCTTTCGGATTTGTGAAACACCAAAAAAATTAAATGCTTCCCGCTTCTCCCTCCCCCCCCCATTTTGAAATGCTTCCCAAAAGAGTCCATCAACGTGGACATGCTTAACATGGACGGTGTCTGACTGTGCTGATTAATGACTTTCAAATACTTGCACTGTGGGAATGTGGAAGTGCTGCTGTTTTTCTTCCCAGGCAAGCACGATACCCACACTGATCACCCCTCCCTCCAAGGTTTTTGGGATAGCTGTGAGAATGTGCCCTGCACAGACAGAGGCATGACATTTTCTCTAGGCAAGAGAAAATGTGCTTTCTTCAAATATTTGTGGGAAATGGATAGACACATTGGGAATGCCACGGTAGGGAATTAACTCTTTTTCAGAGGAAAATGCCATCGCAGAGTTAGTGCTGCTCTTCCACTGAGCCTCTCTGCTCCAGCCTGCCCTGCTCACCGGTGCCTTTGGGCACCCACCGGGACGGAAAGCAGTGCTGCTGGGCACCAGCAATAAACCCTTTCATATCTAGGTCGCTGCTTCCAGTCTTGATGAGATGTGTCAAAGTGGCTCTGATCGGGTAATGATTTGCTGTCTGTGCAGCAAGGGGGTAGGTATCACTCCAGCAGAGGACGAGCGCTTGAATCACTCCAGCATGGACACCGCAGGTAGGACAGGAAAGATGGTTTCTCCGGGGTGCCTCTAGAATCAGTTAACAAAAGCTCTTTGAAGATGGACATCACTTGCCTTAGGCTTCACGGCTAACCCCCTTACTGGACAATTGCTAGCAAGAGCATAAATCTTTTACATCCATGGAGCCTATGCCCAGTGCTTCTAGGCATGGCCATCGTAGAGATGAACTTCAGTGCTCCCTACTCTCTGCCGGGCTGGGAATAGAAAACCTCCAGCCAAGAGATTTTCTAGGAGAAACTTTGGTCTAACACGTGACAATAATCCAGTTCCTGCTCTCGAATACTCAATGACAGGAGCTGCATTGGTGTCACTCTTTGAGCCCTCTCATGTTATCTTCAGTAAGGTTTTCTCAGTTTCTCAGCTGACACATTCCTTCATGGTCTTTTATTTTCTCGCCCGCTGGGCAGATCTCTGAAGGATTGTCAAGGGTCATGCAGCGCTTATGAAAGAAAGAAGCCTTCCCTGGGGAAAGTAAGGTAGCATCCTTCAGCTGGGCAGGAAGGGGTTTGCCATTTACTTGCCCAAAGCCGTCTCACAGCTAATCTTGGTGTGTCAGGCAGTTTCGTTTGGGCTAGCAGGGCGTGCGGTGGAAGTTTCCAGCCCTGCTGACACATCTGAGGTAGGTGGATGGAAATCAACAAGCCTTTCTCGAATGGGAACAGGAAGGAACGGTCTGAGAAGCTAGTGAATTAAGAGGGCAAGCCGCCGTGCCAGATTTGACTCGGGTCAAGCTTGTGCAGCTCCGAAGAGGTCATTGTGCATTCTCCAATTCAGCTGTTTGGGAGCTCTCAGAGTTTCAAAGTTTTCACTCCCAGAAGCTCTATTGCTTCTGGGATTGCTCAAGCCTATGAAAGTATAAGGGTGCTAGTCTTGTCCAGCCCTAGCTCCTACGCATCTGTGATCAAATCCTTAATTTATGCCTGCTGGGTATTATGTATCTTTTCAGCTCTTTTCAAGAGATGAAGTGGCATAGCCAGCGTGTTTCCAGCAGTCCCAAGTTAGCAGCTGATTTCTGGGTTTTAAATGGACTCGGACAAGGCTTCACCATTCAGGTACGTTTTCCAATGGAAAATGACATGGAGACCACTCCCACAGCTCACAGACAAGCTGCTTTCCTTCAGTCCTGGATTTTCCTGTGGCCACGAGTGCCCTGCCAAGCATTTTCATTTTGCTTTCTCACCAGAGCAAATGCAGATCTGTCTGACGGTCATTACCAGGGCTAGCAGCCCTCGAGCCTCTCTCCTTTCCAAGTCTTTTCCTATGAAGGGAGATTTAAAGGTGGAAGGGTTTTGGGTTTTTTTGTTTTTGTTTTTGTTTTTTTTTTTATGTAGTTGGACTCGATGATCTCAGAGGTCCCTTCCAACCACGGAGATTCTGTGATTCTCTGAAGTTCACCATGAAGAAATGGGCATGGCACTGTCCCACTCCCATTTCCAAGGAAGGACATGCAGGTTGCTCAAGCAGAGGCCTTCCATGCACGGTGAGAAGGTCAAGGAAGCACGGACTTATTCATCCAACATTTAAAGGTATAAAGCTGAAAAACCTGAAAATTATAACTCATTTTGCCTGGCATGGATGCACCCAAGAAGTAGCAATACCTTCATCTCCCCCACACTCTGGCCCATGTTGGTGTGACTTCCATATTCCCTGAAAAGGAGGTGAGGGGTAGGTCAGTCTAAAGGCCTTTTAATCTCTGTTCTTGCCTTTGAGTTACCTTCTGGGCTAGTTTTGACTCAAGGGATGTTATAAACTGGGGACTGCTCTTCCTGATCCACTTCATAGGGATGATGAAAGAACTGTTTGTGCCAAGCATTCCCAAACTGACTGCAATGAGCAGCCCGGAAACTTCTCTGTGAAACCAGCAACCTGTGGGTGAAAACTGTTGAAATCTGATTTTTTATTTTCTTTCCTAGTTGGCTTTCCAAATCTCAGTGCCATTCGATTTGCCAGCAGAGGCACCTCTGTGCTAGAAACTAAATTGAGATACTGATTCATGCAGTAGAAGTGCAGAGTGGAAAACAGAAACCCATCAAACTGCATCACGGTTTGCTCCAACCTCAGCAACAGCCAGGAAGGTTTCACAGTCAGAGTTCATCTAACACATTTTTCTGATGCATCCAAAGTCTGACTTGAATTCAGGTTTTGCTTTCATGGCCAGACACAAAAGTGGTTGTACTAAACAACGTGCCTGTTTGATTAACCTCTGTAGACAGGATGTGAGAAGCTCACAGGTAAATGTTATAGAAAGCCCCAAGCGATGTTTGTACAGCTATTCTTAGCAGAGACTTTATTGACCCAATATCATCCACAGCGCTTAAAGATGCTGGTCCTGGTAAAAAGTGCCGGACTGACAACTGTGGGGACTTGAGGTTTGTTTATGCACTGAACCGAGAGAAAAGACAAGAGCAGGGAAGGCTTCCTTCCCAGCACTCCCTGCCAACGTTATTCTTATCACCTAACATTCCTACCGAAGCAGTGCTTAGGAGCTCCAACCAGTTTATGCTCCCTCTGCCGAGCGCTGTAAAAATAGATAACCTCTTCCATTCCAGCAAGCAGGACCAGGAGAGTAAAGCACTTTTCACTCCTCTGAGACTCCAGAGCTGTAGCTGCAGCTACGTACTGTGGGGGTTTTTTTCTGTCCAGACCAAGACCTGCGACTCATTTCATGCGGGGAAAAGTGCGAACATCTGGCCTCAGCTCATCATTCACCACCTACTTAGGCTGCTGTCAAAATCCTCTTTTAGTGGGACACTGACCTAAAGCTGTGACACATGTTTCTGAGCAGTACATATGCTTAAGCCAAGAGAAAAGGAACGTCAGGAGGAGGAAAACTAAGAGAAGGGGATGGTTAGTAGAGTCAGTGAATTACTGAGACATCTGTTTGCCACAGGGGGAGCAGAACAAGACAAACTTGTGAAAATTACCTTCAATGGTCAGGGTTGAAGCTGAAGAACCTGACAAGATCTTGATTCTGGGGGAACTCCAGCAAAAGGAGATGGCATCCCCGTTTGGAGTCCATCCAGTTCAGCACTCCATGACAAGTGCAGCCCTTCAGCATAGATCACTAATTGCATCCTATTTACTGCGTAATTGCCCTATAAACAGACACACACATATAGCACGAGAGGAGAATTGGGATCTATTATTATATGCAATTAGCCACATTCATTCCTCCCTGCTCTACTTATCCCTAATGAACAGCCTGTGCAAACAGCAGGCTTGGTACTGGGACAAATTTATGTGTGGCATGGGCAAAGGTAGCACCAGAGATGAGCACCATTCGTCACGGGGCAAGAAAACGGAGGAGCATTGCAGTCCAGCATGAGCGATGAGCAGGTAGGTCCCCAAGGCCCAGGGTGGGTCAGATGGACCAAAGGCCAAAGGATTCAAAGGGCCCAGACTCTGCTTTTGGCCCTGGCAGCGTGGTTTCAGGTAAAAAATTTCAGTAGCTTTACGCATCAACTTTACCACCTACAAGGCAGGGCTGGCATCCTCATCTTCTTTGAAACGGAGGTGGGACATACGGAAGAATTATTTTGTGGAACAGCTAAGATATACTGTTATTTCAACAAGCCACAAGTGGCCCTTAGATATTAGCGTCTAGTAAACACTTTGAAATTTTAGTGGGTGCAAAAGAATTAGAGAAATATAACTTAAAGGTGTTAGCACTGCAGCTGGTTGGAGCAGCGCTGGCTGAAAAGACACAAATGAGTGGCTGAGGAACTCCTCTGAAGTTGGAAATTTTAGGGCTAGGCAACACCAGCTGTGTCTGAGGTGTTGACAGCAGACCACAGGGGAACAGGGACAGCCTCAGCACGTTAGGCTTATAAAACAAAGCAATTAAATGTTGGAAAACTATGTTCTTGGGTGCAAAAGAAGTCCTTCTGTGCTCGACAGATGGAGAAAATGGAGTTTTCTGTCCCTAGCAGCTACGGTTCTGGGAGACAGAGCTGGGCCCGGAGTGAATCAAAGCTGTCTGTGAGGCTCTCCAGCAGATCTGTCATTTGCTAAACAGTGATGATAGTCGTGAAAAAATATCCATGTGCTAAAGAAATCTGCTGAAAAGGGAAGCCGCCCAGCTGGGCTTCCACTCTCTGTGCAAATTCAGGCTGTGGTGTTATCTGGGAGGCTGCCTTCCTGCTGGCAAATGTTAGCCGGTACCTTCTGGAAGATAAAACAGCAAAACATTTTTTATAGTCCAGCTCTCCTGGGGAGGTGTATCCTCCCAGGAGGAATTCAGCAGCTTCACTTAGAATTGCTCATTTTGCCTCCTCCGTATTTTCCTTGCATTCCCAGCAAGGCAGGTCATTTCCTTCGGCCTCTTTAGGCCCATCCTCGGAGCGTTTGCTCTTTTTTCCTCCCAGAGGACCATGTCCCCCTCTGGACTTCACCATGCTGGGGGATGTAGAGCTGATACGGCTGGGCTGCTGCCGCCCAGAGAGACGACACTCAGCCCTGCTGCTGACTGCTCCGAGAGGGATGCTCTGCCGGAGGCAGAAAAGCCTCGTACATGCGATTTGTTTTGAGGAAGAAATTCTCTAGGAATTCAGCATGAATTTCTGTTCTCTTTTCTTTGGTTATGAACAGAAAAATCTCCTCTTGGCAGGGCTGCCATCCCTTCCCACGCACAGCCTGTGGCAGCTAAGGCTTCTCCTCTTTGTACTCAGCTGGTTAGTGCTCTTCCCGCTGGCTGCCCTGATCCGAGAGGGCTTGTTTAATGAAATCTCCCGTCTAATGACAGAGTTCCCTGACGCAGGCTCCCTCTCACTTGGCCCCAGGAGATTTAAGAAGAAGCGGAGGAATTTCTCCACCCACGCGGAGCAGAGTGTAAGCCACGAGTGGGTGGGCAGCGGGCTCGGCTCTGGCGGCTTTGGAAGGCAGTAAAGCATCTCCCTGGACAAAGGTGGCTCCGACCTCCCCATCCTCCCGCTCCCTTTCAGAAAACGCTAACAGAGGCTGCTTCTGGTTCACCCCCTTTCTGGCATGGGGTTGTCTTTTTGGACCTTTATTTCCATGAGATGGCCTGAGTTTCTCTGTGCTCTACGGGGAAGGTTTCACTCAGACACCAGCCTCACCTTCTTCTCACACAGCTCTTCTGCACGTTTGGACTCCCTCCAAGTCAGAGGAGACCCGCACCCTCCGCTGCAGCCCTGGGACCACCCCACCGGGCTGCCAGAGCACGGCAGCACAGCTCCTGGCCTTGGCGAAATCCTGGCAACCCCTCAGGGACTGCCATCAGCCCTCCCTGTGCCAAGGAGCCCGGCACAAAGTGACGTTGGCCAGGCACAAGCCCATCGACCTGGAGGAGCGCAACGCTGGCCCTGCTTCAGCCGGAGAGCCCAGCAGAGCCTCCGCGCCGGACAAGCACAGCCTCCAGGCTCAGCAAATGCTATATTTAATGTGAATAAAATAATTACAGGCATTGCACTCGCTGCAGTTAGAAAGAAAAAAGCCTGCTTTCGCCTTTGGTGTACGTTACCGCTAAGGAGCAGTGTTTTCTTTAAATTCTTTTCCTTGCCCTGGAGCGTGTGAGCTGTTGGGAGCTGGCAATGGCAGGAGAAGAGAGGGGAAGAATTTGAAAGAAATTCTGCGCTGGGGCCCAGCAGAGCTCTGGGGCCAGACCCTTCTCCTCACCCCACCAGCAGCCAGACCTCTGCTTGGGGCAAGAGGTGTGAGATCCCGGTCCGATTGCAGCAAACAAGCTTTGAGACATCCTGTTTTCTGTCAGGTTCTCATGTCCAGTTTCCCATAAGAGGGAACGTGAAGCAGGGGTGCAACTTATGGCTTCCTAAAGGGCCTCTCCACCAGCAGGATCCTTGTGACAGCATGAGGAAGAGGAACAGTCTGTTCGGCCCAGAGAGAGAGACCTAAGACAGCATTTGTTAGGATACAGAATCACAGAATTCTCATGGTTGGAAAGGACCTCTGAGATCACCACGTCCAACCATACACACACACACACACAAAACACTCCTACAGTCTCAGTCACTAGAGCATGCCCTGAAGTGCCACGTCTACACGTTTCTTAAATCCCTCCAGGGATGGTGACTCCACCACCTCCCT
>JAOXJK010000040.1:22177140-22188841 GCA_025774025.1 Xenus cinereus | reverse complement strand
GCAACCCTGCTTTGGCAGGGGAGTTGGACTGGATGATCTCTAGAAGGTCCCTTCCAACTCCAACAATTCTGTGATTCCGTGTTGAGAGTGTCAGATTGAGCTCAGGAGGAATCGGAGGAGTGCGGAGAGAGACAGCAAGTGCTCGCCCCCTTTCTCTGGGCTCCTGAGCACTTTGGTGATGGGCAATGGCCATGAGAAATTGCATAAGGAGTCATGACCGCTGTTCTGGTGACAGCCCTGTCATGGAGATGTTCCTGTTGCACCACCATGGGATCTAGTGAGACACTTTCAAGCATCATGAGCCAAAGCTTGACCCTTTGAAGCATCACATAGTTTTACCCTTTCCCCAGTACCCTGCCGCGCTGCTCTTTTCCTCCTCCTCTCTCTTGCAAAACCTGGAGCATCCCCACCAGCATCAGCAGGGATGGGGCTGGATGCACTGGGACCCACCTGAGAGAGGAGGGAATTGGTCCCGCAGGAGCGGTGGGAACTGGCGTCTGCCCCGGGAGCCGCGAGTGGCCACAGAGGGGCTGCAAATGAGGGGAATGGGCAGGAGGTTGTGGTCAGAGCTGAAACTCCAGCTTAGGAGGAGGGAGAAGGTTTAGTGGGGATTTTGGATTTGGGGGAAATTCCTCTAAGATCCACCTTGGCAAAGGGATGTCATCGCTGAGCTCGTACCGGTGCCGTCCGTACCTGCGTGTGTCCCTGGCGTGTCCCGGCAGGCTCTGGGGCTGGTCACCCCCAGGGCTGCTGGCACCAGTGGTGTGAGTCACACCTTCTGTGTCACACCCTGAGATGGAGCGCAGGGTGTCCTTCCCGTCCCCAAATGGCCAGGGACACTTGCCTGAAGGTCACCTGCCCACAGGATGGGAAAGGGAGTCAGGAGAGTTTTTATCCCATGGGAAATGCTGGAAAGGTCTCATTGAAGCTATTTCTTCCTCGCTTTCCAACTAAAAGCTCTCTGGCTTTTGTCTGTGCTGCAACCCCTGGTTGAGCTCCAGCAGCAAAGACTGAGCACCAAGAGGTATCTCCAGTGTCCGTGTGTTGTCCTCTGGCCATGGAACGTGCACCCGCGTTAAACTTCTATGAGATCCCAAAGAGATTTGGGGTTATTCTAAAGAGATTTTGGCAAGCCAGGCTGGGTCCGGCCCTGACAGAGATTTTCAGACCTTTGTTTTCCCCTCTAGTCCTGGCAAAATGGGAAAAAAAAAAAAAAGCAAAAAAAAAGCTTTATAGTTTTCTGCCGAGCCCTAATTAGCCTCTGGGAACAGGTTTGGGATGAAAGAGCTCAGAAATGGTTCCTGCCCTCCCAGCCTGGTCCTGACTGAGTGCTGGGGCCATGGCATCGCTTCTCACCACGGGCTTTGCCGGCTCCGGGGCTCCCTGGCTCTTTGCTGTGCTCGAGTCCCCTCTGAACCCCCCGCACCTCATGCCCGGTTTGTAAAAATCCTGGAGACAAACTACTGACATTAAAACCGTGTTGGGCAGAGGGGCTGCAGCCTCCCTGCTGCTCCCTCCAAGCCGGGGGGCTCGTCCCACCGGCAGCGCCCAGCTCTGATCCCACCTTGTCCTTGTCTCCCTGCAGATTTTGACAGAGCTGAAGTCGGACAACCAAAGGCTGAAGGACGAGAACGGAGCCCTCATTCGTGTCATCAGCAAGCTCTCCAAATAGGAAGCCTGAGCAAAGGCAGGACAAAGAGGGGAGCCCTCCACAAGCTGCCAACCCCACCACCAAGCCCTACCCCGCTTTCCTCCCGTCAAGTACAGCAAGCGTTTCAGCCATGGGATCAATCTGTCACACCTGCCCTGCCCTTTGCTGTGCAGTCCTTCCTGCCCTCATTTCCCTCACAACACACACCCCCTGCCATTTTATTATTTTTAATTTAAGCATGTGTGGTGTCTCGGACATTTTGTTCAAGGGAGAAGAAAAACGTGAGGACTGGGTTTGAGCTGCCAAATCTACTTCTTCCAGAAGCCCAGTATTTGGTGTTGGACTCTGATCTGGAGTAGGAAGCTCCTACTTTAAAAAGTGATGCTTTAGGAACTAATCCAGCACATCCAGGCCCTTTCCAGGTGGGAATGTAAACATGGGCTGGTTCTCTGAGGATGGACATCCCACCCGAGATGTGGGACTCGGGTTAAAATGTGATGCTGTGAAAGCCACCATGGCTGATTTCTGTAACAGGCTGACGACAGCTGCTTTGCACAGAGACCTCCTTCTCCTTTTGCCCCAGTAGACCGAGTCTTTTATTTAATACAAGATTTTGAACCTGTTCAGTAACATCAGCGCTGACTCTCAGCATCAGACCCCTTATCCCTCACCCTGCCTTTTCCCCACAGCCGGGGGGATTTGGTATCACCTTGTGTCCTTCCAAGGCTCCCATCTCCGTTAGTAGCATCTGCTAATTGCATCTGGACCCTTGTTCCTCGGGACTGGCTGTATCACAGGTACTTGCCAAGCTTTCTGAAGGACAAGCTCGAGCCCCTTGAGATCCCCTGCTGCTTTCTCATGCAGATGAGCGTGACCCACCTCGCAGGGAGCTGTGCCCACACCAGAAACCACCCTCCCGTCCTGACAGCCATCAGGGAGATTTTCCTGCTGCCTTCATGAGGGCAGAGTCTCGTAGCAGGATCTGGTCAGGTATTTCAGGTACCTTGCTTTGATTTGCAGCAGGAGGATGCCCAAGTGCAAGGCAGCAGGGGTTGGTTTGTAGAGAGAGGGGTGCCAGAACCCAGTCCCACCTGGCTGTTGGTGAAGACACTTGACACAGCTGGGGTTCAAGGCAGCGGAGCTTGAAGCCGTGATCACTTGTCCTCCCGCGTACCTTGGGAAGCTGTGGGGGCGTCAGGGGGACAAGGGGCTCCCCTTGGGCGTGCTGGTAACTGGATGAAAGTCTCTTAATCTGTCAAAAGCTTGCAGTAAGCCTTGACCTTGAAGGAAACCTCAAAAAAACCCACCCTCTTTAATGTTACACGTACTCGGAACAGTTTGAAATTGTTCTCTCAATGGGCATTTATTCAGGGGCTCCTCTACGTGCTGCGTGGGTTTGATGGGAGCAGTGACCTGCCATCAGATCTGTTGAGCTTCCCCTTAACAGTCTCCTCTTGAATGATACCTTCCCTCTCAGAGACTTCTCGCTGCCTCCAAACCCCTTTCCCATCTACGTCCTTCCACAATCGTCCTTTCATTTCCTTTGTCCTTTGACTTCCCTGCTCCATCTGGCCGGCTGTTACGGTCTTAGTCACTGGACTTGGAGGTTGCCATGAAGTTCTACCTGCGTTCCCGGGCACCTCTGCTGCCTGTGGGCTGGTGGCTGCTGCCGGGCTGGTCGGACTCTTCCCGCTATGAGAGAGAGAGAGATGAGATACTTGAACGCGAGCATCATTCTTGAGCTTGCTCAACAGGGTAAAATTTATCTCCTATCAGTCAGTCCTGGGCTTTTTGGAACCTTTTGCTGGTTACTGCTTCAGAAAGCGCGTTTCTTTTCCTCTCCCTTGGGTTTTTTAGTTTGGGGTTGGTTTGGTTTTTCCTAATTCTCCATTTTTTCCCCCTTCCCTTTCCCGTCCTGCCTGTTCCCACCTCTCTAGCTCTTCTTAGAGCTGCTGGTTTGTCCCCAGGCGGCTCTAGACAGAGGTTCCTCTTCCACCACTCCTCAGCCAGCGGAGTTGCTGATGCCTGGCACGAGATGCTGTTTCTCCTGGTACACTGAGGCCCTTCCTCTGCTGCTGTGCTTTGGGGAGGAAGAGACCAAAGCTGGTAACGGCATCAGGGTTTCTGCAGAGCACTGCCTAACCCAGGCATCCTTTTTGTATTTCTTTATTTTAGCCCTGTTATATTTAACAGCTTTAAGTCTTGAGATCCAGCCAATGCTTTTTCTGCACGCCGTTCCCACCTGGTGCACTCTTTATGTGAGTACTTCTGCGGTTCTTGATGTTTTTTTCTCTTGGTGACCCACTCCTCGCTTCAGACTTGGGCTCTCTCGGCTCCAAACAGGAGTCTGCTCCCCGCCGTGCCGTACGGAGAAGACCTTCTCCTGCTGGGGCTGCTGGTGGCTGCGCAGCGCTGCCGGGCCAACGCCTGCATCCCGGGGCCTGCGTCCCAGCAGGACGAGGGAGGAGATTTCAGAGGAAAGTTCCAGTTCTTCTCTCGGGGCAGGTTCCTGGCAGCGGGAAGACGCCGGGTGTCTGTTTTAGGCAGAGGGTTCAACCCAACCTGACAAATCCATCCTGCGCTGACATTTTGCCCCTTCATACCAGGACACTCATTGCGTTTTACCCTAAGGAACAGTTTGCAAAGGGTGCGGGAGGTTTAACTCCTCTGCGCGGCACCTTGCAAAGCCAAACCACTTTAGATGAAGTGTCTGCTTAGCACTGGATTGTCCCTAACTCTGACCGGGGCAGAGAACCCACCAACAGTTCGGTCTCACCGACTGGCCAAAGCTGTGAGTGTTTCGTGGTGATGCTGCAATTGCAAACCGAATTCTTGGGAATTAATTTGGGGGGGGGAATGAATTTTTTTTTAACGTCACTTAATGCCTGACGTAACCGGTGCACTGAGGAGGTGACAGCAGGACACCTTGCGCTCTGCGCCTGGGACAGAGAGCAAACAAGCAATTTTTAAAACTGATCCCTGTTTGAACCAGAGCATTTGCCAGACGTGGTCTCCATTGGAGAGCACAAGCTTTTTTTTTTTTCTAAGCAATTGCTTGGGTTGAATTCATTTTTATTGCTTGGGGTGAACGCGCCGATCGTGGCTGCGAGTTTGATGATGGCTCTTTGTAAATAAACTCCTTGGAGAAGCAGGACTCGCTTACGAGATGGGGAGAGAATGTATTTTTATGCAACTTTTGAGTGGCCTTTCAAACCCTGAGATGAATGATTTGTTTTACTGGTTGTTGTTATATAGTATTATAAGTATTATGTGTTTGAAAGTTTGGGAATAATATTCACATCTATGATGCTTGTAAACACAACAGTATTTATAAATGAATAAAATAAGAGTTGATAAAATAGAAGCTTTGACTTTGCTTCCATCTCTCTGGAGCTTGGGAAGCTGCTGCCAGTTCTTTAGCCTAAAATGCCCCATTTCTCCCAAAACTTTTGTAGCAAAACAGTGTCGTGTGTCTGAAGTCAGAAATGCTCTGCAGTTATAACATGGGGAGGGCAATGCTCCCCTGCGTCCCATGCAGGGAAGGCTGAAACGAAGGAGCTGTGGGTGCAGCTCCCCAAAAGCTGCCCCCCCAGCCGGGGGATGATGGGGAGAAGGTCCCATCTGATGCCTCTGACCCACAGGGGGGCTCAGTCCCGTCTCCCACCACGAGTTTGAACCCCGTGTTTGCTCTGCTCAGGAGCTCAGGCAGCACAAACCCATAGCAGAGACATGGGCACCGGGGCCACCTCTCGGAGCCTTTGTCCCAGGTGAGGTTTGTAGAACCTTCCGGGTATTTCGGTCTTCAGGGGGTGGTTACTGCAGCTTGAGCTCTTCCCCTCGGGCTCAGGGGCGTCAGCACCTCTGCAGAGCCAGGCAGGACCTAAACGTTAACAGATGGACACAGCTGTATGTGTTGGAGGTGAAGAATTTGTGGAGACCATTGATGTGTTCCCACCTGCACCCCATGTCTAGGGTGGCCCTGCTCACAAGGCACCAGGGCCTGGAGATGTCACAGAATCACAGGATTCTATGGGGTTGGAAGGGACCTCTGGAGATCGTCTAGTCCAACCCCCTGTCAAAGCAGGTCCACCCAGAGCAGGTTGCACAGGAACATGTACAGGTGGGGTTTGAATGTCTCCAGAGATGGAGACTCCACCACCTCTCTGGGCAGCCTCTTCCAGGGCTCTGCCACCCTCACAGGAAAGAGTTCCGGAAAGCAGGCTATTTTCTCATGAAGCAAAGCATTTTAAAGGTCCGTGATTTTAAGCCGCGCCAAGCTCTTCTGTTGGATGCTTAATTTTAGCTGCCTGGCACTTCATTCGGGGCAAATGCCCTGTGCATTCCAAGGAGGTAGAAATGCGAGCCGTCTCCTTGCAGACAGGAGAGGGAAACTCAAAAACCACCATACTGAGTCCAGAGGCGCTGAGTGGTGTTTGGTTTTCACCAAAATTTTATTTGTGGCCTAGGAAAAAAATAAAATACTCTAAGAGCTGCTTAATAGCCATAAAGAGCGCCCAAATTTTGCTTCGCAGAAAGCAGTAGTGGAAATCTGCCAGGAGTCAAAGGCTCCGCCAGACAGGATTGAAGAATTTAGACCATCTGTCTGCGCATTCCCAGGTTGTTTTCATGGTAAGTGAGAATAAAACGTAGCTGCCTTTAATCCCAGCATTGCTGGTGGAGTCTCTGGAAGTGCTGGGCACAGATCTGGCGTGCTTCTGAAGAGCGGGCACCTCTAGTGCATCCTTCCATCCTCCTCCCCCCTTACCCTGCCCAGTGCAGCCGTTTGCTTATTTCAGTGTTTGAACCTGTTCTTGCCTTATCTGCTGGCGAAGACCCAGCTGCTGTATGTACATTACAAGTTCAACAAGTCCCTTCCATGAGCAGTGCCAATGTCCACTGTTTAAATCTCTGGATGAGTAGGATGGATTGAGGGTTGATGGATGGAGGAATAATAAAGCACTTGAGCTTGTCTTCTCCAGCCAGTTTCTTCCCTGCTCCACATCATCCTGCAGACCAAGTGCCTTTCAGTGGTGCTTGCAGAGAACGTGGGCAAGAAGAGACCAGCCCATAGTCCCCAGAGCTACAGCTGCATGGGAATGACATTTCAGGTAAGGTTATGGGGAAAGTGTTGACTCTAACCTGGCACTTCTGTGTCATGAGCACTTCTGAGCAGGAGGCTGTGCTATAGAGATGTACGTATACACAAAGCTCTATGTGTGTATATACACACTCAGTCTGCTGTTGTATGATGCTGGTATTACTGGAGCTTGTTGCATTCAAGTGTCCAAGGCTTAAAATTGTAGAAGCGAGGGAAGGTCCTTAAACAGCCCTTGATAGCAGAGATGAGACATCTGGCAACTCTGCATTTTCCATGGTTGCTTGAGGCCCTGATTTGTCGGTGCTGGTGCCAGTAGCACTTGGCTTCCCAGATGTCACCTCTTACTCCCTGGGTAGAGGAGTCAAACAAAGGTAGGGAGTCATGTGTAATTTGGCAAGGAAAAGGACTAGTCAGTAGTACCTTTATCCTTTCTTTCCTAAGGCTTCCCTTGCATGCACCAGGTGGGATGGGGAGAGAACTCTTTGACTGTGGGCCCTCTCAGTTTTTCTCGGGTACCGCCCATCACCAGGGCTATTGATGCCACACGCTGGTGTCCACCCCTTTGTCTCCTCTCGGCTATGAAATGAGAAATCTTGCTCTAGTTCCTTAGGCTAATATGTGTCTGCTGTGACTAGTAACAGTAGGTCTACTTAGGACATAGCTTCTCTGTGCCCAGCAGAAGAGATGGGAACCCCTTTCCTTGCAGGTTGTTGTCTAGCTTTTTTGTAATTCCAAAATGTTGCTCCGTGCTATGAGATGGGCAAGAGTGATTCAGTGTTTGCCTAGAACTGGGTAGCAAAAAGTTAACTCCAAGGATCAAGGATTTGTCTTGCCCATCCATGTAAAAGCAATCAAAAACCTGGTCTCACTCATCTTCTAGGCTCCTCCCGTGGTCTATGGAAAGAGGTGAAGCCATTGGAGGATATGATGCATCTTGTCCTAAAATAGGCTCCTCTGGGGTATGGCTCACCCTGCCTGTTTCCCAGGGAGCTAAAAAGAGGCAGGTGAAGAGAAATACAGGTTCTTGTTATCGTTGGCACTTCCAAGCCCCACTCTCTCCACCTGTGAAATGCTTTTATTCTGAGCCGGGGACAGACTGTCTTTGTGTGTGATCCTCGTAGTAGGCGTACACTGGCCTTTTGTGGAAGCTGGAGAACCTCTCGCCCATCACAGGCATTGTCTTTTTCCATCTTCTTTATATTATTTCCTCCTCCTGGTGAAAGCTTTCTGAAGGGTACTTGTGCGCTGAATACCCATCGCTGATAATGCACGTTATGAAATCCAAAAGGAAGGTTGAGATTAAATGTCACGCACTTTGCAGTCGGGGAATTGAAAGAGCCTTGTTGATCTGTGCATAATTTGGGGGTTGACAGCTCATGCATAAACAAACGTGCACATACACATACATGCCTGCATGCCCAGAGCCTTTTCCCCTGATTTAGCAGCAAATAAAAGCAGAGTCAGGTTTGTGTCAGCTCCTTGAGGGGGGATGTGGGTGGGTGCAGCGTTTGTGGTGAAAGCCTGTGGGTTCTTCAGAGCTGTTTGACCCGAGAACCACGCTGGCGAAAGGGATCGCTTCTTGGTCGTGCGGTGGGCTTCCCCTCTGCCTTCCCCGCACCGTGTGGCACCGCACCAAGCTGGAGCTGCTTTGGTTTTACATGGATGGGTTTAATCTTAGCAGGAGGATCTTCCAGGAGGAGTTTCTGGCGTGTGCGGAGGTGGTATTGATGTGAGGTTCACCCCAAGGTGGCCACAGTGCTTTCTTCTGCCACCAGGGAACTCAGACAGATTGGAAAAAATGGATGTCACGCTAAGCTGGTTGTTCCTCAGGCCAGGAAGGGCATTTCTGTGTGTGTGTGATGAACTGAGTTCTGCACAGGCGCCTGTAGCCTTCTTCCACAGCGCAGGGTGTCACCAGCAGACAGCCTGGTGGGGTACGGTGCCTGGAAAGTCACCTTTGAGATGCTGTACCCCATGTGAACTTGGGCGGTAGGTTTACTTTTGGCATACAGCTGGGACAAGTGAGGTGTGGGAGGTTAAATAAGCTGGTCTGGGCTGCAGGGAAGGGCAGCAGCGCTGCCAAACCTATCATCTAGTTGAGGCGTGCTATTCTGTGCGCTGGGCTGCGATTCTCTGCCTGAAAACAGCTGTTTTCACTGCCAAATGCTTCATTGCAGGACAGAGCCGTACTTGTGGCTCCTCCTGGTTCTGGGGGAGATGCTGCGGTTCTGGGGGATGCTGCAGGCTGGTGCTCCACGGACACATCCCCGTGCACCGCCCGCTGCCCCACCGGCAGATCGCGAGGAATTTCTTTCAAGGTTGTTTGCCACCAACTTGTGAATTAGCAAAGGCTGCGCTCACTCTGCCAGCAGCTATTTAGAAGTTTCGCTCTTCTAAATCTGGCCTCCTA
Organism: Xenus cinereus; assembly: GCA_025774025.1. Lineage (NCBI taxonomy): Eukaryota > Metazoa > Chordata > Aves > Charadriiformes > Scolopacidae > Xenus > Xenus cinereus. The sequence continues at coordinate 22,179,682 of JAOXJK010000040.1, read as the reverse complement.
GCTCCTGTTTGCCCAACGTGAGGCATTTTGCATCTCGCATTTTTAGCATTAACCTGTTGCTATAGAAACCGCTAAGGTGTCAGAGGGAGATTTTTGCCACTTTGGGAGTAGGCTACTAAGTAGTTGAAGTATGTGTTTTGTTGGGAGGCTCTTCTGCTAAGCAACTCCCCGAGCCCGTCTGCATGTCTGTGCTTATTTCGAGTCTAAGGAGCCACGAGGGAGTGATAAACCTGGAGTTGTAATTGCATGCAAATAAGCAGGGCTTAATATTGGCAAATTGTTAAGGGAGGAAGTGAGAACGTGTTCCCAGGCTGCAGGAGATGGGTCCAAGTGGTGTGTAGTCCAGGGCTGAGAGATGGTATCGATCTCTAGCACCGTAAATGGTTAATCGAGAAGCAGGAGTCAAGCTCCTGGCTGGCATCTCCCAGCAGGGAGCCTGGGACAAAAACTGCTCCCTGTGGCTTCTCTCTCCCCTGAGACTAAACTAGAGGTAAATGCCAAAAATACTCTTCTGGTCTGGCCTGAGTTGTCTTTACTAACCGGTCTCAGGAGATCATCACCGTGCAGCGTGACCCAAAGTCCCGCACACATCAAACTGGAGCTTTTATTTATATACTCATAGAAAAATAATACTGACTTGATTTATTAATATACAATTTGTTATTAGCTATGAATTATATGTATTTATATAAATAATATGCTCTTACAGAATGTGGACGTGACCGTGTAATATGGGAAATGCTCTATAACATAGTGCTGGTGACAACTCGGCTGTTGACGGATGGTCACTCGGGCCATTCCCCATCAGGCCTGATTTATGGGACTTCTCTGCCGAACAAGGAAATTTTATTGCTTGCACAAGAAGAGGGGTGAGTGCTGTGACTGACGGTGTGCCCGGGACTCGCGAAATGTCCTAGCTAGACCAAAAGGCAGTCTCCCTGCTTAATGCAAATTTATTCGTCTGCCCTTTTTCCCCCCCCTCTTTGTGTGTGCCTAGACTGCACATCTGGTCATATCATGACAGACTATGGGAGAAGAGGAACCCTTTGTTTTCTACAAAAATGGAAGAAAAAGAAAATCTGCTGGTGCTGGGGCGTCCTGCAGCAGCTGTTCTCAGGCTGGGGGTGCAAATGCACCCCTGAAACAGATCAGGAACCTGCTTTTGGGGTGCTGGTGTGGTGCAGCCTGACTCATTTCATCTTCCATTTCGTGGTTGTAGACATACGGGTAGTTTATAAATTGGGGCAGTTGCATTGTACCAGGTACCAAGTTGCCGGACTACAGATAAAGAAATAATGTTGCTGGAGATGTAGTTCATCTTCTTCTGGGAGACAGAACCCATCGAGGATGGCTTTGAAATCACCATCCCAGTGACGCTGTACAGAGTGACATTGTGCTTGTGCATGAGTGAATCTCCCAGATTGTAATTTCTTAAAATTCCATTTTAAGTTCTGGAAAGGGACGGAGCTGGAGGATTGTTGGGAGTAAAGGGCATCGGCTTCCTGGAGGGTTTGTGAGTGGAAATTGTCAAGTGCTTTAGGAACATAGTGGAAAGAAGATCTGGGAAGGTTTGAGGTTGTCAGGGGAAGAAATGCCAAGATGCCCCGTTTACTGTGATGGTCCAGTATTCAGCGATGCCGTGGGTGAGCAGCGTGGGTGAGGGCTTCTCCCTGCTCCCAGGGTTGCTTTCCATAGAGCTTCTTTGAGCCAGTGTCATTCCTCAGGTATGACAGAGGAGATGAAATACTGAGTTGCATCAGATTCTTTTTAAAACCCTCCTTTATTACCCTATTTGGTTGCAGGGCTCTCCTGGCTTTTTAAAACTGCTCTTTTCCAGTAGCAAGGGTGGATTTACTTGTTTCTTGTGTTGTTTTTTTTTTTTTTTTTAACTTGTGTGTGTGTGCATATGGGTTTTATTTTTCATTCTAATGTTTCCCTGTAGAAATCATCTGCAGGACAGATGGCCTGCTAAGCTTCTGGGACTGTCTCCCACAAACACCTGTCTAAGGCAGCTGGGAAATCAAAGAGGAATTCTTCTTTTAATGGCCTTAAAGAAAAACAGCACCCCATCCCAGTATGTCTTATTTCCTTCTCTCTCCATCCTCCCAGCTCCCTGGGAAACTTGGCTGCCTGGTGGTGGCTGCCTAGGGTGAAGGTGAGGGACTGGGTGGTGGCTGTGGGCTGAAGCTGGGATAGGGCTGCCCGAGCCATCTGGGAGAGCGAGGACAGATTTGGGGTGATGGATTGCTGCGCTTGGCCAGGCTGAGAGCCTCCACAGCGGGGAGGAGGATGATGGAGGGCATGGACTCATATGTAAGTGATGCAGATGGAAGCCACTCGAGCAGCAGATTGTACCTTGTGTCCTTTGTATTTGCAGCCAAAACACTCCTCAGCGGCAAGGGATGGGTGGCTTGGGAAAGCTGGACGGTGTGGCCAAGCACGCCCATGTTGGATGAAACATGAAGTCATAGAATCATAGAATGGTTTGGGTTGGAAGGGACCTTAAAGACCATCCAGTTCCAACCCCCTGCCCTGGGCAGGG
>JAOXJK010000040.1:22123081-22133958 GCA_025774025.1 Xenus cinereus | reverse complement strand
GGACCCGTTCCAACAGGTCCATGTCCTTCCTGTGCTGAGGGCTCCAGAGCTGGACACAGTGCTCCAGGTGGGGTCTCCCCAGAGCGGAGCAGAGGGGCAGAACCCCCCCTGGCCCTGCTGGCCACGCTGCTGGGAATGCAGCCCAGGATGTGGGGGGCTTTCTGGGCTTTACAAAGTTTATTTTCTTATACCTCTGATACACAACTGTTCTTCCCAGGGGGACTCACAGCCAAGACTGTGACTGGCAGGGATGGAGTGGGGCACAGAACTCTGATGTGGGCATGGAGGAGATGCCCACAGCTTCCTGACAACTTTTAAAGCCACGTCTGCAGATCTCACAGAGTGTGGAGACACTTGACGTCCAGAAGGGTAAGGAGCTGGGGAGGGAATTCTTCAGTTTCTTGGGAAAGGTGAACCTTCAGCTCCACTAACCCACGAGCTTGGGCACTACAGTAGAGAGGGATATGAAAATACAAATAGGATACTGAACTTCAGCAGCCCCAGGATTAGTGGCACCCAGATGTTCCCATCACCACGCAAAAAAGTTATGCTGCAAAGAAACAAAGGAGGGCTAAATCTCAATATATCAGCCAAAGTCCGAAACTTTGAAGTCCTGCTGCCTCAAGTACCCACCCACGTGATCCGTATCGTAGTAGCCTCAGGCAAAAAAAAAAGGAATTGAAAAATCAAACCAGCTTAGCCAGATTGTGCCACTTCACATCATTCACACTCATCTCGCCGCAGAGGCACCCACATGAAAAACATTGCCTGTGGTCTAGGAAGCAGTCCTAACGCTGTCTAACGCTGTCTTGTTGCTGGTACAGTGGATAAATCACATTCCTGCTTTCCTTTACGTTCCATGTCCGGGGCTGCTTCCTCTGCAGGAGGAGCAGGCTCCCTTGGAACCGTATTTTTCTTTTTAAAGACAAACCCAAGCTACGATTCCTTGCGTTGCTCCTGCCCGTGCATCCACTCAGCACGTTAAAATGTTTTCTAGGCGTGAGCAGGGAAGGGAGACCCTAAATCCATGGAGCAATGGGGTCCTGAGAACGTCACCGTCAGGGTCAGGCAGCCACAGCAACCTGGGAGCAGCACGAACGGAGGCATGCTCAGCTTTGACAAGGGTGGATCATACCCAGAAGGGCTTACAAAGCCCAAAGTCATTTCAACTAGGGATGTTGAAATGGAGGTCAGTGGTTGCAGCACGAGGTCTGGGCTGGGAAAGCCAAGGAGAGACCGTGTGGGAGCTTCTGCATTGCAAGAGCTCAAGCGAAACTTCCAAAAAAACCACCAACCCACCGATATGATGTGAGAAACGGGAGCTCTGAGCAACGGTTTCAATGCTGGAACTGGGAGCTTGGAGAGACCCACAGGTTACCAGCACACTCTTCCCAGTCTCTGCTGGGTACCCAGAGCCCCAACGCAAGACCACCTTTTGCACCTTGGGATCGCGACGGTCGAAAACGGGGCAAATCAACCAAAAGCACAACCTCACCTCTTACGTAGCACTTTAAAACTGCCTCATGTCGGAGCCCCAGCCCTCCACCGTATAGGAAATATATTGCCACCTACTTCACATACGCAGCAGCGCTCTAGACTTTGAGGAGTATATAACTAATGCTACTGACAAACTCTGCAAGCAAAATGCAAATAATTTTACTTACAAACAGTGTAAATCATGAAACCACTTGTGCCAACTGCTGCCTTACTGATCACCTGAAGGCACCTGAAGTCCCTGATGACAGGCTGCATGAAGGAAATAACGGACGTGAAAGGATAATCCTGACCCACAGAGCTGCTTTTTTCCTTCCCCTTTTCTTTTTAAGCCAAACGCTCAAAAGGCAAATTTTGGAAGATACTCCTACTACACAGTGATGCAAGTGCGATAAAAACTGAACGCATATGTCTTAACCTACCTTTTAAAAATATCTTCTCTCCCCTCCTCCAGGCCCCAAGTTTGTGACAGATTAAGTTCTCCTCTGCAGGAGACATTTAACGCTAAGCAAACATTAACAGCCAGAGCTGCAGAAGACAGCGGCTGACAGATGCTTCCCTGGCTTGTCCCATCTCAGACCTGTGAGACATGTGAGATGCGTTTGGTTTTCTCTGAAATGTAGCTATAAATGTTCAGCTTTTTCTTAGGCAGATTATTCTACATCTCTCCTCCCCCCCAAATATGAATTTTAAGTGATGGGGAGGCTAAAAACCCCCAGCAGCGTAGCCAGGAAACACACCCCAGCTGCTGTAATCAGTTGGGAATAACATCTAGTTTTTCAAGGCAATGCAGCATTTTTTTTTTTCTTCTCCAGCCACCGTTTATTTCCTTCCTTCTGACATTTGCTTTCGCACGCCTTGCAGCTACCTTGAACTTCACGTATCTGAAGGCAGCTGCTCAACCCCACCCCCAAAAACTGCTGCCAAGGTTCTCTTTGCTACCACATCCCTTTCACACCGGACCGAAGCCTGTGGTTTCACTGCGATTTTTCCTTTACTTTTGCCTTGGGGTCGGAATCACTGAACATCTTAGGTTGGCCAGGACCTCTGGATGTCATTGAGTACAAACACCCACTGCCTCCAATCTGGGCCAATTCCAAAGGTTGATCCGACTTCAAAGTTAAGAGCAGGTGGCTCAGGGTCACACCAGTTAAGTTTTGGGTATCTCCAAGGACTGAGATTCCCTGCTCTCCCTGGGAACCTCTTCCAACATTTGACTACCCTCCTTGTGAAAAGATTTTTCAAAACAGCTTTCCAAAGTGTGTCCAAGTCACCTTGTCGTGGAAGGTGCAAGAGCATCCCTTGGATGTGCCAGTCTATCAGAACTCTCAGGAGCACCTTATCTTTACCACCCTCAATTCTCTCATCTTCCATATCACACCACTCTTACCCTCTACCTAAAACAAGCGTGTGAACCATTTTCCTTGCCTACCATTCCAACCGTGTAATCCTCACCCCTAACATACCTCTGCAGTCTATTCCTATTTCACCACATAAAATTCAGAAAATGTTGCCCTTGCCTGATCGCTCATCACAGTCTCCTCGTCTCGAATACTTGACAGAAATCACCGAATAACCGAGATTGGAAGAGACATCCAGAGGTCACCTTGGCCAACCCTTATGCAAACCACTTTTTCGGTCACTTCTATCACATTGTCCATTATATCTTCTTTTCACGTAGATATCTCTTTGCCATCAACATGCATGAAGACCTTATCCACTGAACTCATCCCTTGCTTACTTTAAAACCTAAGAACCAGCTCTGCAGCACCTCCTACAAAATATTAGCTAATGTCTTGAGGAGCAAATGGTGCTAACTCACACCTACTTTCATCTTCACGCAGAAAGCAAACAAGGAAAATGAGAAGACACCTTTGAAGCTCTCCAGAACCACTGACAGAGAGCCTTTAAAGGAATTAGAAAACGTGGAGCAGATTCTCTTCCGAGTCAGTGCATCAATTTCAAGAGGCCGTCCCAGCTGAGATGTCACTCGAAGTGTCCCTGAAGCTCTAACCTGCACCAGTGGTGAAGGACCGCCACAACGTGGCAACGTTCCACTGCATCCTCTCCCCAACAACATGGCAGCCCACCCCTTTGCTTGCAGGTACGGAGGTATGCTCGCCTTCCTTCCCGGAGTACCCCTCTCCCAAGAGGATTTCTGCTTTCACTATCTGCAAAGCACTATCCAACTCCCTCAAACCAAAGCGGTGGGTTCTCCTAAGAGAACGCATCTAACGGGTGGTGGTGCCTTCCAGAAACCCCTCTCCGAGTATTATTTCCGCACAGTCTGAATAGAACAGAGATTAGGGGCAGTTTAATTAGGAGGCCAAAGGGGGAGGGTGATTTCTACAGTACGCCTCGCAGTGTATTGACAGGGTGGCAGAGGAGCTGTGTATTTCTTACCCCTCTCCTGCACGTTGCACCGAACCAGCCACGGCAGAGACACAGAGGAAGCACCCGGGATGGAGAAAGGAAGACTCACCTTCACAAATCCCGGGACTTGAAGCACAGTGCCTATTCTGGTCTTTAATTGTCTGTGTGTCCCATGTATCTCTTTCCAGCCAAGCTTGTCCTGTAAAGAGAAAAATACGCAATTACCGCAGAAGTCAATAAAACGCAATCATGTTAAATACACGGTTTATTAAAACACACCATCCTGATGAATATGCTCAGTCTAATTGACACCTTAATTTAGTGTACATTAGCACTAATGAAGAGCTTTTAACACCCAGTGAGGGACCCAGTTCCTCAGAATCTCTTTAACAACCTTTGGGGTGTTTTAACTGCCCACAGACCACGGGCAAGTCTAGAGTCCCTTTACACACGCACCTCACACCACAAGAGGACGAGATTATATACCAGCTGCACCTTCAATATTTTATAGGAGGTTTAGACAAACTTTAATCTGCTGTGACTTTACAGCCCATTTAGCGGGAAAATGGAAAAGGCAGAGGGAAGGGAGGTGGAATGCCTCTTTGGGAAGCCCAGCCCGGCCATTAGGAGCGGTGGCCTGAGACGTCTCCTTCTTCCAGCCGGCTCTCACGCCAAGCGGAGCGAAATATTTCCCTTCCCTCTGCCTCATCCTCACCACCTGGGAAGCAGCTTCGCTGAAGCCACCGCTTCTCCCTGAGGGATCAGGTAAGTCAACCTGGGTCTGTCCCCGCTCTCTCGCTGCCAGCATCTCATCGTGATTCCTGGAGCAGGGGGTGTGTGTGTGTGTGCATTTAACATCGGTTTCTCGCAAACGTTTACAAACGCGCCTTTGAAATTTGCCTCCCATTAAGACTTCTGGGCGTAAAATTTCCACCGCTCATCGCTGGCAGGAAGCAAACAAAGACTTCCAAGGTGGCTGAAACTATTACAACATGAACCATATAACCAACATTCACAGGCTTTGTGGTTTGCATTAATCCCTCACATTTAACGTCCTTCCTCTGTCGCTGCGCACCTGCATTTGCGAATGATGAGCAGGGATGGCTTCCCTTTGGAAATCTGGAGGCTTGGAGAGTCTACAGCTAAGGCAAGAGAACTTGTGTCACTGCCCCACAGCAGAGAGCCCCCTTTTGGCAGCCAGAGCCCGGTCTCCATCTTTACCATTTTATCTTTTTCTTTCGTGTGTGGGGACACTTCATCCCGTGTTTCACGTGTGCAACGGGGAGAGAATTTCTTCATTGTCCTATCCTGTGATGCCACCAGCCTGGGATAGCTGCTGCCAGGAGAAGGTGGCTCTGACTTTAAAGCAGAGATGACACTGTGCTATATAAACCCATCATTAGGAAAATAACCAGAACGATGGGATTCCTGCTCCTACTGCGTGTGCATATAATTACATCCCTACAAGCCCTCAAAGGTCTGCGTGGGAGAGGAATTTAATATATTTTTTTTTTTAATTCCTCTTAAGTCACAATATTTTAAAGAAATTACAGCACCACAGAGAGGAAGAGCTTAAATGCTTCAGTAGGTACCAGCAGGTGCTGTGTCAGAAGGGATGAAAGAGTGGGTTTGGTGCCAAACGGCAGCGATGCTCCGTCTCGCTCTGTGGTCCCAAAGGGGAGGGAGTCCCTGCCAGACAGGCTCTCTCTGCTTAATAGCTACGATTTGCTCGTTAGGGAGAACTGCAGAAAGTGCAAAACCACCGTGCCTGATTGTGGCTCGAGCAAGCTGATGCCTTTAATTACAGTCGCCAGGGAAAACACGGTGGAAGCTGGAGTAAGGGCTGGGACCACAGCTCCTCGCCCGGGTGCGAGCTGTGGTCCCTCAGCCGGGCGAGCATCCGCCTTGGACACCTTCTCCCGCATCTCCCAGCCACTGCCTCATGTCTCCTCGCTCTTCTCTCCACATCAGAGCAGCTCTTTGGGAGGAGCAGGCTTTGATGAAGGAAAAACAGCTGAACTCACGTCTCCTGCTGGGCTCACTCGGCAAGAAGGACAGTCGGAGAGCCAGAGCAAAGAGGGAAGGGGCAAAAAGAGGCGGATACCAAGAGGTAGCAAGCGAAACGAGAAACGAATGGAGGGGGCAAGATGGTGAAGCAAGGCCTGTCGCTGGGAGAAAAATCCAGTCTTCTGGCCATCAGCTGAAGGGCTTATAGGTGTCCCGCTTCACAAGTGCCTCCAGCTACTGGCGGTCCCCTTTGCTCACTACATTTGCAGGATCTGGAGAAACCAAAGCCCGTGCCAGCCCGTATGCTGAGCCAAGGGAGAAGCTGAAGATAGAATTCACGTCCTGCCGGATCTCTGCAACGGGTCAGTGCTTTTATGGTGAAGGGTGAGGAGAAACATCTTCTGCGGGAGCAGGATCAGATTGATATCACTCCCTTGCAATGGTTTCAGGAAAAAAAAAATAATAAAAAAAAAGGTAAAACATTTGCTGCTGCTGAACTGGAGCTTGGCACGAGCTGTTGGCCCCACGCATTAGCCTGTAACTATTGCTCCCACCTAAATAACTAATTGCACCGGAATTTGGTAGTTCTTGCAGAGCAGAATCATCGCCGTGACAGGGGGACACATCCAATTAGACTCCAAAGCGCAGCGTAACCACGATCGCCCAGGCGGGATGAGGGGACCTTCGTGGGGGCCATGCAACTAGATACTGAATTACAGTCAATCTACCTCCTCTTTAGTTGCATTAAAATGCTAATGTCACTGTAATACGGGGCCCATTTACCAGCAATGACTGCCTGGCCTTGCCACACGGGAGCCAATGAGGTTGTTGCGCCGCCTGAAAGCATTTAATTCCTCCCTACAGTTGAGCGAGCAAAGCTCTCGGGGGCATCTTACACCTTAAAACAATAACCTGATTGGCTTTCGTAAGGCTAAAATCAGATGAGGCTTGGGATGGCGTTCAAACAAACCTGCTAAAACTACCCCAAGGTTCCCACCCCAGCAGAGCGTTGGGGAGAAGGGAGGAAGCCACATCCCTTCCTCGCTCCGGTCTTTCTGCTTTTAACAGGGACACGTTTCTGCCACCAAAAAGCTGTGTCTAACAGCACATTAGCCACTCACAGGAGGGAAAAAAAAGAGGGCTGGACCGAAACCTCTTAAAGCTTCATATAAAGTTTGACAGGTAATCGCGTCTGGCACTGCCACACGGCTTCTCACCCACAGCCATCGGCCGGCTCAGCAGAGAAGACCCTGCATCCAGAACCCACACATCTGATGGCCTGCAACTCTTTTAAGTTCCGTTCCTTAAAAAAAAAAAAAAAAAAAAGCCCTCAGATAGCTCACAGGTGTATTTTCCCTTACATTAACCGTAGCAGAATGGAACCATATGGCACTGATTGTCTGCCTTTCTCAACAGATGACGCAAAGATTATGTGCACCGATAATATAACAGTATTAATTCCCCTCAGCAGATACAAAATCCCAAGGCTAAAAGGGGAATGGATGTGCTCGACCTCCTGACCCGCAGGACAAACCCCTCTGTTCACCAATCCATAATGGGACCAGTCCCAAACCTGTGAAAAAGCTAATCGCATCTCACCTTCACAACAACTGACTCCTCGGTGCTTTTCTCTCTTCTCTTTTTCTACTGCCTTGTTTTGGCTGTAGCAAACGGTTCGTGGCACTCCTGATTTGTTTGGAAAGATGTGGGAATACATCTCAAAAACACCGGGCAGTTGCCGTGGCAACCTTGTCCTCCTCAGATCACCACTTCCAACATTTTAAGAAGTTTCCTGATACTTTGCAGGCTTCAGGGAAACAACGCAGAGGAGGAAAATGATTTATTTTAAAGTAAGGGAACAATCAAAATGGATTACTATGGGCCACAGGGTCTTAGAATCATAGAATATTTTGGGTTGGAAGGGACCTTTAAAGGTCACCTAGTTCAAACCCCCTGCAACGAGCAGGGACATCTTCAACTAGATCAGATTGGTCAGAGCCCTGTCCAACCTGACCTTGAATGTTTCCAGGGACGGGGCATCTACCATCCCTCTGGGCAACCTGGGCCAATGTTTCACCACCCTCATTGTAAAAACTTTTGGTGTAATCTGCAAAGCTAAGTGGTGAGGTTGACACGCCTGAGGAACGGGATGCCATCCAGAGGGACCTGGAGATGCTCGAGAAGCGTGCCCGTGTGAACCTCATGAGGTTCAACAAGACCAAGTGCAGGCTCCTGCACTTGGGTTGGCGCAACCCCCAGTACCAATACAGGCTGGGGGACGAAGGGATTGATATTCGATGTTGCCCACGAATTGCAAAAAAACTTATCTGATAAGATCTTTCAGAGTTTTCCTGAAAAATTGTCTTGTCCTATCAAAAAGATGATGATCTCTCCTGGGCAAGAAAAAGCAGCCCCACAGCGGCAGTCCAGGGCCCATGGGCAAGGGAATTTGAAACCCCTTCTTTTATCAACTCTTTTAATGCAGAATGAAGCTCTGGATCAGTAGGTTAACTTTTTTTTTTTTGCTGTTGCTGCTGTTCTCAGTGCTTTTTCATAAGGAGGAGGTGGGGGAAAAGAAACCCACCCTTTAACACCATTTAATTGGGGAACTAATAATCTTAATTGCTTTTAAGAAAGAAATCCCAAACAGAACTTTGAATGCATTAACTATTTTACACACACACAAAAAAAATAATAGAAAAATAAACTCTCTTTGTTGAAGCTAACTGCCTACACAGATGCAAAACCAAAACAGTCAATTTAGTCAGGTTTAGAAAAGGAAAGGTTAGGAAAAACATCCTGTAAGAAAAGCAGATCTTAAACGAAGGATCTCAGTAATACTAAATAAATCAGAAAATAATATTGCTGGAAATCTGAGAAGTGGCATTATTTATCGGATTCTGGTCATCGTTAAAATATTTTGAATAAGAGGAATAATAATGCATCCCAAAGTGCCAGGGATTCTAAACACAATAGGAAATTCTTCATCCCACAGAGCTTACAATTCAGAGTGATTTATTTATTTAGGAAACCAATACTTTTCACAAGCTATAGGTGTGATATGCCCAGGAAAACTTGAATGCAGCAAAGGTAATGAGAAACGACCTGGGGAAGAGAGCCAGACGTGAAGTCTAAGTTACCCCGCCGATAGCCAAACTGATACACTGAATTTCACTGACGTCTCTCATATATTTTCCATGTGCAAATCTAAAGTGAGTTTCACTGTAATAAGCACCTTTAACTTACTCTAAGACATAAAACGGCAGCTAATGGGGTTTGAAAGGTAAATGTGGCTGATCTCAACCACACCTGTCCCAATGAAGGTATGAGCCCTCAACCATCCAACCTCTTTTGCTTCAGGTATCTCTGATTAAAAAAAAAAAAAAAAAAAAAAAAAAGAGTCAGTAGGAGCAGGGAGAGAACCATGGCCACAGCCCCACAGCAGAGCTTCAGATGTTCTGCAGGAAAATAAAACGGGAGTTAATAAATCCCATCATCTTGGCCTGCGTGTTTCTAAATGTTCTCTCTTCCTTCGGAAGACGTATCATCTATGGCGCTCCGGCAACCACCAGGTTCCAGGCAGGCAAAAGACCACCTCCACACAATTCATACGTAGATGACAGGAGCGGTGGGACAAGGTGAGATACGAGCCAGGACTCACGGGCTGGCTCCCAGCTGCTTTTTTGCTTTCCCAACGGAGAGCAGACACTGCATCAAGACACACCATGGCACGCCGGTGAATTTGCTGCTCTCTTAACACCTCGTTCTTCTCTCCATCCGAACTTATTTTGGAAAGCGCCGCCCCCCTTCTCCTCTCTCTCCTTTGTCCTTACTCGTGGCAAAGGAAACATGAAAGACAGCACGGCTGGTTATTGTTAATGCATCTGAAAGTGCAGACGCTAAAAAAGGGGGTTATTCTGGAACGTGCCAAGGTTTTCCTTGCTATTGGCGCAGGCAGCTAATGATGGCCCTAATAGCTTCTCTCTCTGAAGTTGTAATAAGCTTACAAATGAACCCATTCAGCACAATATTAAAAAGCAAGGGATTGCTCCTTTGATTATAGCCTTTATGGAAATCTCCAGAGTATTTGTTTTGTGGCTGCACAGCCGCAATTAGGAGGTGCTGCTGGGAGCCGGCTCAGCTGCCGGAGCGGTGGGGTTTGGAGACATCTCCCAAGCACCATGGCAACACGTCCACCTCTCCCAGCATCGCTCTCGGGGAGCCCGGCCCCCGCCGAGGCTGGACCAGCACGCTCTGGCACTTCCAGGAATTAAGAAATAAAAGGTGCCTCATTAAAACCTCCTCCGCCGATGGCTGGGCTGCCTTTATGAAGCGAAATGGAGAGCCCTTCTCCTGAATGAGAGGAGAGCTCGGTGCCTGCACCGTGTGGCCACCCCGCTGTACCCACCATGGTCCAGAGCACGGCACGGGGTCACACAGCCACCCAGCATCTCTCCATGCTTGCTCAGGGGGCTCTCAGGGTCGCAGGCATCCCTTTCCCGCCGCAGGAAACCTAGGCAGTAAGGTGTACGGACGCTGGAGAGTCTTGAAGAGGCCGTACCTTTACTCTTCTGAGGTGGGAATATGGGGAAACTCGTTTCCTTCACCTTTTGTAATATTCCCTGTGCAATAACCTCATCCTTCCACATGAGTGAAGGGGGAACCAAGCAACCCCTGTGTCCAGTTCTGGGCTCCCAGGTTCAAGAAGGACAGGGAACTGCTGGAGAGGGGACAGCAGAGGGCTACAAAGATGATGAGGGACCTGGAGCATCTCTGTGATGAGGAAAGGCTGAGGGACCTGGGTCTGTTTAGTCTGGAGAAGAGAAGGCTAAGGGGGGACCTGATCAATGCCTATAAATACTTTTTTCAGTGGTGCCCAGGGACAGGACAAGAGGAAATGGGCACAAACTTGAACATCGGAAGTTTCATCTCAACATGAGGAGGAACTTCTTTCCTGTGAGGGTGGCAGAGCCCTGGAAGAGGCTGCCCAGAGAGGTGGTGGA
>JAOXJK010000040.1:21989333-22006490 GCA_025774025.1 Xenus cinereus | reverse complement strand
GCCTGGCCTTGAACCCCTCCAGGGATGGGGCAGCCACAGCTTCTCTGGGCAACCTGTTCCAGGCTCTCACCACCCTCCCAGCAAAGAATTTCTTCCTGAGATCTCATCTACATCTCCCCTCTTCCAATTTAAAACCGTTACCCCTCGTCCCGTCACTACATCACAATTCCTTTTCTTCCCATTTTCTCCCCTTGTCCTGCTGGGGGAGGGAGGAAGGGAGCGAGCGGCTGGGTGGGAGATTGGCTGTTAGCGGAGGCCAAGCCACCTCAAGACAAAAGTACAGCTTTCGTAAACCACACGAGCCAGGGTGTAACATGCCCCTTTGAGGAAAACAACTGGTTTCACGGCACACTGGAGCGGGCAGCCCCTGCAGACTGCTGGCAAGTGGCACGTCACGCCGATGTCACTTCATCGCCTTGTTCACATACACTTAGCGAGCGATAAACAAGTCACCACATTCATCTTCGTGCCTCCTTTACCACATGAACGTATAGCATAAGCCCAGCCATCTAGGATATCTTCTATTTTATCGTTCCCCTAGAGGATTTCTATCTAATTTTAAACTAACTGTTTACATTTTCTGGATTGTGTCAAATAAACAAGACACCACTGCATGGAAGCTCAGGAGACAGGAAGAGGCAGGGATGAGGAGCACTGCTAAGGTCTCCCTCTTCCCATCTCTTCCTGGAATATAAATATTGGGCACGCAATTCCTAGTACAATTGGCTCTGTTCTTGGGGAATCGTCTGGGTAAATTCTCTGGCATCACATAGAGCTGTCTCTGCTTCTTGGGAAAAAAAAAACAAAACAAAACCACAAACCAACCAGGTGAACTCGAGGGAGGCAGTTCTGATTTGAACAGCGGGAAGGCTTCTGTGCTGCCTTTCTGCTGCTGCTTGGCCAAGGATTGCCAGGTGCTTTGTGTGATGCAGTCACTCATCTACGGGGTCAAGATTGTTTCCCCTCCATGGTGGTTATCAGGGAGGAAGGGGGCTGGTATCTGCTATTCCTGCTGAATCTCCCAATTCTGCATTTTCCACCCACCTCCCACTGGAGGTAAACAAACCAAAAGCATTATCTGCGTTTAACAAGATGTTCTGTCTCCCGGTGAGAGAAAAGAAAGCGAAACGTGCTGGGACACCAATCAAAGCCAGAACTGTGGGAGCTGCCAGGTGTTCCTCCCGTCATACAGAGAAAAATCAAGGTACAAGGATACAAGCTACCCAGCAAATCCCCTCGCTGAATACGAACTGAGAAGCTGATCCTAAGTTCTAATCTGGGACTACCACCTTCAGCTGGTTTTTGCTGCCTTTCCCTACGCTTGAAAAAGAAGGGCAAGCCCTAAAACTGCTCTAGAACAGCTTTTACTCTGCAACTAGTTGGCAGAGTGGCATGCTGTACAAAGTTAAAAAAAAATAAAATAAAATAATTGTGTGGGGACAATTGACCTAAACCTTTCTCTTGCTGACTCAAGCACCAGAGCACAGGCATGCTCCGCTCTGTAGCCCAGACTAAGCCTTTTGCTGAATGTTCCCAGACTGCCATTTCAGGGAATGTCTGCAGAAAAGTTAATGCCATGTCAGCATCCCCGAGTGGGAAACGGCAAATATTTAGGCACTGAAAACGCAGAAAGGCACGCATTCAGAGGCTGGCTTAAGAGACTTTCACTCTGAACATTTCCAAAAATGAACATAACTCATCACCGGAAAACTAGATAACTACAATTCATTTAAGCGCTGCTTAACTTCCTGTATGAACTAAGTGGATGTATTTTAGCTCTGTCTTAGCACAAAGGTCTGATATTTCAGGCGCTAGTTTTTCCCCCAGAAAGGGATTTTCCCTCCTACCCGTAAAGATGCCGTCTCCCTGGTGAGAAGCGAGGTTCTCTGGCTCAGGGTCAAGCAGCACACACTCTCTGGCGAGAGAACAGCGTTCTGCTGCATTATCAGTCCGGTACCACAAACACGAGATAATCGTGGAATGGCAAAACGGATGCACAGCTTTAAAGAAAAATACCTCGTATTTGAGTCTCCGATTGCCCTGGGTAAGAGAGATACATCCGACTGTCTAGTTTAGGGATTTAAAGCACTTTACCAGGGCGATTTAAAGCCAAATCCTCTCTCGTTCTCAGCAGAGCATTTTTTTCGCAGGCAGTTCAATTTTTGCGGAGCCATCAGGAAATCAAACAAGGCGGTGCCTGTTTTCTCCACATACTTTCTCTGCTTCGCTCAGACGAGAGCAAGGCAGCTCCGAATCACTTCCCGACAGCGCGAGGGAAGAGCTTTAAGTGGTTAATAACACGCAGTCAGGCTGGTGCCCGGGTGACAGACAGCAGAAAGGCTGAGATGGGGTCTGAAGGAGCCACTCCACGTGCTCTTCAGTCCCCTCTCAGCCCTTGGATGTCACAAGGATCACGGTAGCTGGACTCACCACGACAATGCTGATTTGTACCCCAGGTTCTGGCCATCTGCCCGACTCTGGGGTGCTGTGGAGCAAGTAAGTTGGCTGGTCTTTACTAAGATGCCCGGTCCCACTGCTTGGTTAACACTGTGCAGACCTTCACTGTTAAAAAGCTCATCTTCCTGACAGATTCCTTACAAGAAATACAGTTTCATCCTGGGCACAAAGAAAACACGCACGATTCCTTCTGGTCGAAGTCTCCAGGAAAGAGAGACATAGATACAGGGTAATTGGCCAGTGATCCATCACCAAGGATAACACGTAAGACAGCAAGAAAAACTTGGAAAGTGTATTTTGACGCCACGACCAAAATTTCTCATGAACTCAACTCCTGTTTGGGCTGAGAAAAAGCTGAAAGGCCTAGCTGGGATCTAAGGTGTACTTTTCAACTGTTCAGGTTTTATCCAAGATTGTTTTTCCTGACTGATAAATCAGTGTCTCGGTCCTTCCTTCTATGCCAGGGAAAAGAAGGTATGGCATTAGCGCAGTTTGAAAAGCTCTGATTTAGGGCTTGGAGAAACAATTGCGAGTAAATTAGTTCCTACAGCTTAATGAGTGCACATTGGCTGATCAGAAGTAACCGTGTATACTCTCTGCTCACAGTCTATGCCTTTTATTTAATACACAAATATAATCGCTAACTTGCCGAGTCTTTTTATTTTTTCCCCTTGCAGACAGAAACAAGGACCTGCCTTTAAGCTCCTTTCTTCCGGTGGCCACATTTACCCGTGCCATATTTTCCCCCTTTCAAATAAATCTCTTTCAAAAGCGAATATTCATTGGTCTTTCAGCCAAGCAAAGCAGCAACCTGAGGCTCTGGAAGGATCTAACCACCGAACACATCACAACAGTCGCCGTTACCATCTGTTGTACCAGAGCGTCAAGGTGCACAGCTATCCCTCTTCCAGGCAGAAAGCTGTTCCAAGTTTTAATAAACATTTGGAAGCAAACACCTGCCAGACAGAATGAACGCAAAGATTAGTCCCCACTGTAGGTGGCACTTGGCCCCAGAAGCACTGGATGTTGGGCATTTGCCACTGGTGGAGTACGTGGATGCGTGGTTTGATGGGGGTTTGCCAGAGATGAGATTCTGGACCACCGAGGCCAACTATCCATGTGGGTTTGGCAACTGCTTGAACATCTCCGGGGTTCACCAAGACTGAACTTGAAACTCTCAGTACTGCAAAGCAGTATTACCGGGAATAAAAGGTAAAAAGTTTAGGGGCAGGAGGCTGAATTCAGGCTCAGCCCTTCTTCTCACTTCTGCTTAGACTTTACACTCTCAAGGAGCTTAAATCTTAAGTAGGACAATTATCTGAAAATATTACAACAGAGATCACTCAATCACTCAACTTTATTAAGCTTTAATGACTCCTTTGATTGCTCTGACTGAGCTGATTCCACTGTATTTACTAGGCCACTTTAAAACAATATCAATAATTTCAACATTAGACCTGATGATTTTCTCCGTGTTCAACACTTGGCCAGCAATCCAGACTCTTTGTGTCTGCACGCTGGCTTATGGAAAATGGGATGGCATAATGCCACGGCCCAGGGAAGCATCATCACCCAGATGAGAATGATTGATTCAAGAAATGAAAAGTCAGCACCGCTAGTTACTACAGCGGAAGCTGGAGAAGGGAGCCCTTTACAGGCTCTCCCATGTAAAAGAACTTAGAAACACTGTGGAGTTTGGTGCATGGACGTTTCCTTTGCAAAAAAAAAAAAAAAAAAAGCAGCAAATCCCACTCATTTTCATTTTGCCAGATGGCTTTAGACGCTCTGTTACTAGACCAGTGGTGGCAATTTCATCATTTCATCGCACTGGAAGGATTTACAGATGGGAGAAGAGATGTTTATCTCTACGGCTGCGCTTGCCCCAGTTCTCTGCTGTGAAGAATCGAGATTGCCCATGTTGTATGTCACACTCTCTTTTGCTCTGGCAACAGTGGAAGCTCTTGTCATGGAGTATTGCATTACACAAGATCAGCCCTCGTGGGCCACTTCTAGTGGTTACTGACTCTTTTTTTTTGTTCCATTTCAAACCTTGAGTAACCGAGGTCAAATACAGTGACCCCAGCCTTCATTTGGCATCAAAGGGAGGGATACAGCCTTTATACACTGTGGGAGCTTCAGCTTCAAAAGGCATAGTGTCAATACATGCAGGAAAGTGCCTCCAGCACTTACTCATTACCAGCTGGGGGAAGGCAGGATTTTCCTATAGGTTACCAGTGAGCCCAGGCACAGAGAATACCAGCAGGACACCCGCTCTGGCTGAGGACAGCAGAGACCGTCCAGAAAGGGGTCTTTTGTAAACCTTTTGGCCAGCCAGTTCCTTTAGGATGTGCGGGATTCCTAGGAAGCTCATGGGAGGGCACACCTGAGACTTCTGATATCCCAGATCTTTACAGGTGCACTCTAAAATAATCTTAAATATCACCATGGAAGAATTCCTGAGATATCTGCCATCCACCCACTGCACTGAGTCACGGGCCGGCATTCAGACATATTTTATCTTCCTTGGAAAAATCTTTCGTATTGGCTGCAACTGGAGACAGCTGGCAAGAAAAAAAAAAAAACACAAACCTGCTTCACCAGATGATTTTAACTTTGTAGGTCTGGCTTCAGCTCACACAGCACGGACTTCACCTTTCACACTATACCAAACCACAAGCCTGGTCACCAGACCATACAGATGTACTTTATGTAGCACGTTTGTACTTGTGTGCGTCTGCCTCGGTTCTCAGACAGCTGTATCAGCCTTTGGATTGCTGAATTTCTCAAAACTGAAGGGAAGCTGCTGCCAGCGGACCTCAAAGTGACGCAGATTTACGTGGGTGCTGGGGGCTAGGAGCAGATTGCAGGGCTCGCGGGTTTTTCTTCTGGTAGGCTTTGGGGAAAAGGTAATTTTAAAGGCTTTTCTTGATCTGTTTCCTTCCCTTCTCTCACATACCACAGTCCTTTGTTTGGTGCAATTTCTCTTCTCTGTTAAATTATACAGTACACTGCTCCTCAAGTTGCTGAGATGGCCTAGCTTTAAACACATATATGTTAATGCGGAGAGAAACCCCTGTGACCATGGGACTGCTGCTGGAAGCTGCATACCTGAATTAATGCAGTTGCCCGTTGAATTTAATATAGAAGTATCTCAATAAAATATAAAGCGAAGATTAAAAAAAGCCTGCAGAAAAGCTCTCCCGTCCTAATCGCACCGAGGTAAATAAATGTCATTTCCATCTGCTCCAGCTGCGTTCAAAGTTCTTCAGCAACAGCTTGAACACTGCAGTCCTATTACCGAGCTCAGATGCTCAATTCCAAGAGCTGCTGTGCACCTCCACGTCCCCTCAGGCTCTCACCGGGAAGGGTTAAAACTCCTTTTGTTTTGGTGTGGAAGCACTGGTCTGATAGCAGCAGATGTAAAGGGAGCTGGAGGCACCCCGTTACTTGCTCAGAACATCCCCTTGTTATATCACTGAAAGGTTTTTTTTCCATGTAGAGTAATCATCACCAGAAAATACCTGAAGCTAACACTGTTCTGGGAAGGGGGAAGAGAAGAATAAGGGAAATAAAGGCATAGCAGGACAGTTTATCCCAGATGCCTTGCTTTGAAAGGGCTAAAGAGGGCCCTAACTCATTAATTCACAATAAATACCAATAAACAGTCTCCACCGCTGCCTAAAAGCATACTTTCCAACTCTCCTGTACTGCCAAAGTTTACTGTTGAAGGTTCTTTTTTTAAACTCTCCAAGCCTTTGTCCACCGCGGCTCCAAACAATGGCAGTTTGTGAGGACGTGGAACAAACCAAACCAGGGTTCCTTTCGGAACGTTTGCTACGGTGGGAACAAATCAGGGAGAGCTTAAAGGAAACACGGGTTGAGAATAGCACAGGTGAGAGGAGAACTGGCACGGAAAGGCTTTCGCAATTACGAGGCAACATTCTTTGCTCTGCAGCGGAAAGGAGGGAATCTTCTCCTCAACTGGGACTGTGGCCCTCAAGTCCAAGTCTGGGGTGAGGTGAGGATTTTCGTGCCTCTTTAGAGGACTGGGAGAGAAAGGGGCTATAAAGTCAGTCGCCTAAAAAAAATGCAGTCTTTAAAAATTCTGTTTAGAGTAAAATAAGAAAAAAATTGAGGTGGGCAAATCCCAAGCAACAACAGAAGAAACTTGCAGTCTGCAGAAATGCCTCTAACAATGCCTCGGGATCGCATAAACAAGGTTATTAATAGAAGCCTGCTTCTCAAACAGCCCTCAAAGGCTGCTTCCTCCCATTCATCCATCTGCACCAATTCAAGGCAGAGAAACCCTGGCTTGAGAAAAACCTCATTTGCTCCCTTCTTGTTTTTTATCTTTCCCTCCACTGTATTTCCTGTCGAGATTGCAGGTCAGAAAAGCCGGAAACCTCTTTGTACCTCGGTTGATTGCCAAATTCTGACCCAGAAATGTAACTCAGGTGGAGCCCAACAGCCCCCACGTTCTGGTGTGGGATCGTGAGGGGAAGAGAATAAACCCTAAGCGTGGCCGGGCACGCACGGCTATTTTTCACCAGCGGTTCAGACTAACACTGGGGTACAGATTGCTTTTCCAATCGCTTCCAATAAACCAGCGGCCCTGCTTCGCAGCCACAGGGTACATGCAGGACGTGACCTCGCTTTTCCTGAGCCTTCCAGTCAACGTCCCAGCAGACAACGGCAAAACATTGTTTTTCTCTGCTCTGGCTTCGCAAATCCCAAGCACCTCTTTAGCATTTGTGCTAGGAAAGGGCAGAATTTTATGTGCCCCTGGGTTTTTTTGATGAACTGACAACCCCTGAGAAAATGAAGTTTGTTTTGTTTTTTTTTTTTCCCCTGTTGTTACTGAGATTGCAGCCGTACTTTCTCCAAAAGTTAATTTGCTCAGCTTCTAGAGTTACAAGAGGGCTGAGAAGTGAGAAAAAATTACGCAAACTCTAGGATAATCACGCAACACCAGCAAATGTACCTACCGCGTAGAACACACAGGCAGCCAAACTCAGATTTTGCACATGTAGCAAAGAAGAAACCATTATTAATCCTGCGGAAACACAAGAGGTTGGGACAAATTTCTCTGCATTTCCCTGCACCTATGGAAAAAAAAAATATTTGGTTAGCTTTGCTCTTCCAGGGTGATGATCTAGTGAGAAGATGTTAAGCAACGGAGAACAAACTTAAAAAATGCACCCATTACTTTGACCTGATACTTTCTTCAAATTCAAACCTAACAAGGTGTCAAAATAAATGCTACCCCAAGGATTAGAATTCAGACCTCAATCAGATAAATACAGAGAAGTAGGCGTATGTTCCCCGCCACTCCCTCTTTCCGTACATTATCTAGAATACCTGGACTTTCAAGCTCTGGTGAGGTTGTTCTAAACTGTCATAAAAACACCTACTGAGCATTAAAAAAAGCCTCTTCCAGTACACATGTAGAAGCAAGAGCCGCTGTTGTCTCTGACAGAAATACCTCAGCAAAGTGCATTTGAGGACTCTGGCCTCCAAAAATCTTCTTGGATGTATCACTTTACAATACCTCAAGAACTCAGCCTTCCTTTCTCCAACCTCAGTCAGCCTTTCCGAGTTGAAACAGCCAGTCTTTAGCCTTCTTCTGGACACCCCTGACATATCCCAAGCGAAGGCAGGGAAATACAGAGAACTCAGTCTAAAGTTTTCCAGTCTAAAGTTTTGGCTCCTTTTGTTCCTTTTGAAAAATCCATTTGCATTATTCAACGACAACGTAGTACACAGAAAGGTCTGTGGAGCAGGGTGCCTGCTCTGACTGCGTGTGGGATGATACTTTCCTACTATCTGCAGAATAAAATAACTGATACTCCTTCTGTGGCGAAAGAACACCCAGCTTGAGGAGACACTACTGGGTTTGGCCACCCATCATGGTCACAGAGAAGCCACCAGCAGGTTATAAGTGCACTGAGGGAACTGTGACCCCAAGTCAACACCTTGCATGACGTTCTTGGTGCTGAAAGAGTGAGAGCACATCGTGCTGTGGCATCGAAGCTGTGAATCAGCTCGGGCTCAGGAGGAACATGGCCATATCACTCAGTGCTGTGGGTGAGCAAATCGACAGGGAATCGACAGGGAAGCCAGCACGGAGCTGTGCTGCACTGCATAGACTTACGGATTCAGAACTCAGGACTAGCTCTTCCCCTCTTTCCCTACAGATGTTACAGACGTGCCTCAGCAGCCTTCTTGAAAACGAAGCATTGTGTAAGCACAGAAGGAGATTTTACAAGTGGAGAAAAGGAAGCCAAAAGCAGTACATTTATGATCAGAAAATATTTTGACGATCATATTATTCGCTGTTGGGACTCACTTCTAGAGTTATCACAGAAGTCAGCGGATTAAAAGTACTCAAAAGATTACAGGATGCTTGCAGGGATATGCAAGGTTACTGTAAACAGTGTAAATGGATAGAGAAGTTATAATCCCATAAACCAATCTCTAATTGCCTACCAAAAGATGAAGCTTGGAAGATGGAGCTTGTCCCATCCTACTTATCAGTGGTGAGCCTACTTTTTCTTCAATCTCCTTGGAAGCTCTGCTGAGCTGTTACTCTCTGAGACAGACTTATTTTCATACATGTATATCATATTTTCATATATCACTCTGGGTAGTTCTTCCATGGTCCATTGTAATCACTGCAGTCTGTCAACATGGGATGGCAAAAGGGCAGGAAGCTTTGATTACAGGGAAGGCAGGGAGAGACCCCACAAGGGTCTGAGCTTTTTAAGGAGAAATATTTCTGGATTTTTTGTCCCCCCCTTTTTTTTGGGTCATATGTTATACCAACATGTGTGTCAGAACAGGGAGTAGTCTGCATATCCAGTTGTGATACCGATCTGCAGTCGGGATTAATCCTGTCAAACTGCAATCGAGAAGATAGGTAGCTAAACAAAGAGGCCAGAACCTCTCCCCTGTTAAACATTCAAAACTCAAAAGGACTATTCTCTAGGCGCCACTAATGATAAAAATCACGAAAGAGCTCGGGGTGTGCAAGAGCAGCCCACAGATTTCCAGTGACTGTTCTCTAAAGACAGCGTTACTTACGGCAACCAATACCAAGAGGAGTCATGCTGATGGCACTCTTCCAGCAAAATGTTATCAACACTCTACTTCTGTACACAGCTAATTATACCGTGCCCAAATGCCACAGGGAGATGGCTGTGCTATCAGGAAATGCACAGAAACATATGCTGCCATATGGAGGAGACAGCCTTCACTGGGACCGCTCCTCTGCGTGGAGAAGGCCTCCCAGCCCTATTCTATTATTGTTTATAAAGCAAGTTCCCCAGAAGGGAAGCAGCAAAAGGGAAAAGCGGCAAAAAAAAAAAAAAAGGCAAAACATTTCTGTCCAACTTTTGGTACAAAAACACCAGCAAGTGGGAAGGAAGGTTATCCCTTCTCTATAGAAGGGACAACACGGCTTTATGAACATGTTGCAGAGACCTGTTCCCTAAACAGGAACTTTGCTTTGTTGCTAAAAAGCATTGAGCTGATATATCATACTTAGGAAACTTAACCTAACTCAGGGCTTATACACCACTTAAAGCACACTTAAAAATGCAGCAAGGCTCAATTAAAATGCAGTTGTACCCAACTGAATGTCTTGATTTCTAGCAGCGGGTTGGTAACCAGCCAATAAATCTTAATTAGAAATTACCAACCTCACGCCAACTGAAACCCATTTTCATTTTTGTCCTCAAAGAGCAGCTAACGTACGGCGGGACTTAACTCTTTTTCTCAGCTCAAGGGTCTCCATTCCTTACTCTCCTCTCCTCCAGACGGGAGGAAATGAAGGGAATCCTTTGTTCCTTGTCTGCACGCTCTTTGTCACCTCACACCTGGACGGCTGGTGTAACTGGCTGTTGCCAGCAGTCATCTACATCGGTTGCAAAGTGACTGACTGCAAGATGATACTAAATAAGAACGGTAGCAGCTTGTACCAGTGTAAAAATCACAAGGTGTTAAATAACGAAACTGTCGCACTCCTCATCTCCGCTTGCAATTCCAGCTAAGAAGTTGCCTTTTGCCCTCGAGCCTGTTAAATTATGTCTTTGATGTTGCTGGGTCTCGGTGCTTTTAACACTAAAGCCTCTCGGTTCTCTGGACCAGTGAGAAATTCATATGCTGCTGTTAACCGGTGCGGCACAAAACCTGAGCAGAAGGAGAAAACCAGTTTCATTACACACGTGCAATTTAGTTTGAGGCCCTTTCCATAAACCCCTCCTCTCATGGCTCGCATCCGCTTCAGCTGCAAGGCTCCACCAGCCAGGATGAAATGGGAGAACAGGTTAAGAAATCTCTGCAGGTTCTAACCTGGAAGGTGCTGGTAACCAGCAAGAAGCGCTTCAACCAGCCAGTGATAGAAGAAATGCTGAGCCAGATGTCAGGGGGGCTACGTGCCCCGTCTTCCCTGTCTCCTACTCAAATTCTCACCCTGGACCCATCACAAGCGTGTGTGTGTGTGCGTGTGATCCAGTTCCACTGGAGGGTGTAAAGGGAGCAAAGAAGAAGGGAGGCAGCCGAGAGAACCGGGCAGGAGGGTCAGTATGGAAACGTGACTGGGATGGAAAGCGTGTGACAAACCATTCCAGCCCTCAGCGCAGGGGGTGAGGCAAGACTGGTTCCGAACGCCGCTGTCAGAAATTACCCATCTCCGTTAGTGCCACGAGAAGTCTTCCTGAAGAACCGCCAGAGAAAAGGGGCTCTTGTTCTAGAGGTGCTTGGTATTAATAAAAGCTGTGATTTTCAGAAGATTCCTATCTACTATTTCATGCCAGCGCTTTGGCTCCCTCAGAGACACCAGAAATGAAGAAGCCTGGCTACCTCTGGTGACTTGGGGTTGATTGGCTTCCGTGTCTAAGGTTCAAAATGTAGTTGAAGCTTGTCCCGTGGTCAGAGTTTTAATGAAGGCTTTTTACTTCTCTGCCTCTCTCCATTCATATGGATTTTCTGATGTCTAATACCGGGTGAACTAATATTGCCATTCCCCTTGAAAGGACACGTACCTCTTCCGAACTGTCCTACTTCCAAAAAATAATAAAAAAATAATAATAAATAATCTATCAGGACTAGAAGCTCTTGCAGAATTTCCACTGACTCACTATAGGACCCTGCCCTATCTCAGCCCTGTTTCTATCTGTTAATGGGGATAGTAGTCCCTATCTAACAGGGGTCCTGTAAGATTTAATATCTGCAGAACACATTGAAGTGCTAAAATGGAGCCAGACACCAAAGTGTTACTCCGTGCTCTGCTCTTGATGGAAGGGATTTAGGCATTTCAATTATTGGTCTCCAGCACAACCTACCTTTTGTTCATGGATGGATGCACTAATGAGCAGAGCTGGACGTAAGCTTTCTGATAGAACATTTTTCCATTTGAAAAATGCCAGTTTAACAGAATCAAACTATTTCATGGGAATGTACTTGCTTAATTGAATTTTCTGGCAGAAACCTGCCCCTTTCCTCACAGGTTCTCCTGCGAACCTGATCAGCGAGCAGAATTGAGAGCCTGGCAAACTGAGCTCCGGCGGGGATACTAAAGATTTTCCAGGCAGGAAGCCTGGAAGCCAAGGAGCTCTGTTTGAGCCAGGGCAACCAGGACTGCTAGGATCCCAGCTGCGTGGCAGCAAAGCCTGAAAGGAAAGTGACGGCAACTTTGAGCCATTTGGACAAGTCTGCTTCATTTAAAAAAAAAAAAAAAAAAACCAACTCAAAAAGACATTTAGATTACATTTTTCAAATTGAACCACTAGAATTTCCAGCTTTTGGTTTCATAGAAGACAAACAGTTTTGCTGTTAGGCTTCTTCCCAGGGTGGGGTTCTGGGCTGCAGGCAGTCCCACAGTCAAGCCTACTGTCTTGATCTCCCTGTTGGTTCATGTTCCCACCTGGAGGTGAGGGAGAAACCAAGAACAGTTCAGCAGGAGGAGAGATAGTGCCTCTGAAGATGTCTGTGCTGAGAGCAGCCCATCTGGGCCTTTTTTCAAGGACAGGTGGTAAGGGAGGGCCATCCTGACCTTAGAGACTTTTGATTGCTCAGTCCACTGGTGCTGATAGATTACGTGAAGAACCAAAGCAGAAGGTCAAAAGCCACCAATTACTTAAAAAAAAAAAAAAAATCCAAAGTGATAAGCAGCAAACTGACAAGCTGAGCAGCACACAACACTAGACAGCCGATATAATAGAGCCGTGCTCCCCAGTGATCTCTCCAGGGAGTCAGGAGGCCAGCAGATGGCTTTCTGTGAGTACAGCTGTATGTCCAGATAGACCTGATAGGGCACCGTAACACAACTGCAGTTCCCACGTCCCTGCTTTGATTCTTTCTCCTCTTCCATGACTTTTGGTAGTGTCTACATCAGACTCTCAGCCACTAGACCCATCAAACGCACACGTCCATTGCTCCCTGCAAGACTCCAGAGCTGTTAATCCAGCTGCTCCCACAGTATTCAAGCTGTGTAAAGGACAGATGAAGAAAAGACAGTGGGAGGAGAGGAAGGCGTTCATAAAGATCAACCGTCAATCACCACGAATGAAAAATGCAACCCAATAAATAACTGAAAAGGCCACACTTCCTGGTGTGTGTCTGATCTCGGTTCTCAAACTCTGAAGCCTGCACTTTCCTTCTATTTTTAAAGAAAAAAAGAATTTTTAAAAAACACAACTTTTCCTAAGTTTTTTTTTTTCTTTTAGAGGACAGACTTTCTACTGACAACTTCAATGTGTGACCCCTTAAAAATGCACATCTTCCTGCCAAGAGACCCAAAGCTCTGCGTAGACTTGAAAGATTCAGTGCCAGAAGAATGTCCCATTCTTTCCTCTCAAATGCACAGTTAAAAATAAATTATTATTAAAAACCATTGGTGGTAGCTCTGACTACATACGTCTAGTGAAATGGAGGGAGAAGAGTGCAGAATAAGAAAGTCACACTGATTATCCACCTCTGACTTTGAATTTCGTTGTAATAACAATTGCTAACGACTTGCTAGTAGAGCTAATTACAAAGAGGCCAAGAGATTGAGAGCTTTGCAAAGAATGTTCGCTCTCTTTAGAAGATTAAAACATCTAATGTTTCCAACAGTCTTTTCAGAAGAGGAAAAAATAATCTGGAGCATCCTCACAAAATCATGCAAAGCTTTTCTGGAAAATCTTCAGGTTTCACTGATTTTTGCTTTACTTTCCAAACTGAAGCAGCTCCAGTTGCTAATAGAGAACCATAGAGTCGTTTAGGTTGGAAAAGACCTTTAAGATCGTCGAGTCTAATCGTTGACCCAGCACTGTCGAGTCCACCACTAAACCAAATCTCTAAGCACCACGTCTACACCTTTACCCCTTTATACACTTCAGTAAAAATAACCCACGGGAGGTAGAGCTGGGAGCAGAAGGATAAGGTAGAGCTGGTGCTGTGTTGCAGGAGGACAGGACATCAGCACGAATAATAGCAGAGAACGCAGTGGAACAAGTACATTTGCAGAGTTCTGGAGAGAGGAGAGGCAAGACTCAGAGAGGGCAAATTTGCATCTAATTTTTCCTTGTATACGTCTTCCTTTTATGCTCTTTGCCAACACCGATTCTTCAGTAAGTGCTGCCTGTGTCTGCATTTTTGAACTTCTCCCAGAAGTAGAAGGTGGGGCTTTGCTTCAGAGAGGGGAGCTGCCAGAGAGAGCAGCGCTGCCCAGGCAGGGATGGCAGCAGGCTCTGGGGAGCGAGAGGAACAGGAAGCTGAAGATTCAGAAGCAGTCGGTACCCTCTTTCTTTCACATCTTCCTTCTCCCCTCCTCGCATTTGGACACTTCTACAGTGCGGGACTATAATTTCGTCTGGATATCCAGTCCTAAAATGAATACCCATTCAGTACCTTGCCATCACACCAGAAAGCCATTCCTCTCTCGACACCTTTCTTCCAGCGTTAGCCTACACCTGGGATAGCAAAAGCTCATTGAAGACAGACTAGGAAACACATGCAGAAACGTGGAAGTGAGGAGAGAAAGCCAGGGTTGTGATAACAAAGGACTGGGCTCAGAGAAGCTTGACTTGCTGCTTTACAACCTCAAAGCAGCTGCTTTAGTTCTTTTCACTCCCAGTCTTTTCACAAAACTTACAAAAGCAAGAAAATCCAAAGAGAACCTGCAAAACTCTTGGAGTACCAGGTCAGAACAGAGATGTGAACTTCATCTTCCAAAGAAGAGTTCAAAAGCTGGCACAGACTTACAGGCAGTGTCTGAGGAATAGCTCAGTCCAACTGACAATCTCAAATCTCACCTTTGATAGAGCTCAGCTCATCCCAGACCCACACTTTTTGCTGAGCAAAAAGCATAATGTCTTGTTAATAATGAATAGCCCTGTGTCTCCTGTACTTAACACTGGAGCTTTGAGCAGATCCACAGCACTTTATAAATTATCTATTGCAGCTGATTCAAGGCCCGCCGGGAGTGTTCTTGCAGCAAGCATCTAGCTCGCCTGTAATGGAATCATACCATTAACGCAATTTCAATTAGACATACATTATAGTGCACAGGTGTCTAAGCAAACAGTATACAGGAAGCCTCCCTCCCCCAGGGACTCACATCCTGGGGAAACGGTGTGTAATTGGGAGACTTTCCAAAGGGTCCAAAAAGGTGCCAGAGAAATAAGCAAAGCACCATGCTAGAGGGGAAGGAGGAGTGTGTCCGTAAGGAAAAAAAAAGTGTAGTCTTCACTTTGCTGGCAGCGAATTCCAAGCTTCCACCTTCTCTGGTTATGAGGTGAAGCACTGTCCCACGCTTCATTCAATCATCAGTTCAAGAACAAAAACCCCAAAATGTTATCAGCCTCTGAGGCTGTCCTCATGATCCATGATAGAAAATCCTTTTCTCCTTTGGAAACTGCCTGACTGTCTTCCATGGAACAAATATTCAGTGGTCCCTTGGTCTGGCTGAGACTCTGAGCCAGCTGGGTTGCTGGAGAAGAAACAGATGCTCACCATCCACACAGTTACTCTTGGAATGACAGTCCAGGCTCCCAGAGATCTGGCACCAGTAGAAGGTGGCTGCGGTGGTAGATCTTGCCAGCTCTCCAGCCAAACAAAACCTTTGGTGCATTACAAGCAATGACAGCCTTCCTGGAGCACAGGGTATCAAAACCTCCTCCAAATCTACATCAGGATAAGCTTTTCCAGTCCACTGCTGAGGTCACCGTTATACACCCAACCTCACCTGCAAAGACCTTTTCTCTGAACGTGTTGATAACCGAGGGGAAAAAACAAGAGCACGGTCTCTATCTGTTTTTGTTCTCCTTGCAAGGCTGCCAATGAGGCATCTAATTAACGTCAGTTATGGTTGATGTTTTTCTGAGGGAGAACCGAATGAAAGATTTGCTAATTTATTTCATCCGGGGTCTACCAAGAAATATCAGATAATAATTACTATCGGTCAGTGCTTGAAAGGGCAAGTTATAGATAGAAACTTCCCAATCTCTTCTCCTGTCCTGCCTCCTGCTTATCGCCCTCATTAATAAATTCTTGTATTAGTGGCAAAAATAGGAATCAGACTGAACTCATGCCATGATAACAGAGGCCTGAAAGAAGCATCGCCATCAATTAATGTGGGATTTTTCTGAATGATTCTGCAAAAACCCCTCTGGTCTGTTTCTTTGTGGGCCCGGAGTCCCCAGCCCGGGTTTTTCCTTCTCCCATGTCTGTGGCAGCCAACACCTTCAGAACTTCCAGTTGCAAATAACTCAGTGCTTGAGCTCAAAGTCAGGTTCCTAATCATAGGGCCATTAAGAATTCACACTCTCAAGGAACTGCCTCAGAGGCCCTTCGGGGACATTCCACAGAAGCGTGTGGCACATCCACGCGATCACAGTCAGCGTGACCCTCAGACCCTGCACTCTTCTGCTCTATGAACACACCTATTCTCCAAAAATGGGGTAAGAGGGATGACGTGGCAGACAGACCCGTTCTCCACTTGATGTTTATGGAAGAACATTCCAGAAAGCCAAAGAAAATGATATTTTAGTTTGCAGCCTGCTATCTAATTTCCCTACATAGCAAACCAAAGCCAGATGGCTTGCTTTCTTAGATACCTTTCACCGACCGCTTAGAAGTAACAATCCAATGATGCACGGACAAGAAAACCACTGTCTAGTCATTTACTGCCCCCATGAAGGACAGCTCATGCTGCCACCTGTTATACCTTTTTTTTTTGACAAGTAAATAACCAGAGTAGACCTTCCTCACACATCTCAAGAGCCATGGAAAAAGCAGGCTACTTTCAGCTTGGTTGAAGTTGCTCCAGGCAGATTCTTGCCATCACTAGTCATCTGGAGGCTGGCTCCCAAAAGCTGGCACAGATGGGGTGACTACTGCTCAAGGCATCAAGGATAATAAAATGCTACCACAGTATCTGACACCTGACAGCAACTGTAGTGATCAGGGCCTTAAGAGAGGGCAGAGCATTACACGGGACAAAATAGCTTCCACACCTCATGCCACTCCAGAAACAACATGGAATCACGGAATTGTCAGAGTTGGAAGGGACCTTCTAGAGATCATCCAGTCCAACTCTCCTGCCAAAGCAGGGCTGCCCAGAGCACATCACTCAGGACGGCAGCCAGGTGGGGCTTGAAGATCTCCAGAGAAGGGGACTCCACACCCTCCCTGGGCAGCCTCTTCCAGGGCTCTGGCACC
>JAOXJK010000040.1:21970443-21982866 GCA_025774025.1 Xenus cinereus | reverse complement strand
CAGGCTGGATGGGGCTTGGAGCAACCTGGTCTGGTGGGAGGTGTCCCTGCCCAGGGCAGGGGGCTTGGAACTGGATGGTCTTTAAGGTCCCTTCCAACCCAAACCATTCTATGATTCTAAGATCAGTAAGACAGACAGAAGAAGCAACTTGGCCCTCCTGTTCCCAATTCTTCCCCCGCTAGTGGGGAATCTGCCACTTGCACATCCCCAGTGGGATACTCTCATTACCACTCTTAGGCTCTCAAGCAGACGTTCATTTTCTCCTGACCCAAAAAACATGAACAGAAGAAAAGAATTTCTTCAAATTTTCCCAAACAATTAAACTTCAAACAGAGACCAAGCCTGAAGCATTTCAGTCAGAAAGCAGATGCTTTCAAAGCTCTGAACATACATCAAAATGGGGCTTAGAAAGTCCTGAAGGAAGTACATAACTACCTTTACAAAGCTATCATGCTCGAAAGGGAATTACCATCCATAAGAAGAGATAATCCACAGGGTGAAGCTGACCTACAATGATGGATATGATTCTCTAAAGACTATGTACCAAATGACCGAAACAACGCTTGGCTCTTGTAGCATTAACTGGGTTAGCGCAGTTCATTAAAGAAAGCCTGTCACCATCTTAAAGAGTCTCTAATATACTATTTCCTCCTATACTTTCCCATTCAGAGTTTTCAGTAGAAGGTGACGTGAGTAATTACTGTGACTCAGGCAGAGTAGTGTGTGGGAAAGCATATCCATGTCTGTACGTGGGCGTGTGTACGTCTATACATATAAGCATGCCATACGGCTGCTCTTCCCACTACCTTTTCATTGAATTCCGTGGATTACTGACCTCAAATGACATTCTTGGTGGCTTCTCTCACTCAGGAGCACAAAGGAGCTCACACGCCTTCCCTGGAATCTCTAACGAATTATGGAGGAAGAAGGGTTTTGTGTCATTACTGTGCTCTGAGTCCTGGGGCTTCAGAGCTCAGTTCACAACTTAAAACACTGCCTTCCTGCGTGCCACGGGGTGTGGGAAACACCTAACCGCGCTTTCCCTTAATTTCCTTCTCTAAAATAGAAACAATAGCATACACTTAGAAAAAAAGCACTGTCCGTAGCTCCTGAGAGCTTTGAAATCCTCAAAAAGAAGCAGGGGGAATAAAAAGACATTTTGAGGTTAT
This sequence comes from Xenus cinereus, assembly GCA_025774025.1. Lineage (NCBI taxonomy): Eukaryota > Metazoa > Chordata > Aves > Charadriiformes > Scolopacidae > Xenus > Xenus cinereus. The sequence continues at coordinate 21,981,697 of JAOXJK010000040.1, read as the reverse complement.
TTTGAAGGACCAATTGATGAAGATGATGCCAAAAAAAGAGAGAGGAAAATGAAAAATAAGATTCAGTTTGTAAAAAATATTACAGGGTGAAGAAAATGTGAATTTTATTAACTGAAGTTCATCTATTCGAGTAACCTTGGAACTGAAGCAACACTGGAAACAAGAAAGATGATTCTGTATCGATCATGGGATTCATTATAATTTTTCAGTGTATGCATTTGAAAGATGCGATGTCTACAGAAGTGCTCCCTAATGTATAAAATCCACTAGCTGCCACTCTCAATTAAACGTAGTTAATGAGATCTCTGTTCACCCTATAGAGAAGAGGGTTGTGTCTCCATAGTTCATTGAAAACGGAGTTAAAACATGGCTGGGATTTTAATTGGTTATTGTGGACATCATCAGGACATGTCTCCTATGATCTGTCTGGCGTATATGAGGTTCATAAAATCCAATAAAGCATTTAAACAAAATCCAATAGATGCCTGAGGCCCTGGGCTTTAATACCGGAACATGAAGCAGACATACATAGAAATGACAATCGACAGGGTATCCCTCGCTGATCTATACATGACAAAGGAGAAGTAGCTTTCACAGCTTTATCCCCCTCCCCGAGATGTAGCAGGGCATGGTTTTATCCCATGGTGCACCCACAGGTGCAAGAGAAACCAGTTCGAGCTGTGGTGCTCTATCATGCGCCAGAAGAAAGAAGAAGAATCTTCTGGGAGCTCCCAAGGGGCAACCGTTTGCTTTTTCTTTTGGGTACTCACAGGAAACAAATGACCTGGAGGAAGGACAGCGCTATTGAGGCGATTCTAGCAACTGGAGATAGAAAAGGGCGGTGGGGACAATTAGGACTAGGTTGTTTCCTACAGTTTTCTGGTCAGAGATTCTTACGGTCTGGTTTTAAATGAGCAAGCGAAGATCATCCCTCACCTCTCTGGGGGAGATCTTCTTCCATATGATGATAGAATGGAAGGTGGTCCCAGCAGAAATTCCTCTTCGCTTTATTTTACGCCTGGTCTCCCAGTTCATCCCCAGAAACCCACTGACCTCTTTCAGCAGTTTGCTGAGAGTTCCCTTCTCTTCTGGAAAGGGTGCAGGAAGAAAGCTGAACTGGAGGAACCCTGCTTGACTTTGCTTAGAAATTTATTTTTCTCCTGGTCACCAGTTAAGAGGGAACAAAAACAAAACAAAAAAAAAAGCCAACATTGCCAATTCAGCGCATTTTTTCATCTCAAAGGGTCTAAAAATACTCTGGAATTATTGAGCTGAAAATCACAGTTATAATAAAGTGGAAATGATCCCATCAGGCAAGACAGGCCAGCTGTATCATTACCGTTGCTGGGCTGAATCCTCAGAGAGACCATTACACCATCAGCTGAGCAATTACAAAGACTCAAACTGCACTCCCTGCAATAACTATCCTTAAGTGGGCACTGGCCTCACAGATTGCGCAGCAGCCAGACAAAAAGCTGAGCTGAGCGGCTGGGAAGGGGGAAGATTAGATGCTTAGAGCAATAAGCCAAGCGCTACTGGATAATGAATATTAGCAGGGTTCACTCACCTGCTTCTGGTACTGATTTCCTATGGATCCTCACATTTGGGATCCTCCTCAAAACACTGCTTTTGAGCCACACGGGACAGCGGCCCCCAAGCTCCCTCTTTAATCTGCAAGGTTCCAAACTCTTCAGTTCCCCAGAGGGCTCTGCTGACTCAGGACAAAGCAGCTGCCTCGTTAGTTAACGGCAGCTCGTTAGCTGGTCAGGGTAACTAGGTAAAGCAGGAACCAGGAGTTACACATGGCAGCAGTAGCACATCTCATCCTACTGTAAATGAAAGGAGCTTTCACTGTGATTAGCTCAGTTGGCTCCGCTTACAGCAAAGCTAAGTTTGGCCTTTTCTGTTTCACTCTCTTTTTTTTTTTTTTTTCCCTTTCTCCTTTGCTACTGGTACAAGTACCCTCTGCAGTTCCTGTTAAGAAATCCACTGTCACATCAGCTTCATATCTCATCTGAAATCATCGCTTTGCTTTCCCTCTAGTTTGTGGGCTGGTTCTGCCCCGCAGCGTGATGGGGCTGCACTGTGGTAGACTGCACTTTTTTGGGATTACTCTGTTTTCCTTGGCATGGAGGGGGCTGCTGTGCAGCAAGGGAAGGGCAGGGGACCAGAGCTGCTGATTCACTACAGCTGTTTAAACAATCCAATCACCTCATCCTCTCCTTTCCTCCCAAAATCCCCACTCAGCATTTCAAGGCCAGCCTGGGCTCCTGCTCGCTTTTGTTTTCCTGCCCCTTAAGGTTGGGGCAGCAGCAGCAGGGTGTTCCTGAGTCGTGTTTTCTCCAGCCAGGGTCCACCGCCAGGTCACGTAGAATCCAAACCCAGAGCTCAGAATAAAAATACACCACCAGCTCTCCATCTCCCCAAACCCAGGGTTTCATGGGCACTAATTCAGCGGCTGAACACAGGATGGGTTTATTGCCATGTCCAGGGTGATCTTGCAGAGGAAACAGAAAGGTATCTAGAGGGCACACTTTAGCAAAAGCTCCTGGGATTAACCACACGGTGCCAGGAATATTTTTTTTTCTTTCCTTGAGGGAAATTTTGGCAGAAAACAGTAACTTAAATTTTGGAGGGCAAGAAGAATGTACCTGTAGGACCAGGAAGAGACGTAATTCTTCTGCAGGTAACGGAGGAAGGTTTGGCCTGCCAAAGACCAGAGAGACTCCATACGTTTTCAGAATCGGCTTCTCCTGAGACCAGTGGACAATTACGGCACGTATAGCATGGAGACACGCGGCACTGAATCCTAACCCAAAAGTCTAGGGAGACAAATAAAAGGACTCAGAGAAAGATTGCTGTGCATAGCACCTGGGTTCTAGAAATGCCTGCAAGAGCAGGGATTAAGATTAACGTACACAACTCTTGTGTTCCTGTGAGGTTAATTATGTCACCTTAGGTTTGGTAGCTGTTAGGAAGAGCTGGGTGACTTTGGGATACCGAAAGAGAACAAGAAATTAAAGAAATATAAAAAGTACTATATGGCCTGGGCTAGCAATCCAGGCATGTGGACAACCACCACAGTGTATTTACAGAACCTGTGGCCTCGCAGGTGATCAAACAGATTTTAAACCCCTGGACCTTGTTTCTGTTCCACATTTGAACAATACTGTGCAAGTCGCTTCACTACTGTTTTCCTCTTGCCTTTCCTTTTTCTTATTTAGCTAAAAAAAGGTCTGAGTATATTATGTTTGGATACCACCTCCTATAACAGCATCATGAACTTCATCAGCATCTCCAGACACCTTGGTAATAAGGATAATTGAAAGTATTTCCTAAAGATCACACTGATTAGTACATTAGAGACAAACAGGAGAGAGACTTACCAGGGTGCTAGGAGATAGCTAGAGGAATAAACATCTCTAGTACTGCACGCAAGACAAACTGGGATTATCAGGTTGACACAGAGCATTTCTGCTTTCCGCGCTGAAGGACGTTATCATCTTCAGATTATGTGCAGAGACTGAATAGAAACTAAACACTTATCAAGTGAGGCCAAAAGGAGACGTCCTACGTGTGACTGTGGTTTGGGACGCACTTTCTCAAGTACTTGGCGTCTTTCCTTTCTTATTAACATGAGAAGGAAAGCATGTGGAAGTTGAGCTCTGCATGGGAAACTAGTGTGTAGCTTTGGGGCCTGGAAGAATGAAGTTATGTGCTGGAACTGCTCTCATACATGGAAGACCTCTGGAGGGAAGGCAGAAGCCAGGGAACACTGAGAACATGCTCAGCACTGCCTCTCCCTAAGGACCGCTGTCTGGATTTGATCACGGAGTGACCCTTTTTTAGCAAATTGTATGCTCTGCTTGTGCATGAGAGGACAGTGGTGAATGTTGTTTTACCTTGAGTACAGAAGTGTCTTTGATGCTGTCTTCCAGAGTGTCCTTGTAGTCAAGCTGGTGAGATTTGATTTGAATAGGTGGTCTATGAAGTAAGTGGAAAGTAGGAGGAACTTCCAGGCTCAAAGGGCTGTGCCTGGTGACTAGTGGTCCCTAGGGATCAATGCTGGGGACAATAGCTTTTAATGTCAGGTGTTTTCTATGTTAATGAACTGGACTTTGGGACAGAGTGCACCTCAGCGAGTCTGTGGATGGTACCAAATTTGGAGGACAGGGCTGTTACTCAAAGAGACATTGACAGGCTGGAAAAATGGACTGAGAGGGACCTGATGGAGTTTGAAGGCAAAGTCCTGCAGCTGGTAAAGGATAACCCCATGCAAGAGCAGCAGTTGGAGAATCTGTATTTCTGTCAATGCCATTTGTCCTGACCACAGCCAGGGAATTCTTTCACTCAGTGGGCACCAGCTGGATAGAAAGGAACTTTGCAGAAGAGGGCCTGGGGATTTGAATGGAAGACAAATCTAACAGGAGCCAGCAACGTACCTTCGCATCAAAGGCAGCCAACCATGTACTGAGATGCACCAGCAAGACTGGAGACAGCTGGTCAGGGGTGATTACTCTCCTCCATTTGGCACTGGTGAGACTAGACGTGGAGTACTGTGTCAGTTTTGGGACCCCAGCACAAGAAGGGACACTGATATACTGCAGCAAGTCCAACACTAATGAAGAGGAGAGCCTGAGCACTTGACAACCAAGAAAAGGCTGAGCACGCTGGGTTTCTTCACCATAACAGAAGATTAGGGGGAGATATTATTGCTATCTTTGACTATAGAGGAAACTGAGCTAGACTTCCCTCAGAAGTACACAGTGACTGTCTGAGAGGCAACGGACACACAAGCTGCAACACAAGAAATTCCAGCTAGATATCAGGGGGAAGATATTCATAATGGGGGATTTAAACGCTGCAATAGTTTCCCCAAGAAATGGAGGAATCTCCATTCTCAGAGATACTCAAAACTTGAGTGGATACAAAGCCCTGAGTAACCTAATCAAAGATCACCCTGCTTTGACTGGGGCAGCTGGACTGGATGACCTCCAGAGGTCCCTTTTGACCTCCGTTGGTCTACGACTTTTTCCAAAAAACATGGTCTTCATCATCCTGTATTCAGGCTAGAAGCATACCTGTGCTTTAAGACTAGACTGTCTATAGTACTATCTTCCTCCTAACAACCCACCAGGAAAGCCATCTCCTGAGAATACGGGAAACCTGGCTTAAGTTTCTTTCCCTGCTTTGTGGCCTGAGAGGCTCCTGCATCCATGAGGCTTCCATCAGACTCAGGAAGGCCTGGAATACCTTTGGTTTGCTTATGGAGATTTTTCTACCACAAATTTCCACCACTGAAATCAAAAATCAGTGCCACAGATGAGTGGTGATGCTTGATGCACAAAGAACGTATCCTGAGGACTCCTCAGGACTGCAGGCAAGCATTTTTGGATTGGACCAGGCAGTTTGGAAGGCGCTGGGCTTATTCCTGCCATCAGATGACCACTGAATTTGCCTTTTTGTTTTGAACGTGCGGAACAGCAGCCAGGATCCCACCAGTATTCAATCTATTCGATCTCAGTCAGTGTGGGCCTAGCTGGAGATTTGAGAAACCTTTTCAAAGAATGCCATTTTATCCTGACCACAGCCTGTGGGTTTCTTTCACTAAAGTTTCTGGGAAAATAGCATGTCTCTCCGAGCGGTAACGCAGCCAGAATGGACACTGAACTAGAGCTGTTATATCAGAACTGGCAAAATTTGTCTTACACATCAGTATAATAATAAGTTGATGTAAGTCAAAGTAGAGCCAGGCCCTTAGATATTTATCTAAAGTAACAGAATCACTTTACTATTTTGGTAGTAGATGAATCAAAAGGAGTTCCGTGTCTTACCGCAAACCTTCCCTGCTTCTTTCCCACTTTGCAAGAGGAGAAGGTACATACCCCCCCCCTCTTTCCTACACAATTGCTACCTTACCCGTCTTGCACCAGCTGTCAGGAAAAATATGTGTTTTTGTTAAAGTCAGTGAAAGCTTGACTGAGAAAGAAATTAAATTATTTCAGTTTGGATTGGTAGGATCCCACCCAGTGTGGAAACAGGCATCTTGAATATAACAAACAATTTAGGATTAAATTGCACACTTGGTTCCATATGATTGACTTCCCTGGGATTGTGCTGACAGAAATGAAAACAGAACTTAACTCCTCAGATTTCAATTAAGTAGATAAGTCATTGTCTATGCCTCCCTCCTGGTTACTTTGAGAAAAAAAGTCCATTATTAACTCACAAGAATGTCAGACTCGGAATTCTACAGTTGTCAAGTTCTGTAATGCAATATAAACCCAGAAAAGATATTGTCAAACCTAAACGCAGACGTGATGCGAGAATGAGAGGACCAAGAGCGCTCAGTGCACCAAGCACCAGCCCCCCTGCTGTTGCCTCAATAACCCCACCTCGAGGTATCGTTTACAGTTTTATCAGCTTTTAGAGTCTCATTTTGTCCCACACGAGGGCTTTTTGCAGGAGTGTGTGCTATAGGCTCCTCGCTCCCGGTGGCTGACCGCAAGAAGCCAGGCCGTAGTCATTGGGAAGGTACGTTGCTATGAGCATCTCAGACTGCGCGTTACCAAGGCTCTCTGTAGACTCATTTGGCCTCTTTACCTCATGTTGCAGCGCATATTTAAATTTAAATGGCAGCTAAAAGCTCAGGGTACTGACCTAATCATCATTCAAGTATTTTATTTTTTTTTTTTCCCATTGCTTTTCTCTTTCTGTGTCTGCTGCTGTAATAAATTCGTTTGCTGTGTTCTGGATTTAGGGCGCCGGGTTTTTTCCCCGGCACCCTCAACGCGTGTGAGGAGCACCAAAGGGCAGGGAAAGAGCAAGTCACTCAGCAGAAAGGGGCTTTTGTGCTTTTCACAAATAATATAGTAAATAAAGAAGCAGAATAGCACCTATACTGTGTCGGCAATACCTCAGACCTAACATTTTATCCTTCATGGGAAAAGAAAGTATTTCAACTCCTGGTTTTTAATCTGCTATAGACCAAACACAAATTTTACACATTTTCTATGAAATGAAAATCCTTATACTCCTCACTTCCAAAAAGCATTCGTTCCAAGATTCTGGAATGTTGTTCTGAGTATGTTTCCACAGTATTTCAGGATATGAGAGGAACTGTGACAACTGCTGACATAAAGCTTAATAGAATAATGGAAATACTCTATTACATTTAATCACTAAGGGCACCTGCTACTTAGTACTGATTGAAGCGACTTATCTTAATTTCTAGATCAAGTGTCTTCTGTTAGTGCCTTAATGAAACAGTGTGACATACAAGAAAAATTACTTTGCTTTGCATATTGCCATTTAAAATGATTCAGGGGGAAAAGATCAACCCAAACAAACATTTCAGTGTTTTCCCTGTTTTGTAAACACCTCATTTTCCATGAAAAACCTTTAACAACAAGTGTCTCTTGGGCAACTTCAGTCTATGCACAATATGAGCTCATTTCTAGAACAAAACAAAACCAAAAAAAAGGGCTTTGTTAAGCCCAAGCAGGAAGGACACTTATTTAATCTTTGGAATGTTCTATATCAGTGCTGTTCAGATCACCCCATGTTGATTTAAGCAGAGTAAGCACAGGCTCCCCCCTACTCCAAAGTGTGAATATTCTCACTGCACCACGTTACGAATATCTGCTTTAGTCAAACAGGGTCGCAAACTACATATAGTCAAGGCATTAAAAACAAAGATCTAGCCTGCAAAAGCAGGGGCGTATTAGTAAGCATGACTTTGGAAGTAGAGGTCAGATGGCAGGGGCTTTTGAGGAGGTTGGGGAAGGAGGGACCCAGGCACTGAGAGAAGGAGGGAAGGAGAAAGGCAGCGCAATGGTGCCAGGAGGCTGCCGAGAGGCAAAGCGGGAGCCCTCGCTGGCAGCTGATTCAGCTCCCCAACTACACTGGAAGGTCTACTCGCACAGCCCTGCTCACAGGTAGGTCCCACTGAGGGCGCAGGAGCTAAAGAGCTTTCAAAATCAGTGCATATATTACACAGTTTTTCCATTTCTCCCCTCCTGAGCTGCTTCTCTCCTTTCTTAGTCAATCCCTGCAAGGGATAGCAGTTGCATTTTCCCCTCTGCTGCTTTGATTCTAGTCCCATTTCCTACTCTGGTGTCTCCCCTGAGGGCCGCTATTACCGTGCTCTTCCAAACCCCACCCTATTTGTGCCTTTTCCTCTCAAGGCTTAATTTCCCTGACTTTGATCCTTTAATTGGCTATTTCCCGCTTTCAGCCATTACGCTGCTTCCCTGTGTGCTGGCCACCATCCCATGCTTAATCTACGTTCTAAAAAAAAAAAAAGAAAAAAAAAAAAGGTAAAGCACAGAGCAGAAATGGCACCCAGGAGCATGCAACGTGCCGTAAGGCGACCGAGGAAGAAGCAGGAGCACGTACCCCTTAATGAGGAGCGTTTGCGGTCGCTATTACCTGAGGCTTTCTGACGAGCGGCGAACTTCGTTGCCTCAGTCCAGCGGTTTCGCAGCTCTGCAAGATCCTGTAGGGCGTCAGACTGTGCCATCCGCTGCCACACGGGATAATGAGGTCTCTTCTGCAAGAAAGATTTTGTGCATAAAGGTTTTTAGCCACTGGCAGCGTGACAAAACAAAACACACACACAAACCCCCCCCCCAACTCAGATACTTCAGCGTACTGTAGGAGAAGGAGCTAAGCTCAAAATTAAACCCTTATAAACTAATCGCAGATGTGCAACAGCTAGTAAGGAAAACATTTTCTAGTGTGGGGACATCTTTGAAATTTCTCCTGTTTTGGAGAGGGAGATGCACGCAACCTGGAAGAAAGTTCCTGAAATGTTGTAAATCCAGCTTCGAGGAGTTCTTCTACCTTCCAGGTGACCGTCAGGCAGTACCGGAGTCTTTCTCGCTTCCCTGAGATAAGCTGAAATTTTAATTAAACCCAGCACATTCATAAAACATCCCCCCAGAAAACCCCAATATGTCAAAAATTCCCAGCCACTTCTAGAAAGAATTTGTAGGACTTGGAATAATTTGCTACACGATTCTGATGTCTTCAATCCATTAAACTGGTGAGGGGGGGGAGGAGAGATTAAAATGGGAGAGAACTACAGTTTATAAGGTTTCAGCAGGGGAGTAAAAAGGGCAGCTGAGATGAGAAGGGACAGGGAAGGAGAAAGAAAGAAGCATGGGATGCAGAGCAGCATGGAGAGGCAATTCTCTTCCTAGGACAGGCCAAAAGCTAGATTTTTTTCCAAGAAGGATGGGCCCACCTCACAGCTGCTCCGAACATGAGCTGGGGGATGGGAGGGGAAGCAGGAAAAACAGCAGTTCCCTGCCAAGCAGAAGTTGCACTGGAAACAGGCGCCTGGGAACATGCGAGATGGGATTTGCAGGCACGGCTATGCAAGATGGAGGAAGAAGCCATCTTCCGTAGGGTAGGACAGGCCAGCGAAGAGAGCTCAGATGTCCAGCGCGATCTTCTTTCTTCAGAGAGAATTCCCACAAGTTGGAGGAGAAAAAAGGAAATTGCCGTAAAACTCACTGTTATTTTTCCTAGTAGCATCTACTCTGTCGGTGCCTGCCTCTCCCTGACCATCCCTTCACCTCACTCAGGTACTGACCCACCTCCAAACCCACAACCTATTCGCTGCCAGAAAGCACTTTCCCAGGGCGCTTTCCTCCCCTTGCAACAGATCTTCTGGGAAGTAGATTTCACGGATCTGTTCACCACGTGGCTTTCTAATGGGGGCCATGTCAAAACACAGACTGTTCATCATTCAGGACTCACTTGCTGTCATGATATCGCAGTCTGGGACTGATACTTCGGGTAACTGAATCAGCCAGAAAGAGCAATAACTTGGTTTTCTTCATGTTTTGTATATACAGGAAGAACTTACACTATAAACACTGATTGAAGTTCACAAAGAGAACTAGTCAAGTTACTTTAAGAGACATTTCTAAGTGAAAACATGGGGTTTCCAAACTTTAAGAAGAAAAGAAATACTTGTAGGAAATTTAATAATGACAAAAATTTTTAAAAAGCAGGTAAAAATCCCAGTGTTTTTCCCTTTCTAGTAAGAAAAAACGTGAGTGAAAATAAAAAACCAAGACACATTTTCAAAAGTGAAAATTCATGTTTAACTTTGAAATTGAATTTTGTTTCAAAAACAAAACTATCATAATATTTTAGACAAATGTAGGAACGTTTTGTTTATGAAACAACATTTTCTGAAGAAAAAAACAGTGTGAACAAAACATGCAACAAGTAAGAACTTTATAGACAAGATATGAATCTTTCAGATATTTTGTTATTTACAACTTAGAAGTCTGTCAGCGGAGATGAAACAAGCAATTTCCCCCCCCCAAAAAAACATGTAACACTGGAGTGCACAAGGTGAGAACTGTTTCAAGTCACAAAGAGGGACACCAGCTTTGTGATAGCGTTAGAAGACAACTGGTGGCATTCTATAAAAAGGGGGTTTAAGTTCTGTTTATCTAAACTGACAGCAATTAGAAGTACATTTCATCCTTATCTATCAACTGTAAAGCTGATCTGACTGGATAGGAGAGCATTTTTATGGAGCACTGCTGCCCACAGTTGTACTTACACAAGCAAACGCTAATGGCCTTCCAGACATTACAGAATTTATGTTCCCTGAACGACAAGCAAGCTTTTGCGCTAGTGCAAACTGCGTGCGGAATGTTTTTTCGGTCCAGAATGGCAGCAGGTTTACATTTTCTTGCACATCTTCAGAAGAACGGAGTCCAGAGGGTCAGGACAACAAGGAATTAAACGCAGCATGTCAGAGACAGGAAGAGTGCAATCGTTATGAGTTACAACACGGTCAGGATTAACATGTCTCTCTAAAAAAAAGTGAAAAGGAATCTTAAGCCATTAAACTGTCTAGCTCCTAGCTATTCTATTTGATCCATAAACAGTACCTTCAACGGTACAGTGCCCTCTAGCACTCCCATAAAGTATTAACCACTAGTTAACACTTAGAATCATAGAATTGTCCAGGTTGGAAGGGACCTTTGAGATCATCGAGTCCAACCATCAACCCAACTCTGATAAAAAACCATCACTAAACCGTGTCACTAAGCTCTATATCAACCTGTCTTTTAAATCCCTCCAGGGATGGTGCCTCAACCACTTCCCTGGGCAGCCCATTCCAAAGCTTAATAACGCTTTCAGTGAAGAAATTGTTCCTAATCTCCAATCTGAACCTCCCCTGGCACAACTTGAGGCCGTTTCCTCTTGTCCCATCGCCTGTTCC
>JAOXJK010000040.1:21955994-21966674 GCA_025774025.1 Xenus cinereus | reverse complement strand
GCTTGGAGCAACCTGGTCTGGTGGGAGGTGTCCCTGCCCAGGGCAGGGGGTTGGGACTGGATGATCTTTAAGGTCCCCTCCAACTCCAGGTGGTGTCTCCCCAGAGTGGAGCAGAGGGGCCTTGCCCTGCTGGCCACACTGCTGGGGATGCAGCCCAGGGTGCAGGGGGCTTTCTGGGCTGCCAGCACACACACGAGAGATCTCGGATATACAGGGGTATGCAGCAGGCCCTGGAGACCGAACCTGGGAAAAATTATACCTGAAACACAGGCTGTACACTGAAGAGTATCTTCTTTGCTGCAGGAAGAAAATAAAACACAGTGCTTACAGAATAAAACTAGTCAGCTACAAAACAAAACCATCTGCCTGAATCCTTGTCGTTGCTCGGCCAAAACTTCAGGAGCGTGCATTAGCACCGGTATCCAGACCCAGAATATTTGCCACTCCTATTACATCAAGCAAATAACATTACTCAGGTGATGGCACAGACACTCAGAAGATGAGGAAGCAAACTGGCAACACCAACTCGCACTGTGTTTTGTCACCTTTAGCCCCTTTAGAGACTGAGATTCAGGTACCCGACCACCTCAAAGTCCAGTGAGACTTGGAGATCAGCATCTGCTTGTCTGTTATCTAGAAGCTGTCGTCGGTGTGTTTCACATTCAAAACAATAAAACCTGAAACACTAAGCAGTCCAGCCAGTCACATTTTTCACCCTAGACTGAAAAAATCTAAGGGAACCACAGAAAGAACCCCTGGATAGAAATGTTAGCAGTTATGTCAGTGGAAAAAGCCCACCCAATGACTTCTCTAACAGTGTTTGGCTCTAGCTTGCTGCTTCTGCTTTAGAAGTGTTGAGATAATCCTGAAACTATGGGGAAAAAAAAAAAAAGCCACCAAGAAAGAGAAATGGGAAGCAGAGCAGTGCTAAGAATTTAATCTTTTGGTGAATAATAGCTCTATGCAAAGTCTGATTCCAAGGCTGGTGAAGTAACACGTTATGGCAAGAGGAAAAGGGACTAGAATAACAAGAGAAGGAAAACAAATAGTCCCATCTCACTCAACACCACCAGGGACTATAAAAGAAGGGAAGAGGGCTCTCCCGAGCTTGGTACATCCCTCTCCAGTGGGAAGGTCACAGGACAGCTTTTCAAAGTTACTGACCTGGACGCCTTCCTGCTCTTTGAGGGCCACTCTTTCCACATCATGTTATTCCAGAAAACAGAGACCAGGTCTCATAGTTGACTACAGCCACCAAAAGTCAAGGTCAAGGTAGTAGGAAAGCAGTTAATTTTTACTAGAAAAAATGCTCAGTGTCGTCAGAAGCTTCCTTGACTTGGGAAGGGAAAGGTTAAATTGGTATGTTCACTGAAGAAAAAGTACCGTGAAACATACTATAAAGGATTATTTTACTGTTAATCAGTGGATTTTTATTATAACCTGAATTAAAAACACGCTGCTGGGTTTCACAGCACACAGGCTTTATTGCTGAGTGGGGCTATCCGTAGCAGGGACCACAGGAACTGTGGAGACTTTGAACATAAGGCTTATTCTATTCAATGAATTCAGCTTAGAGAAGAGAAGTTTTAGAGGTGACATAATTGCTGAATATAGGGATTTACACATAGAAAAGCATTTAATAGGAGGAGGAGGCGGCAAGCAGGCAGGCTTTCTGACAGAGACATATGTGAGCCAACAGTTGGAAGTTCAACAAGATAAATTCCATCTTATTTAAATAAGATGTAATTTCTGGGCAGCGATAGCTGTGGAGGTCACCATCTTTTGGGGCCTTTATGAAAAGACTGTGTATCTTTTAAAAACACACTTACTGTCTAGCTGCAGGGGAAAAATTCCAAAGGCTATGTTCACGCTGGCTACTTCCCTCGTGAAGTCAAGGTACCTCTGCGGTGGGTTCATCCTTCAGGATTGGAAGTGAAGCTTGAAATGGGGCTGATGGCACAGAAACCCACAAGAGTGCCCTTGGTACCAGTGTCAAGAGAGCGGTCCGGGCACTGTGTAAGCAGCCAAGGTCCAGTGCCCCCAGCCACCCTTGCGCATTTGAGACAGCAGACCAACGGCTTCATGCGACAAAGGTCCAGAAGGATCTTATGATCAGTTAAGAATAACTTGCCCACTGCAGGGATCACGTATCTTCCTCCGAAGCATTTGGCAGTGGCCAGAGATCACATACTAAAAGAGACAGCCCACTGGGCAGACGCGGTCTGGCAGTCGCTATATCCTTGGCACAGGCTGATCAGCACACGGGGTGTCCTTGGAGGTCTCCTACGCATGCATCGACCAGAGCTGACCCTACTTAATTTATGAGCTCTTCTGAGATCACAGCCTCATATGTATTATGGCTCCAGGCTCTATTGAAATGAACTTTATTAAAATAAATTCCAGCTGCTTGGAAGGAGTTGGAGAAACGACAAAAAGAAGGCAAACTCCTCCTTTCCATAACTCACTGAGAGTAGAAAAAGGAAATAGTTACAGGAGACCGAGCAAAATTCAGCCGGATCAACTGAAGGGGCATAAAAAACCATATTTGATCAAAGAACAAGAAATTTTGACAAAATGGGATGGGTACAAATGCTGAGGCAGCACTCACAGCTAGGCAATGAACGGGGCAAACGGGCTTCAAGCGCAGAGGCAGAGGGACAAAGGGTCAAGGGGGCACTTGATAAAGCTTCTGACTGAAGGTGGGATGCATTTTAATAAATCAGATTGGTTTGCAAGGGGTCTTGAGCGCTCGTCCCTTTCCTGTTTTGTCTGTTCCCTGGCCTTTGGTCTGCTGTATTTCCTTCCCCAGGATGCCTGTGGGCTGTTAATGGAGAATATTAGGGAGCAGCACCAGGATGTACCTCATTCTGCATGTTGTTGCCAGCAGCCTACATGTTGATTGTTGTCCCTATTTGGTAGACACTCTTTTTATCCTTGCTTGGCTCCTGAGGAATTTTGAAAGGATGAAATTTCTAATGAAGCCTAGTGTTCTTGTCCAGCCACAACCAATCAGAATTGTGGTCTGCTAAGGATCTCAGAAGGAAAGCTTGATTTTTCTGCCCTTTCATGGACCAGCAGCTAGGACAATAGATCTAGACCTTACCAGAGCAGCAGAATTGCTCTCCTTGGTCATGGGGTTGCCAGGAAAAGTGCAGTTTCCAGAACTTAGATGCTCAGAAAGCTACAGGAGCTGAGCAAATCTGATTCCTTGTTGATTTAGGTGGGAACTAACCATATGTTTATAGAATACTCATAGACTAGTTAAATGTATAGGCCTTCAAAAAGCTGTAACATTCATCCTCCTTTCCCAATCCCACGCTGACTCTGTGCTCACCTCAGTGGTGTGGAGAACGGTGGCAGGGCCACCCACCACTCCCACTGCGTGGATTATCATTGAAACTGCCCCTTGGATTTCCTCTAGGAATGGGCCAAAGCTTCCAAGAGTTAGGGACCCGAGACATTAGCTGTGCTTATGTGACCTCATCCCCACCCCTATCTTTCTGCTTCCCAACAATGAATTCTCACGCCTTTCTGAGGGATTTCTCCAGTTTTAAACAACACGGCCAACAGCCTGCTTTCTGCAAGGAATTCTGGAGTCTCCTCATCGTCGTTACTCGATAGTGCTTGAAACAGCCTTTCCTGCCTGGTGTCAGGCATCGCAGATGTGATCGATATTGTACCTGAGGTCCCCAGATCCAAGCCAACTATAGTGGGAAATGAAATAAAACAAAACAAAACAGAACAAACTAGTAGCCTGGGATCTGTTAATTTCAGTGAAGTGGAAACAGCACCTCTCTAGTAAAGTCAGCAAAGCAAAAACATTTGCCAGATAATCCTGTAAATAGCGAAGATCTGCAGATCTTCAACATTTCCATGGCATGCCACTGCCACTGTGGGAAGGATGCGACACCTCAGTAAGGGCAGGTTCCACTGAACAAGATGAGAACGTTCCAGTTCAGCAGCCATTTCACTTCATGTCAGCTCTATAGCAGGGGTTTAACGCGAGTACTGGAGCTGAAAGCCATTAGACTTTTCCCTCAACCATTTTTGGCAAGGCCTGTTAAATGGAATAACTTGCAGAGCGAGCCAGAAACAGGGCCTGGGGAACAGATTCTTCACATCACAAACATTAAGCCATGGAGATGGATTGGTGACAATGAGGGTGGAGCGGAGAGAGAAGTTTCCACAAAGCGATATTTTTTTCTCCCCCATCACCACCACAGATGTGGCCTACACCCCAAAAACTGTCTGCAGTGAGTGCAGCCCAGGAGACATCCCAGTTCTTGCTCAAGAGTTGAAACTTGAAAAGAATCTGCTAAGTTTGAGATGTGTCACGGAGTTGCCCATGTTCAGATTCTGTGGGCAATGGATAGAGAGATGGAAGTGGCCCTGAGCAGTGCCTATAATCGACAATAGGAGTCTCTTAGTCAGCTCCTGAAGGGCTCAGCTCCCAGTTTAGATTAGGTTTTCGACCGTGATTAGGCTATCAATTTAGGCACCTCAGGTACGTTCCCAAAGTTCGAGAGATGAAGCTTACTTAGGGGAAGTCTTCTCTTTTAAATCAAAGTTCTTAAACGGTTCTTTGAATTTTATGGCTCCTTCCATTCCTGGCCCTACCCTACCTTTTTCCCCACTGCCACCGAAGTCAGACCCCAAGGGAGACAGTTTGATTTACCGATTTTCACAGAAACCCACTGAGTATAAGAGAAAATGCCTCCTCATTTAGCTAAATCCAAAGTATGCCAGGATAAATGGTCGCTGAAGAGTAAAATACCACATCAGGTCAGGTCAGATCAGATGTAAGGAAGCTAAAAGTTATTAGCAAAAAAGAAATTAAATACAGAAAGAGGCTTATTGTGGGCCACAGAGTGTTCATACTGTATTTCATACAGTTCTTCTAAAAACTGAACTTGTATATGTTTCATGGAAAGATTTTTGAAAAATAATTTTGGAAGTTTGATAGAGACTTAAAGTGTCTTTAAAAATCCTGAAAAGATATTACAGAAAAGCAGGAATACAAATACATCTACTAACACGTTGCTCCAGTAATATAAATTAATTTAAGGAGCACCCCATTAGGAGAATGAGATAGTTTATATAAATATGTTGTTTTATTTATCACAAATGTTTGTGTACTGGATTTAAAAGACAGCTAAATATTTACTGGGACCCCGTGTGTGTGTGTGTGTGTGTGTGTGTGGATTTTTATGGTGCTGTAAATCAAGAGGGAGAAGAAAGACAGGAGAAACTTCAAATTTATATACCCAGTGCTGAGACCTGAACTAAATACAGAGCAACAGAACAAGAACAACATTCCCAAACAGCCTCTGCTCCATCAGATGGGGGCCTGGTAGGTAACACCTCCGATACGACTACGGAAGTGTGAGTTGGGAAATGTCCCACCAATTTTTGGCTTAACTAGATTTTTTTTTTTCCCCCCAATGAAGTAAGTGCAGTAACTAAATAAAAATTTGTGGAATGGGCTGAACTCTTATCAGGGTTTGCGCCTATGTTCAAATGATGAATTTGTTTTGGCACCCAAATTTAGAAGTTTATAGCCTTAGTACTGTGAATCTATTTATTCCTGGTTTTATTTTTCTTCAATGGAGGAAAGGCTAGCAGCCAGGAAGGAAGCCTATAAATCTTAAAATTAGAGAGGGGAAAGGGTAAGGTGTTTGACTTAAACACAGGGGCTAGACAAGAAATTAGGTTTTTTAGAGACGAAGGGCAACGTGTGACAGATTTCTTCTGAAGATTTTCAGTTACTGAAAGGTAGAAAAAAATCTGCAGCACACATCCCCTTCATTCTTCTCATTCCAGATTTTATTAATTTCCACAAAAAAAAGTTGTAGGCGTTTCAACAAGAAACACAAACATTGTTTCTTTGAAATGAAAAAGTGATTTTAGATTATTGCCAGAAAGAGAAGAACTTAGAAAAGAAAGCAAGCCTGTTTATTTCTTTGGAAGGTGGTATAACCTTGGAGTTTTTCTGGGATGAGAAGAATTTGGGAATCACCTCACCTTTACAGGAGGCATCTGACCCAAACAGGGGCTTTGCCAATCTCTGCTATGGATCCCACGTGGGAAATGCACGGTCCCCGTGGGGGAACAGCCAAGTAGAACAGGATGTGGCCCAAGGCTGCTGAAGGAGTGATGGGAGCAGCGCTTGTAAATGATAAAAAAAAGCCTGGCATCAGTTTAAAGTAGTCTGAAGAGCTCCAACCTGCGTGGGAAAGCGTAAGAAGTGGCAGCAGTTATTTAGCTGTTCCCATAAAACTTTCCATTGGCTACTCTCAGTCATTCCTCCTATCTCCAAATGAGAGGAACAAAATTACCTAATTAAGTCCACATCTTTGGATGTCCCAATTAAAGCAGCTTGTCATCTCCTCTTGCTGAGAGGCACCCTGTATTCCCTAATTAAAGCTGGTGGCAGCATTTCATGTAATGCGCTGAGAGTTTACGGCTAAAGTTCGAAGCTCTGAGAATCTCTCCCGTGCCCTCGCATTTGGGACGGAGCCGGTAAGCAGCAGGCTCGGGAAGGAACACGGATACTTTTGTTTGAAATGAGCCATTGAGGAATTCATAAACTCTCTGGTAAGAGCAGGTGACGACAAGAAGCACTCGAGGGTAACAGGGGCTGGCAGTAGCTTCAGAAGAGGACTGCCTCTTACCTTGGCAAGCACGAGGGAAACTCCCTCCTCCTCCTCCTCTTTCCCTTAAAAAACCAAAACAACCCCCCTCGGAGCATTTTGGAAAGGAGTATTACTGTGCTAAGACAAAAAGGCGGTCTGCCACATGGGTCTGAGGAACAGGTTCCAAAGAAGAAATCCTAGAACACACAGATCACAGGAACTCGAGCCCCTTTCGTATCAAAGCAACTTCCTCAAAGGCCTTCAAAATTCATTCTCCGTTCCAAGGCCTGATGAAGTCAGAGACCTTCAAGGGAAGGGAAAAGACAAATTCCTGCCAAAGTGCCCCACTCCCTGGATTTTTGAGAGATCAGAACATTTCAAGCTGCTAGTTCTGCAACTAAATAGGGGATCAAACGTCCCATTTTATCCCATCTAACAACACTGCCTCCTTCTTCTTTGAGTCCCTAGTTTGAGAAGGGTTGAGGGCAGGGGGAGGTGAGGAAGGGAAAAAAAAAATCTCTGAAAGGAGAAAAAACTGGTAAGAGACAACGCAATGACATTTTGAAAAGCGGAAAACTGATTTAACCTGAAATATCTTTGTATCTGTGGAATGAAGTAAGCTCAAATGCATCTATTACCTAGTTATTTCCTAGCATGACTTGACTTCCAAGCACTAGAATCAGGGCTTTGATAGGCTGTGTGACTCACAAAAGAACAGTTTCAGGTCCCAACTGTAGGACAACGGTGACACAGCAAGATCGGCAGTGGATGACTCCGCAGCACCCCATCTACGCTGTTTTGGTGCAATTTCCACACAAAGACCAGATCAACTTGTGGCTGAGGTGAAACCTTGGATCACAACAAGGCTTTGCTCCGGTGAGTATTTCACGGGAATCATGTAGGAGCAGGCAATAAGGACTCTTTTAATGTTTAAACACAAGATAGAAATGTCTGGAATTCTAGGATGAGGTGCTAAGAGCGCTGTGCTCAGTTGAGATTGTCATCCTTCTGGAAATGAATACCATGAAGTTTATTCAAAGAGAATTATTCAGACATTAAGGCTCACGTCAACACAAAGAGTATACTGAAGGTCTCATGAGGACTCTAGATTGCCTGCCATCTCTTCACTTAAGGGTAGTGATACTGGTCCAAGTCTCATCCGAACACTGCATATCCTCCAGAGCTCACTGATAAGTCCATACCTAATGACCATTTTTTCCCTGTTTTAGTTTTAAACCTAGTCCAGTGACCACTTCCCATGTTAAGCCTCATGCATTTGCCCAGGCCCTCACCCGTCTTTCTCTTAGAACTACAAACCCTGAAGAGATCACCAAAACCCCAGCTCTCCTGAATGCTGCCCAACTCTACCCTCACCTTAAGCTCTCCTGACTGGGATTTAAACATCTATTGACCCCTCAGGTAGAGATCAGCAACGTCCTAGGAACTACCACCGCTTGGAGATCATTAGGCTTTAGCAGACCACAGTTTAGACCAGCGTTAGGAGGTAGTAATAAACAGCTTTTACTGCAATAGCAGAAGGCTTGCAGTCGAAGCGAGGCTGTTGTGGCTGTCCCAGTGACTCCTGCCGAGCTTGCAGGGAGGCCTATTTCAGTGCTAAGTGAACTCCAGGGTTCAGACTGAATTTATGCTTTTCC
Organism: Xenus cinereus; assembly: GCA_025774025.1. NCBI lineage: Eukaryota > Metazoa > Chordata > Aves > Charadriiformes > Scolopacidae > Xenus > Xenus cinereus. Next base: position 21,958,387 of record JAOXJK010000040.1, on the reverse strand, counting down.
AAAACATAAGCATCAAAGAGTTTCAGTCTGTCTCCTGCGTGTAGGTTTCCAAAAGTAAGCTCTGACTGCGTGCCAGAAAGCTCCTCCAAGCCATGATTACTTTCAGGGACACAGTGCCTCAGCAGCCTTTTATTAACGTTAGGATTACGAATAGGAAATAACTAGTGGTTATTTCCTGGTGGTACTGCAAAGTCCTTACAAGGTCCTGATGGCACTAACAGGAGCACGTGATAAAACTTCTGTTAGCAGGGGAGAATAAAGGGTTGAGTGGGAAGCAGATATCACAGAGATTTCACCATTAAGACAGGAGCTAGCAACCTACCCTTTCCTACCAAACTGATTTCAGGGTAGGGACAAAGAGACTGCTTCCTCCTCTAATTCTGCTTTACTCTCCTCTTTGCTATTGGAGCACAGGAGTCCTCAGCATGGCTTGCGATGAATTCAAGAGGAGAGAAGAAGAGAAGATCTCATTACCATTTCCCTGCCTAATCAAGAGTGAGACAATCTAGCTGTAGTAAAAAATAAATAGCTGTATGCAATTATGAGAATCGCCAGACATCTCATTTTATGTCAGGCAAGACTACTGCCTAATAGGAAGACAATGTAATCCTGCTGTTGCCTTGCTCAGATGAGAGACGGCCTTGAGCTGATTAGCTTCCACTATAGCCAGGCATGAAATTGCCAGCTTTATGATAGCCATCTGATCAGCGATGCGCTCTCTGCATCTCCTCATCACATAAAAGCTGGTGTAACCACCTTCTTCCCTGCTCTAACAAAATGCAAGCTCCTCACTAACGACCACTGGGATACTGAGGGACATTTAAGAGGAAACAAGAAAGGGTTCCCAAATCCCAGACACACCTCTGCTCTGAAGCCTTGGTGGTCCCTGTTAGGACATCTTCCCAGTTCTGCTCACAGCTCACTGGTGCGAGGGGATTCTTTGCAACCAAGAGCCTGCAACCCACAGCACTCTGCATCCAAACCTTCTCACCAAGTTTTGTGTTTTATGAGCCAAAGCAGGAGTTGCTGGGGACTTCAGGAAGAGCCAGCATGCGTGAGAAAGAACACTCAACCCAGGGTGTTACAGGAGGCAGAAGACTGTTTTCCTAACACCTGTGGTGAGATACTATAAAGCCCTGGACAGACTGCTAAAGCTTAGAAGTACTCAAAACGGCAACCCTGGCAACCTACTAGATTGTTTTATAAACAACTGGTTTCAAACTGATCCTGAAGTTAACAGGAAAGGCAGCAGAGTCACTTAAGGACAAAGGTGCTGTGGTTTCTGTATTCCCCGCTGACTATAAGCCCAGCAGCTGCCATGCACCAGAGCGCTACCGCTCAGCATGGGGGCTGCATCCGTCCCTCTCACACCGAGGATGGACATGCCAGACCTCCACAGCCGAACACAGCCCCCTGCCACCCTGCCTGCCCCACGGTCCCAGCCACCTGAGAGCAGCTCCTCTAGAGAAACTGCCCCCCATGTCCCCTCCAGGGCTGACGGCAGCTCCTCCCGGCCCTCTACATGGCCAGGCCGCAGCATGGCGTTCCCTCAGCAAACCAACCTACCTGGCCGTGCTGGCCGCCTCCTCAGGGCCATGGCTGACTCCTGGGTGCTGCTCTGCTGGGGTCCCTTCCTGGGGCTCCTCCGGGCAACACCTCCTGCCCCTGCACCCCATTCCCATCTCACGGGACGGGGAATTGAGGCCTTGGCTTGTCCTTCGCCGCCTCCAGGAGGCAAGCAGCTCCCGGACACACCGAGATGGCCGCCCGACGACCCCGAGGTGGTGGTCTCGCCATCGCCTTACACCTTGCACAGGGGCATAAACCGGCTTTTCAGCAAGAACACAAAGTACAGCGACGCCCCTTTTCTAAACAGTCATTCAGACGGGCCAGGCCTGCAGCTAAACGCCTGGAAATGGCTTCCTACCCCGCCCTCCTCATGGCGAGGGGCCTGCCCTCTGCTCCGCCTCCCTCTTGGGAGGGCAAACCCCCAGACCCCTCCTTCATCTCCACGCCATGGAGGTCTCCCCCTCAGCCCCAGGCCTTCTTCTCACACTGCTGCCCACCACCTTCCCAAGGCTTCCAGAACCTTCCATACTGCCCTGGCCTGGCTTCCACCCCATCCCGCTTCCACAGGCTCCTGCAGACCCGGCACTGGGGCAGTTCCACTTAAAAACAAAACGAGACATTTCCCCCCTCCCCAGACCCTAAAAAAAACCCACCCCGAAAACCAAGCCAAAAAAATCCCAACCAACCAAGGGTTGTTGAATTATAATACAGTCGTATCGGTTTCGTACTTGTTTTACACAGTGCTTGGAGAAGCTGTGGCTGCCCCATCCCTGGAGGGGTTCAAGGCCAGGCTGGATGGGACTTGGAGCAACCTGGTCTGGTGG
>JAOXJK010000040.1:21887185-21905374 GCA_025774025.1 Xenus cinereus | reverse complement strand
CAGGCTGGATGGGGCTTGGAGCAACCTGGTCTGGTGGGAGGTGTCCCTGCCCAGGGCAGGGGGGTTGGAACTCAATGGTCTTCAAGCTCCTTCCAACTCGAAGCATTCTATGATTTTCCATCCCCCCCTGTTGGAGCTAAGCTCTTGTTGGCCCCTTTCATGCTTTATGTGGCTGCTTCCTCGTCATCTCCAGCCACGATCAGTTCATCTTGCTCCCGTCACACAGGTAGCCCCAGGAACTGCTCTAGGGTCTATTTTATGTGCTGTGTCACCCACCCCACATGAAGGTCTCCCCTCTGTGGCCTATCAAGTAGGTACGTACACACCTTAACGTTGAAGGCTGCTGGCAGCTTGTCTCCTCCTGCGAGGTGTGCTCTGGCCCTCTGCCCGGTGAAAGCAAGCCTGATGACCCGCCCAAACATACTATTTTTATTTTTTCTCCAATGGGCAATTTTGCTGCCCTGGTGAACTCTGTAAACGTCAGCGGGGCTGCTGCATCGCTTCCCCATCCAAACCCTGTGAAGCTCTCCGTTTTTCCCGGTGATTCCAGCACCGCAGGGACGGTGAGGTGCCGTGGCTGCCCTTGGCTCTGCTGGCCGGTGGCGTTGCATTGTTCCCCGGGGCTTCCCCGTTTCGTGATGGCTTTTTGTTCTTGGAGCATGGTGTAACCAGCCCCATGGGATCCCGCCTCCTCTCTCCCGGCAGAACAGCAATAAAAATAATAGCAATAAAGCAATCTAATAGTAACAATAACGTGATGCTTTTTAAATCCTCGTTTCAAAGTTGCCAAAACCAAATCAGGCAAGCCAATCCCAAAAGCGAGGAGGTCCCTCACCCTTCTGAGGAGCAGCGTGCCTCGCTTTCGTGGTTTCCACTGTCCTGGCAGGAGGAGGAGCAGCAAGTTCACGCAGATCAAGTCCCCAGTCCTCATTCCTGGGGGCAGCAAAAACCAGTTTGGCCTTTGTACTGGTACAGGTGTACAACGGCCACCTTACTCTCTGCCTGCACGATTCCTCTCAGTCCTCTTTCTGTGCCTGCAGGGTGATTCCTCGCTATGCCACCAGACTTTGAAGGAAGGATTTCTAAAGGTCCTCTCCTACGCTGTGCTTTATTTGTTGCATGCACTGGGTTTTAATTCATGCATTCCGTCCCACCCTGTTCGAACCTTTCCCTGCGGCTCCCATTCTCTTCCTGCGGTACCCGGCTGGACATCCTTCTCCTCTTTGGCAGCAGAGGTGCTCAGCAGCCTCCCCACCAGCCTGTCTATTATCCTGAAGACATCTCAAAGGGTTGGCAGGATGGGCGTGTGGTCGTGTGATGGGCAACCACCGGCCCCACGGCAAGTCCACCTTCGTGCATCTTGGATAACGTGGGGCAGGAGGGGCGGTGGGAGAGGGGGTGCCACTCACTGGGTGCCACACGCCCTGGGCTGCGTGCCCTCCTCCCTGCCACCGGGCAAGTTGACTTCAAGCTCCTCAGCCGCAGCTGGCCCCTGGGCTCGGCCAGGGAGAGGAGGTTGAAACGCAGGTGCTGAAGCAGAAGGGGGACGATGAGGTGGAAGCGAAATGACTGGCTCTGCGCAGGGGCTTTTGTAGCTGTGGTCTCACCACCTCTATTTCTGCAGCTCCCCACAGCAACACCAGGCTATTCGTGGCCTGAAATAAACCTGCAGAAACTGCAGAAACTGTCTAATAAACCTAACTTCGCGCAGGTTCCTCTCTCTTGCCAAAAGAGCTGTAAGGTCAATCGTTAGTGTCTAAGATGAGGACAAATTTTGCATCAGAATTATTTGGGGCAGCGTCTGGAAGCTCATTTACAACCAGTCTTGGGGACGATGTGTCTCTCGGTAGCACTCCGGCATCTCTTTTCAAGCAGAATCGACCTTCAGGAAAAACACTCCTGTTCTCAAAGAGAATACTGAAAGTACTTTTTTCTTTCCCCCTTTTCTCTCTGTGATAGGTTTCGTCTTTAATTTGAACATCTGCTCGGGCTTATGCCCATACTCTGCTCGCTGGAACGCTTACCTGTAGAGACGCGAGGCTCTGTGGGGCAGGAGAAGTAGCGTCTGTCCCTTCTTATCTTCAGTCTTCCTCATCTGTGCACTGACAGAGGACCCCAAACCTACAGGTTACCGAGCGCGTAGCTTGTTTCTGACCAAAAAAGAGTGTCCTACTTTGAGGAAGGAAGCCCGGGCTCAAAATATTCCCCCTGAGGATCAGTGCAACGGCCGTTCCTTCAAGAAGACGGGTTTTAAAATAAAAAAGCGATTACAAGGTGTGGTGCAAATGGGGTTGTGTGCGCGCCAGCAGCTCCGGTGCCTGAATGAATTTGTGTCAATGGCTCGGAGAATGGGATACACGTTAGGAAGGGCAGCGTGGAGGTACGTATGCATCAGTGATTGCACGTATAACTGGTTATGCTTCAGCGCCACTCGGGTATGAATCAGTGAGCCGGTAGAAAAGCATCAAGTCCGTACCACCGCGTTTCCTGAGAACGGGGGATAGGTGGTTTTTTTTTAAAAGAGGGCTTGCAAAGAGCTCTGAGTTTTGTTAGAAAGTCTGACGTGAATCATGCTTTTCTGAGGGCTTGCAAGAGGGACTTGGCAGCAGAGGGGAAACAGATCTGCAGAGATGTTGCAGCTGAGCTGTGCACAGATGGTGGACTAAAAGCCCCAGTATAAACAGCTTCTTTTACAACGTACACAGTAGGCTGGATTCTCAGCTAGTGATTAGACAAAAGTCCTTGTAAGAAAACATGCAGGCTGGAGAAACCCACCATTATGTGGCGTGTGAGGCCGAAGAGCGCATACCATTCCAAAAGCAGCCAGAGACCAGCCAACAAGTCATTCAGCCGAGCGATCTGGTTGGGTTTTTTTTTTTTTGCCTCGGGCCATCTTCGTTTCAAACACAACAACCGTCCCCCGTCAAATGAATACTTTCTTTTTAGACGGAATTAATCTCTTTACCCAATCAAGTCACGGCCTATCCTATGGATAAGCATGGGAAGTCTACGCAGGAGCCCCAGCCCCTGGGATGCAGCCTCCTATGGCCATCTGCAGCCTGGCTCTGGGTTGCCAGAAGTTCACAATCCTCAGAGAACCCCTGCTTTGCAATGAAAAACACAGGTACTGCACGGGTGGCTGCTGATTATGGGTGGCTGCTAATGATGGAGCAACCTACAGCCCTCTGCCGTGGTTTAGGCCACCCTGGCCAATGACCGGGGACAGATGCTCTCCCCCCACCTCTCACTCCAAGGAGAGGAGGAGGAGAGACAAAGAGATTTGTGAGTTTAGAACGAGTACAAACAGTTTTCTGCCCAACGTGCGGTTAATTTCAAAGAAAGTTGGTTCTGTTTTACCTCAAACCAGGACAGCCCCTCATTCTCTGTTGGTAAAACCGTGCCCGGCTGGGTAGGAGCCGTTCTGCAAGAGCGGGGTGCAAGCAAGCAAGTTCCCACCATTTTGTGTTCAGGCAGTGCTTTGCTTCTCTCTGTGAAGCAGGGACGGAAGGTCTCTGGGTTGTTCCTCAACGAGCTGCAGAGTGGAAGGGACCAAACTGCTTTTCTGTCCTCTCAGAGGATCTCCGAGAAGGGGTCCGAGGTTCAGCTGGCACAGCTTGCTGCCTCGGAAGCATGAAATTAGTCCTCGGCACTAGGAAGAAGAGAGAAAGAGGAAGACGCACATGGATTTATAATGTTTGCATATTTCTTTCCCTTAAAACGTCTTTGAATTGGCCATTACCGTGACTCTAAGAGGGGAAGGATTTATGTGCTGACAGGGCCAAAACGTTGAGGGGTTCAAGTGATACAGTGATGAGTGCTCTAATTATCAATATGAAATGCCTAACTTTGAAAAAAATATTCTTTCAAAATCGCTTCGATAAGGAGGAAAGACTTCAAAAACAGAGCAAAGAATAGCTGTAATTTTTGCTGTTTAAATTCCCAGCTAGAAACCAAAACAAACCAAAACAAAACCAAAAGCAAAAAAAACCCCAAAACACATGATCAAACGACTTACAACTCACAGTTAGCGTCTGTTTAATAACACAGTATGAAATAGATAGAATGCAAAGCGTTATTTAAAATTGCAGATTTTTTCAAGTCTAATTTGACAGAAGTGCTTTCATGGCACAGCAAGTGGAATCCTCTTTTATTTGCCAAAAGTGGATTAATCATATCCAAAGCAATGAACAGCAATGAAAGTGCAGTGGTTGCTGGGTCTTGTGGGGCAAGGGGAGACTATTTTAGCTTACATTAGGGAAAAAAAATGTTTATTAAAAGGCGTGTTTTTAAAGTAGTCTGATTTTTTTCAGGACTAATTATTTTTACGAATTCTGAGTGTTACGACGTCAAAGTTAAGTCCGCTTTAGTGAACTGAATAAATTTCCCTGATGACCAGTTGCCCTCCCCTGGTTGAAGTGAGAAATGCAGGCAATTGAAATTTTCCAGAAGTTGGGCTTGGACAAGCCAAAGGGAAACTGTTCTGCCAAGAGGCACCACGTAACTGGGAAGCAGATTTCTCTGTAGCTTGGTTGTTTTGACTATTACAGAGGTGACTGCGCTCCTAAACTCGGTATTTTGCAAGAAAAGATTGCTCCCACCCTCAATGGGTGCTGGAAAATGCAGCACCCAGGGACATGTCTTCCTAGGCATCAACTTCGGCACTTCTGAACTCCAAGCTTTTGTGATCTGTTGGGCATTAGCTGGTGTGGGAGCATGTGCCCTCATGAGATGGATGTCTTTCTGACCTTTGGGATGGGAAATTTGCTGGAACAAGTCATCAAGACTTATCACCCCATGCTTTCCAGAATTTCTCTCTTTTTTTTTTTAAATCCTCATAGAAACAAATCTCCAAAGGTCTTCCACAGAGTGGGAGCAGGTCACAGACATCTCTGGATTGAGAGGAGACCATGACTGTTGCCGTGGGCTTCCTCATTTGATGCAGATAAGGCAGAAAATGCCTAATGAGTTTCAAAGAAGCATCCCAGTCACTAAGGAGCTCTTGCTTGTGCTCCTGAGTTCTGTTCAGCACCTGGGCATGCCTGGGCTATCAACATCCATAGCATCACTTTGTGGAACTTGGTGGAGCTAGGACTTAACTCAGTTTTACAATCCTCTTTGGGCCTTTTGCAGTCACCTTTGGCAACCAGAAACTAATTCCAAAGAGCCTCAGTCCTTTTAAACATGTGTAGAAATGGATGAACACCTGAAGAACTTGACCTTACTCCTGAAGCTTCCATACTAGACACCAAAATCTTTCTTCTTCTTACACAGAAGCATTCTTCTTCTTCCAGTGTGCTCTCTCTCCATGGAGACACAAGCCACCTTATTTGTGCCTTTTGCAGGGGAGACCTTACCTTGAATCACAACCTCCCGTTCATAGGACAAGAAGAACATCCACCATTCCTCCAGGAACCAAGTAAGGGCTAGTTTCTAAAGGCCTACAATAGGTTCCACTCACAACCTTCTTTTGATCTTGTACTTGGAGATTGAAGTGATCTTCCAGATTTTTGTCCAACTTTGCACTGGCGGGTTATTAAATGCCAAAGCACCATGAGATCCCTCCCCTCCCACAAGATTTGAGCTATTTTGCATAATCTTCCCATAGCAGCGTTTCTGAGGTTAGGCTGCCTGGAGGAGTATATGCATTTTTCTGCATAGTAGGAAGAAGGAGCCAGAGCGCTGATAATAAGACTTTTTTCCTGCTAAGATCATAACTTGAATGCAAAGTGGCACGGGTCTGCCCTTGTCTTTCAAAAAGGAAGAACAGAATTGGCTGCAGAGAAACACGGGCACACCTGGGCAGATCTCATACGTGATTCACTCCTGGCATCCCTGTTGACCTGGGCCAGCTCTGTCTGTGATACAAGGCTGAATCAGACACAAGAAGTGTCTTTACACACTCACGTGTTTTTTGAGAGTTCTTTTAACTGTCTGTTACCTTGGATTGAGAGGAATGAACATTTACCCAGCAATGGGGGAAGCTTCTCTGTCGATCTGCGTGGCGGGGTGTTCCGGGACAGATGCTGTTGCTTAGGCAGTATTAATTCCACAACCCACAGCCCTGGAGGCCGGCGAGAAGTCACCCCTTTCAGACCAGTTAATATAAACACTCTAGAAAAGCTTTAGAAAACCCCTCTCCAAACTTCAGGAGAGCCCAGTCCAAGGTTTGCCAAAGTAAACGAAAGCGCTCGGGAGCTGGCACTGGCAGGCGGGATATTTTCTGGGGGGAAAGTGTGCAACACTGGCACAATTTACATGAAGGAGCAAGACGAGTGGAACAAACAGTCCTATGACACTAATGCTTCTTACATAAGCTCAGATCCGCAAAAGCGTTTAGAGACTTAATCCCCTTCAATTTCATTTATGAAGGCGTCCAAGCGCCTCCTTGCCACGTAGAGCCGATTTTAAGCCTTGCGTTGAAAGAAGTCTCTTTTCCACCTTCGCCTCCCTGCTCTTTCTCACCCAGAGGCATGTTTTGATGCCCACATGGGCAGTGAAGGTGCCCAAATGCGCCTCCGCATCACCTATCTATGCAGGTAAAGCTGCAGTGAACCGCGCGTCGGAATTAAATTCTTGAGGTCCGCTGATGACTTGCAACTGGTCATGTGCCTTTCTTCCACTTGGTGTCTCTCTTTAGTCTCAAATCTGAAGCTGGAGCTGCAGTAGTGGTCTGGTAGGGACGATTATTTGTTATTTGCATCACAGAAGTACCCCAAAGCTTCAGTGGGGCACCGCAACTCCCCAGAGATCAACAACGTGGAGAACTGCGCAACTCCCTTTCCCTCCCCTCCCAGCTGTGTAGCTTTGCTTCAGTTTTAAATGTGTTTATTTAAATTCAAATATTTAATTTTGGTCACTTTTTTTTTTTTAAATGAAAGTAACATATTCGTTGTCAAACTTGATGTAATTCGTGTTGGAGAGCTAGGGCTGGTTTGACCCACCCTCTAACAGGTGGTGGAGAAGTTTACAGGCACGAAAGCGAAACACAAAGTGTTACTTTACTGACTTTAGAAATTAACATTTTTTAAAGGGATACTTTCAAATAACAGCAAATAAAAGAACAGTCTTTGCCCTTGTGCACAAGCAGAGAAGACGGAGAATTTAAAAAGTCTTGTACAATACTTCTTTACCTTCTTCATACTGTAGTGGAATTTTATTTTAATTTTTTTGGCATGGGGAGAGCTGATTTAAGCCTTTTTGCAGCAGAACCCAACTTCTTTTTGGTACGTAAGACTGACTCGATAGGGAAATCCGTAAGCTTGGCTTCCTTTTTGATTTCTGCATAGTGCAAGCCAGTTTTTCAGTGACAAAAGCTACACTGAAACTCTCTGCTTCGAGTGAATTCAGATATTTGCTGCTACACATGGAAAACACTGTGGCTTTACAGCACAAACACCTTAATGTGCTTGGTTCACTCCTGTTTCTGGGCCTTTTCTGTTTTGCCAGTTCCTCGGAGATTAAATCTCTGAGAGAAAGTGGTCCAAATCGAATGTGTTTGGCAGTGCCCTCAAATAAAAGCTCCTTTCTCCAAAGACCTCTTGGTGTCTTGCTTAATTCTGATCTGGAGACCTAGAGACTAGACTCTCAGCTAGTATAAATGAGGGAAGTATACCACATAACAGCAACCGAGGATCTGGAAAATAGTATCTACCAATAACTTCTTACTTCATGTGGGTTCTACCCGAATAATTCACTAGCCCTCCTGTGGGAGAACAAAGCACTGTATATTTCCTTTTACGAGCTGTTTTGCACATAAATGCTCTTTGCAGTCCTCGTGCATCTCCACTGAAACCGGGGAGAGCCAGTTTAGCAAAATCCGCGTGGGGCTTATTTTTAAACCCTTTCAAAATCGCAGAGGAATGTTCGTCAGATTGCAGATCCCCGACGCAAAACAACTGCAAAGTGCGCCAGCGTTTTCTTCGAGCGGATGCTGAGATAACGTTTCATCCGTTTTTTTGGCTGGAGGATGAGCGGGGGACATCCTGGACTTTCGTCGAGGCTGTGGGATGGCGGGTTTGGAGGAGGGATGGACGTGCCATCTAGCGGCTGCTCGTCCCGAGTGCTTGGACAATCTTATCCCAGATTCTTAACAGGGTGTCCTCGTTTCTCTCTGGAAAGTGGAAAATAAAGCAACGGGGAGTGGTATCTGAAAATCTTAAGTTGTCCAGCTGTTCTATACGGCACCAAACTGGGATGTCTCTGTAGCAGGATTTGCCCCAAACCGGTGTTTCGATCAATCGAGTGGGGGTTTGTCCGGTGTCACTTGCACTGGCCCAAGAAAAGGGGCTCCTGCCGCTTGCTGTGGGTGAAGGCTTCCCTTTCCCCAAGCTTTTCTCCCTCTCCCACTTGTGAGGCTTTCCCCCCCCTCCGTGCCCCACTCCTACCCCTTTGGGATGCCCTCAGCGGCTCCTTTCACTCCCTGGTGCAGGGGTGGCAGCGCTGCAGAGGAGGCTCCGGAGCGGCTATAAACAACTCTTTAACTCTCCTCCTCATGCCAAAAACTGACTAAGGCTGCTATGAAAGGGATGTTAGATGTGGGAAAGCAATTTGCAACCCTCAGGATCCTGCTTGCCACCAGCAGAGTTTCCCCAGCGAGAAGAAGGCAGAGAGGCAATACTCCACGCTGTCTCTAGAACACCCTCCACCGAGCCGGCACTGAGCGATCCCATACATCAGGCCAATATCAAATGCAACCGCAGAGGAGGCTTTCCCTTATCTTTCAGGACAATTACGAAGCTATACATCACTTGAGCAGTCTGGGAACTCTGGGAGATTGTGGTTTCTGGTGAAACGGGGAAATCTTTTCATGGTTAGCGCTGGCAATGAAATTTGTATCCCACCTCCATCTGGGCTGAGCCACGGGTGATCGTTCTCTGAGAGATGAGCTTCTCTCGACGTCAAAGGGCAAATAAATAAATAACTATGTGTGAACGCACGTTTCAAGGGAAAAAACATACTTTTCCCCCCTTCTTCCCTGCTGCCCCTCATTTTGCCTTGGAGAAGTTACAGGTTTCCTCAGGTCCTCTGAGAGGCTGAAAACTGTCCAAAATGTGCTTCAGGAAAGTGATCGCTCAAAGTGAATCAGCTTCCAGGGTCTGCTCACCATCTGTGCGCCTTTAGGAGATTGTCACACTTTCGGCTGGCTTCATCCATCTCTCTAATTCCTTGGTTACAGTCAAAACAGTTTCAAAAGGGTTCGGTTCCCACAGTGGGAAAGTAACTGGGGCGCTGCCTGCTAGCACCGCTTCACCCAAGAGCAGCTGATGCCTCATGGAAAACTTGGAAAAGCAAATTTCTCGTCTGAGGAATGTAGCTTCCATTTGGAGAATTTTTCGCTCCCTTCTGCTTCTGTATTTGTAAGGCCATTTGTAAGAGAAGGGGATCCTACTTTCCTGGAAGGATGCACTGCTTCTGGTGAAGTCACAAGCATCTGTGGCATCGGTTCCCCCACCCTGAACAGTTTGGACTGGTTGATTTTCAGGCAGAAGGAGTCTGATATGATGAGCCATGGCTTTCTGGTCTGGCATGTTTTGAATTATTATTCCGCCTCTGTTACATTTTTCACAGAAGTGCCCCAAGCCACTGACAGACTCTGTTTAGCAATAAAGAAATAATCGTCTCCGCAGCAGCTAATGGGATGCCAACAAAGATGCTATGTGGTTGAGTCATCTTCATGTTGCAATAGGGCTGCCCAGCTAGCCACCCTACGAGATTTAACAGGCCCAGACTTTTCAGCTGGGATAATTCATCTCTTGCAGTCTCGCTCAATAAGCTTCAGTAACTAGAAGGGTGAAAAAAGAGCCCCTTTCATTGCAGAAGACAACTGATGGTCTCACCACCTAAGGTGCTGACTGTCCCAGTATGTATCTTCATTAAATGTGGCAGTCAGTGAGGAGGCTTGGGAAAAAAAGCAGTCCTTTCATTGTCTGAGAGCTCGGGGAACCATCCCATAGCACCCAGCCATCTGTCGCAGACAGCTCAGACTGTTGGCCAAGAGCTGGATTTCTGGTGGCAGCCAAAAGAGCCCTGGTAAGTCCAGCTCAGCTGCCACCGTGTCACAAAGTCTCTCACATAGTTTGGTCGGTGCTGGAGACTGGGTGGATGATGCTTGAGGCCTGATTTTGAACACTTGTGTCACGTGGCTGGAAATCTCTGCATTTCTTTGGGGGTCAGCATGCTGGTCGTGGGCACCCAGGCGGTTTTGGCACCCTACCACGGATACCATAAGGTAGGGATTCACCCATCCCACACGCTTGACCCAGCCACTGGGTGGGATTAGAGATACAAAGAGAAAGGGAGAGCTCTCTGTGGTGGGTAAATCTCTTTTGCTTCTCTGAGGTGCTCTAGAAAGTTTCAGAGGACCAAAGGATGTTGGTTTCCCTGGTCCTCCTTGAAGGAATGAAAATGAAGGCTGTTCTACTGGCTTGGGTTTTTTTTCCTTCAGAGAGCTTATGGATCTGCCAGGGTAAAAAGAGACTTAGAAATTGATAACCTTTATGGTTTTAGGTTCTGTTGTCAGTCAACAGAAAGCTAGAAACTGGAAAGCCCAAAAAGAGCAAGCAGAGATTCAGAAAATCTCTGGAAATAAAGTGGGGAGTTTTTGGTCCCTTGCAAGATGGACCTTTACATGTTGGGGAGGGACTCTTTACCAGCGAGTAGACGATAGCATGAGGGGGAATGGATTTAAACTGAAAGAGGGAATATTTAGGTGAGATACTAGGAAGAAATTCTTTGCTGTGAGGGTGGTGAGAGCCTGGCCCAGGTTGCCCAGAGAAGCTGTGGCTGCCCCATCCCTGGAGGGGTTCAAGACCAGGCTGGATGGGGCTTTGAGCAACCTGGTCTGGTGGGAGGTGTCCCTGCCCAGGGCAGGGGGGTTGGTAATCGATGATCTTGACGGTCCCTCCCAACCCAAACCATTCTGTGATTCTGTGATTCTATGATTGATTCCTAGGGGCTGCCGGTCCATCTCCGAACCCGATTCCGCCCTCAGCCCCGGGGGCTGTGTCGGGACCCTTCCCAATTTCCAGCCCTACAGCAGCAACGGTCCCACCGCCATGCTGCCATCTCGTGGGCGTCGGGCCTCGGTCCGTCCCGTCCCGTCCCGTCCCGTGGGCGACCCGGCGTGGGCAGCCTCAGGTGCAGGCCCGACCCCCTTCCTCCCTCCCCTTCCCCGCGGGGCTAACGCGAAACACCCCAAGAGCGACCCACTTCCCAGCCGGTGGGGGTGGGTTGGTTTTTGGTTTGTTTTTTTTTTTGACGTTAAGGCATCCTAGAGGGAAGACCCCCAAAAGCCCATTAATCACTTCAGGATGTCTTAGACACGGGCAATAACACTGCGGAGAATTCAGGCCCTCTGACACTCCGGTGCAGTATCTGAGCTTTTAACAATAACAGTCAACACTGCTGATGCCTGTGAAAATACAGATGTAAGCCAGCTGTCTGTCAGGGTGAAAAATGTGTTTGTCTTTTCGTTTCAACGTGTCATTTCCCTCTTGGACATTTGCTGCGTTGCTGCCAGGATATCACGTGCTTCCAGCACAGACTCTAACCCGGGAAGATGAACCACGTTCAGATGGAGGGCGGGTGTCCCTCTCCCGTTTCTGCAATTTTTTCTTCATCTGAAGCTGAACAAAACATATCTGACTTAATTCCTTCTTTTTTTTTGCTCGCATATCTGGCTTAATTCCTTCTTTTTATGCTCACAGCAATGAAATAATTTCCAATATCTGTTTCTAGCCAAAGAGAATCACAGATTTATCCACCAAAGGGTCATAGGAGGGTTAAAAGAGAGTGTGTGTGCTGGGGGGTGGCAGCCCATGAAGCATCTTGATGTTTAGATGAATGCACGGAAGCCTGAGATTAATAAGAGGAAGTGGAAGCCTATATAGTGATAAAAAGCTAATAGGCATAGAATAGGCTTATGGTGGGATAACTGGTACAACTGGCATATCAGTAGAAAAGGATGGAGTTTGGAAAGGTGAGAAGGGAAGCGTTGGGTTAGCTCTCAGCTCCAGAACACAGAGGGAGGAAAAGCTTTTGAATGTGTGATCACAGGATAAGGAGCTCAGGTCCTCTCAGGGTAACTATCTACTGAGGACAGGCCACTCAACATGTGCAGGTAGAGATGGCATTTTGTGAGCTACTGGGAGGAGCCTCCAGGAGGTGATGCTCTCCAGGAATTTTCACTCTTCAGCAACCTGTTGAGAAAGTAACAAACCAAGAGACAAGCGGCTTCATTGCAGGAAATGAAATGGCTCCGGAACACGTCCCCCAGCCTTGATGTGCTGCTGTTCATGCCACTGAAGTCGTGGGACATTCCCTGACACAGTTTTGTCCTCAGGTACCTGTCCCTGTCCCAAAACAATTCCCAAACACTGCTTGGAGTTAGCAGGGAGCAGCAGCCGGGTCCCCTGGGCATGGTATGGCCTCCCAGTTTTGGAGGGGAGTTTAGCTGTCCAGATGTGGGCCACTCTCTGCCAGCGGTCTCTGTTTTAAAGAATAGCTGTGGACACGTTTCGTGTGCAGTGAAATGTAGGCAGAGTGTTCAGCAAGCTCCAGGAATGTGCCAATGATGTTTTCTTGATGTGTAGGTATAAAAAAAAAAACAAACACCAAAACTCCAGCAGAGAGAGTAGGGGGAAGATTTCTACTGCTTTGGAAATAAATGGCTGGAAACGCAAAGGAGGAAATTGAGATGAGGGTGGCAAAATGACGGTGTTTATGATCCATAAGAAAGGGAAGAGAGCAGCCAGTTCAAACCAGTGCACTTAAAGGAGGCAGATTTCAATAACTTCAGAAGACAGGTAGGTAAGATCTTGTACAAAGACAGTTTATAGGGAAAAGGAATTAAGGAAAAACGACCTTTTTTTTATTTTTTTGAGAAACAAATACTGCAGATAGAAGAGTAAACTATTCCAAAACAGAGGAAGAAGAAGCAATGGTAATAAACTGACTTGGTTAAACTGCATGCTATGCCTTGACTTCAAACGCTGGAATACACACAAGCAGTGGAAATCGGGCTGGGCTGCTAAGATGAAAATAAGGCATGTGACAGTAAAAGACAAAATCAGGAGACAAAGGCACAAAATGACAGTGAGAAGTCACTCTGTAAGAGGAAAACAAGAAAGTGCTGAAGGAAAGCTATTGACAGATGGTCTCCTGAAGGTCGAAAGCCTTCATTGACAGTAATGACTACAATGGCTTAAATAGTGTATGGAAAAGAAAAAGATAAGATCTCTTGCTAGAACAGGGGAAGAAAAAGCAAGGGAGTACTTAGATAAATTAGAGCCTTTCCAATCAGCCACATCATTCATCTGTAGCACCCAACTAAAGCACTCTCACACCAGTTGCAATTACTCTGCAAAAACTCACAGAGTTCAGGTGAGGACTGAGAAGAGGGGGAAGGATAAGCAGCATTCCTGCCTCTAAAAGAGCACAGCTGGGATCACAGACGTGACATGTTGGCTTCAATTCCCAGAATAGGACTGGAACAAATAATAAAAATAATCCATAAGGACCTAAAAGTTAACAATGCAAATAACAGCCACATGGATTCCTCCAGAACGCACTGAATTTGAATTACTTCCCTCTCTGACAACATAACAGGCCTTATACTTGGATAGAAGGGAACTAGTAAGTGTTTTTCTATAGTAATTTTAACTAGGTTTTTGATGCTGCCTCATAAAGGCAAGCCAGGGAGACGTGGTCTAGATTAAATCATCGTTTAGTCAGTGTAAAAAGGCAGGAGCAGTGCCCTTAGATAATAGTTTACCATTAACTTACTGTGAAAGTGGTATTCTTTAAGAGTCTGTCCTGAGTTCAGCAACATTTCATTAATGATCTGGATGTCGTATATTGAAGATTTTTATAACATCAGTGTGGGAGAAGCTGCAGAACAGTAATATCTAGAAGAACAAATTGGAGAAATGGTCTGACAAAGAGACATAAGGTTGTTCACTTAGGATTCCTTACTAAATGTTACACTCAGTCAGGAATAGTCACCTGGACAATAAATTGATAGGTTCTGCGGGAAAGATCTTGTGCTTCTAGCAGATCATAACTGAACACAGGTCAACAACATCTTGTTGCTGCAAAGAAGACAGAGGCAATAGGGAGCTCCAGGATTAGGACTTTGCCTGCAAGACAGAGGAGCACTGCTCCTCCCAGCATGGAGGAAGACCAGGCTGGATGGGGCTCAAGAACCATTTCAAGACCAGGATGGATGGGGCTTCGAGCAACCTGGTTTAGTGGGAGGTGTCCCTGCCCAGGGCAGGGGGGTGGGAACTAGATGATCTTGAAGAACCCTTCCAAATCTAACCATTCTATGATTCATTCTATAGACCAGATTCTGGGTGGGTGAGGGAGAATGAGACCCCAGAGCAATAGCTACAAAGGGAGATCTTGAAAATGTGGCCTACGAGAAAAGATTGAAGGGGAGACCGAGGTGAGATGACTACCATGGTTTGCTCTGGATTGACTGGCTTTCTCCTGGGTGACTGGGATACAAGCGAGCAATGTTCCCAGTTGGCAGATTTAATGTGATTGGACTGTATTAGAGGTTGAAGGAGGTGGCTTGAATAGATACAGGTTGCTGCGTGCCAGTTGATCCACTGCCAGAGAATTATCCCCAGCACATTTAATTTCCTACTATAAACTTGGATAATAAGTCTTCAAATACATGAAAGGTGACTTCACCGAGGAAGGGAATCCCCTGCTCTCCATCACTTAGGTATAGAGCTAGAAATAATAAACACAGTATCCAGCCAAAAATTTATAGTCTGGAGGTTAGAAAAAACTATTCGGAAGCACCGGAATACATTGCCTTCAGGAAGGCTCCATCACTGAAGGCTCCTGAGGAGAAACTGGGTAAATATCTGACAGGGAAGCCTGAAGAACAGTAGATCCTTTCTCATGGCAGACGGATGGACTAGATGTCTTTCAGGTTCCCCTCCAACCCCAGTATCTGCTCTTCTCTCAAAAGCCAGAGATGAGCAGTTAAATAGGTACAATTCTCCGCTTCCATTGATTGAGAAGTAGGATCTCTTGCAAAGAGACTCTCCTTTGTCATTTGTTCTCACAGTATTTCAGTGCATAATTCTAAGGTAATTTCTAAATTCCTCAGAAATGAATGGCAGTGAATTAGCTTTCCCAGTGAGGACTCTGTCATTTAACATGGACACTTGGAGGGGCTACTTTGTGTTCATGGTTCTGCTTTGATCTTTTGGAAATTGTGATTTCCTGGCGATTTTGACAAAGATCACTGATATAAAGAGCTTAGACTCCCTCAGGACCTCACGACCAGTGCAGATAGGTCCAACCAAGAACTAATTGAACTGGTAAGGTTAAAAAAGCATCCATAAACTATATAAAGCCATTTGAGTGACTATCAGGGAGACAACCATTGCAATCTGGCTGGCTCCTTTTTATGTTTTAGTACAGCTCTGCCGTCATCCTGGGAAGCACTTCAAGCCAAGAGCTTCTCATACCTAGAGAATGATTTAAGCAACGTAGGAGCAAACAGAGACAATCCATCAGCCAGGGCGGAGATGTTGTCTGGAGACCTGCAAGTTAAAAAATAGTTTTTGGTTTTGTTGTCTAACAGATCTGCTCAATTCTGTAAATACATGTAAATATCTTTGACAAAGACAACTATCTCAGGTCTGTTCCAATTCATTTTAGTTCAAGAAGGTAATAATTCCCCCTGGAGTCCAAATCGTCCAGATCGCTCAGGCTCCATGACAACCTGCACGGAGGAAGTTGTGTTGGGGTAGCTGGCCGCTCTGTCTCATTTTTTAGAAGTCAGAAGAAATTATCTTGACATTCCTGGAGGGGAAAAGTTGCCAGAAGTTTCTTCTCCATGAGACACGGAGATTTTTCCTTTCAGTGAGAGTGAAATCTTTTTTGACGTGCCGTATTTTCACACAAAATGGAAATCTTGAATTTCCAGCTATTCCTGGCTGGTCAGTTAGCTCCTTCCAAAAACTGCCTGCTCTATAAAAAGACAAAATCACTTCAAAGTTTGGAAGAATTATAGCCACCTCGGGGGTGGAGGGCTGGGGCGCAGACATCGCAGCTCAGAGGTTCAAACTTGCTCGCTTAATCCCTTTGGCTTCAGAATTCCGTGCCCTGGTGCTACAATTGCCTTTGAAAATACTTTCCTGAATTATTTTGTCTTAGTCATACAAGAAATCTACCACAAAGGCAGGTGTGAGACCCTATAATTTTCAGTATCAGCACAGGGAAAGTTATGTATTTGTTTTCCTGCCCACCTGCTCTGCAGCAATGATGGGACCTAAAGCAGTGTTTTCACTCAGTTTCTATGGTTTAATAATCATCAAATTCTCATACAGCCTGAGCCAAGTTTCTCTGTTAACCAGCCTGAAACATCTTTGCTCCTGAGATGAAATAAGATCAGATTCATTAAGTCCAGTCCAGCCTGGCCGTAAGGAAAAAGATACAGATATTTATTTGAAAAGAAAATTCCTAAAATTCCTTCATCCCAGATAATTTATTCCTGCTAAATATCATGCAATGCAAATGTATATGGGTCATAGTAATTTTATGAATCAGAGCTTGGGAAAGCTGATTAATGTGTAATGGGCCCTGTATCATGGGCCAGGGTACAGGAGAATGGTGTGGCAAGAAACTCCGTTGATGATTTCAGGTTCTGCTGCTACTTAGGGAATCACCTCCATGAAATCCACTTAAAAATAAATAGAATAAAGCCACACACCTCTTCAAGCAGAACCTTTAGCCAGTGAGTTATTCACAAAACACGAAGTACTTTGGATTTTCAATGGTTGAGAATATTTTGAGTTTGACAGTAAAGTAATAAAATAATAAAAGGGGGTTTTTTTCCCTTATCCTCCATCTATTTTTCCTTCAACATTAATCATAAGATAGATGAGGGGAAAAATGTAATTCTAAGTTTTGTATTGTATTCATGATGAATTTTTTCCCTGTAATATATACAGACAATTGATATTCATATCTTTTGAAGATTTTCTTCTTATCTTTGTAACAAATGGGACAGACACACAGTGAGTATCAACACACACGACAGAGCTATTTTGTGAATCCAAGTATACAAGGGGCAGACAGTTGTGGGTGATGCTTTATCTGTTTCAGTCTGCCAGGGAGCTGGGCTAAGACCCGTAAGACACATTTCACCTTTTTTTCTAGACACATCTTTTTTATTCTAAACATATTATTTTATTCTAAAAGATGGGAAAGAGTTGTTTCTAAAGAAGAAACACTCACATATTGGGCATTGTATTTTTAGTGAGGAGCATTATGGTCAACCACCAACACCTTGTAAAATAATCAACCAAACCTCTTTTTTTTTTTAAGAAAAAAAAAGAAGGGTTCCTTTTGTTCAAATTCCACATATAATGTACGGCTTTAAAGCAGACTGGCACTGAGTCAGGGCTGGCCTCAGCAACGTGAATAATTACACCAAACCATTTTCAATATTGGCAAAGCTTTGTTCATGTTTATTCAAGGAAGATGCTTCTGGAGAGGGAAAAAAGGCCTCCCAGTTACAGAATTACAGAATCAGTTGTCCCACTGGAAGGGACTCGGGGTTTACAGGGTCAGTAATTCTCCAGGTATTGCCTCTGTGACATTAAATAAGTCAGCTGGGGCTCGATTTCTTCAGAAGCACCCACCAGGCTACACTATGTACCCATTAGCAAGAGGTGGGGATGGCCAGCGTGGTCAAAAATCGGGTCTCAATCTCCTTGTGCCTCAGTTGGCCTGCACTAAAGCAGCAACGATGTTTCCCCCCCAGTATGAAAAGCTGAATTTACATGAATGAGGTGAAAAGGGCCGTTTCAGTCCAGCCCAGAGCTCTGCTCCTTTCCCCTGGGGGGCGGCTGCACAGCAGCTCATCGCATTAGCTGCAGCCGCGTAGATCTACATTATCAGCCCTCAACCCCGACCTCGCAGCAGTCTCCCAAAGCTCGGTGTGGACCAGATCCAGGTACTTTAGCAGTTTTTACAGCTTGTGCTGTTTTACAACTCTGTGCTGCCTCAGGCAGGCTGTTACCCGTACCCAAGCTAGCAAGTTTAAAGCCGGCTTAGCATTTGAGGGAGGTCATCCTCCCCCTCTGCTCTGCCCTGGGGAGGCCCCATCTGGAGCACTGGGTCCAGTTCTGGGCTCTCCAGTTCAAGAAGGACAGGGAACTGCTG
>JAOXJK010000040.1:21786371-21798458 GCA_025774025.1 Xenus cinereus | reverse complement strand
AGTAATTTTCTCTCGCACCTCTTTTTTTTTTTTCTCTGAAGCCTGACACATGGGAATGGTGCATTGATCCATGGATTAAACTTAGTTACCTTGGCAAGCAATTGTGCCTTGAGTGCCAAGATAACCAGGTCAAAGAGGGAAAAGCATGAATATTAAAAAAAACAATGTTTGACTGACAAAAGCAATTTTGAAGAGATGTGCAGGGTAAGGGGAAGCGAGGAGGAGAGCCCTGGTTTACACTAAAAGCTCCGTTATACAACTTAAACATTACAAATGTTGGTTTTGCTTCGCCGCCCGCTGTTTTGTCCAGATGGAATAGCCTGGAGAGGGTATTTAATACGTACTGTCACTGGAGAGCTCCAGCCTAACGCTGGTGGGAGCAGACCTCTGTCTGCTGCTGAGAGTCCCCGTGGCCACCTGGCATGCAAGCCACGGGAGCTGGTGCCATGAGAGGGCTGTTTTGCCCCATGAGCCAAAAAGGGCAGCAATAGCTCTTTCTTCCTCCTCTATCTTCCTCAGCTTTCCTGCCCTCCCCTGCCCTGCTTGTTTCCAGGACCGTGACAGGGGCAACAGAGCCAAAGGCAAACAGCGTTTGAGATGTGCTGGGCTCTGAGTGACAGCCAGATTCATCTCAGGGATGCACTTGTGAAGACAAACAAGGACCATGTGGGTGCACCATCCCCTCTGGGCAACTTTAGCTGACAGCTGCCTTCCTGGGGAAGAGTTCAAGGAATATTTTCTGAAGAAACTCACACACCCCTTGGAAAGCTCCGTTTTTGTCAGAACAATTTCAGTCACGGGAAAGGGCTAATTTCAAAGACTGTTCTGGTCTGAGGACCAGAATTTTGAGAAGAAACAGTGGTCATCCTATCCTCTTTCAGCGTCTCCGGCAGGAAAAGGTAAGAGCTCTCCCACAGTTAGTTGATATAAAGCCAAAGTGAAGATCCAAGTGAAACATTTTGATCGACCATAGTTGTGTTTGTTTTTCCTGTGGCTCATGGACACGCAGAGAAGTTAGAGAGCTTCCTTACCTCAGGACAGAAGGGCAGAGACTGTCCATGGCCAATGCCCAGCTGTCCCTCCCCAGAGGACCAGGATACCTTGGCAGAAGCAATCCTTATCCCCTGGAGCATTCCCAGTGCCACCTTTTCAAGAGTCTTTACAGAACCTGGGATGCTTCTCAGCCAGAGGTAGGGAGTGAATGAGGGCTGGATTAGCTTTTTTCAGTCCCTAAATTGCCGCGGCCCCACAGGAATGAACAAGGACTCTTGCAGCAGTGGATAATCAACACCTCTCATGCAGCGATTTCCAAGCACTTGAAATAGAAATAAGAGTGGCCTGGCAAGCCCAGCCCAAAGGTCTGCCATCCCAGCATCCTGTCAATGTATAAAAACAAGGAAACCTACAGAAATCACTATGAATTTTAATGGGTATGGTGAGGGACTGACATTTGGTGAGCACCCGAAGAAATCTCAGTATCTCAATCCCACTAATCCAGTCAACTAACTCAGCATCCTTTGGGATTCCTAATTCTCTCCTGCAAGGGAGGCAAACGTTATCCTCCTAACTACTTTATTGGTGTAGTACAAAGGTGCAACAACATTGAGACAAAATATTTGAGGGAAGGCTAGAGACCAAGATACATGCTTCTGTGAGCACAAGAAATTATGGCAGTACATTTAAAGAAGCTAAGAAGGTTTACTTAATTAACCCGTTGCTAGATTTGGTACAGCGAGTTTCAAGAAAGACACCAGTTTGACATACTGGTTTTCCACATCCTACACATTTCTCAGCATGCCTTTTAATTTATTAAAATCACAGGGTGTTGGTTTTTTTTTTTGTCTCCATAGGAGAGTGTGACTTCTCAAGTAATGTTGGAATAGCATCAAGCCATTTGCAGCTCCACCAATATCAGATCTTGACATCTGTCTTCCGCAAGTGCATCAGCCAGCAACAAAGAACTTTAAAAAGTTGTAATACCACAACACAAACAAGTTTGCAAAGTAGTCACACTAGGGGCTCTGATAACCCCGTGATGGTGCAGAAAGACCTCCAGACATTTCAGGAGTGCAATCTTTTGACCACTAAAATGGGGATTACCATCGAGCTTGACAATAAACTTGGCTGAATAACACAGACCTCGTTTCAACCCAGAGCTCTTGGATCTCCAAACGACAGCTTGCCAGATTTACATCTGTTTCCTCTATGGGGGAATGTAGACTCCTTTTCTAACCCTTTGAGCTTAGTTTTCCTTCTCGTCTTGGCTTTGCTGCCAGATGATAAAGATTTAATTCATTTATTACCATTACAATCCATCTGGTTTTGAGCACAGAAGCAAGCTGAGTTTTCAGAGTAGCTTCTGTTCCTAGGAGAAAATTAGTGTCTTCACCTATCCTACTCTTCTTCTCTCTTGGGCACAAAATTGCACTAAACAGTGAGGGTTATCCTGGTCCTCCATCTAACCTGTTCCGTAGCGTGGACTTGGAAATGTAGAAGGATGGCTTTTCCTCCCTCCCTTCTTCTGTCCAGGGGACTCTGACCTGGAAAGTTTCCACTTTATCTTCATTCTCGACTGGGTTTATGCTTGGGTTTTTTTAAAGTTCTATGGGGATAGAGAGCAAACTACCAAAGTTCAATTGCTGCAAAGCAAGCACAGCCCTGCCATTCCCTTTGGTAGCCCCAACTTCTTGCTAACCTCCTCTACAGACAACCTAGTGACATTATATTGACTCACAGGCAAAATCTGTGCTCGTTACAGGTATCACGGGCTTTTTTAATGTAGAACGAGAGAACTAGCACTACTAAGTACATAGGCTAGATTTCATCTGGGCTGACACATATTACTGCTGTAGAAATTTCTTCTGCGCTGCAAAGGCAAAGCATAGGCTATTATTTACTCCTGCTGTGTGCTGTTAGAAAAAAAATATTACACCCCAAAATTGGCTGCTTTCCACTGATGTCTGAAATACCCAAAGCATTTCCCTTGCCCTCTGTTTCTAAGAGCTCTGTGATCTCTGGATGAAAGCTACTAGATATATGTCAGTTAATTATTCTTATCAAACCAAGTTCTTCAGTCATCCAAAAGCTCTCACTCAACAGTTGCGGCACCTCTCTGTGGTACATCAAACTTTCTCCATCTTCCAGTACAGCTCCATGGGCAGTATTTCTCTAGAATAAGAGCAGGCAGCATTTTAAGAATGTACTGTGGGTTTTCTCTGATATTTGCAATGCCTGTAGCCAAAGGTAGAGACTTAGAGATTATCACATATTGATCAAGCGTAACAGGCATTTTATTCCAGAAATTCTGATATTAATATTGAGGAAAGTGTATGGAGAAAAAGATAGATGTCCGTGATGAGATACCAACGCTTCAGAAACGCAACCAAGCAGTGTGTGTTTTCACCTTTCACTTTATGTGCCCATTTCAACCAGAGCTGTTGAACTTTCTGCAAGCGGAGTTGAAACTCGGGGTTAAAGGTCGCAACTAACAATCCAGGCACTTCTCTGACTGGGCTGCAAAAGCAATAAATAGAGTCAAAACATGAGAAAAAAACCTTTTCAGCTCATAGCTTACCTGCTCCAGGGGTTTGCTAGAGTTGGATTGAGGGGATAAAAGAGAGTGGGAGAGACCCAGGACTGGGGCTCGGAGCTGGAAAAAGAAACAACAGTGAAAAGGTCAACGTTCAGATGATGGTATCACATCCTCCTTTCATCCCTGCAGTTCACACGAAGGCCGGGATCCTTGCTTTGCTTTACTTTGGGGAAAACTCTTGCTTTATTTGTTCATGTTGAACTGCTATCGGAGCTCAATGTCTCAGTGTTGTGTTTTAATAACATCAGTTTCCCTGGACCAGATACATATGAAGTCAGTTAGACGAGTCTATAAACAATGGATCCAAGTCACGCAACGCAACATTTCTGATGGCAAGATAACCTTTTCGAGGGCGAAGTTAGCGAGGTGAGGGGTTGGATTCCTCTGCCAGGCACGAAGGGAAACCTTCAGCGTTCAGAGCTGCTCCAGTGGGATGAGCTCTGTCTCCTCTTGTTTTGGGGGAACGGCTCCCTGGTTTGTTTTTCCACTCCCCAGTCAGCACGCTGGGTGACTTGTCTGAATTCTGGCCGCCCGGAGCATACTTTGTTGACAGTTCATTTAAGGAGATCTGCACAGAATATTTTCCTTTGAAATCAGTTGAGAAGAGGAGTTACGCTGAAGTTTTAGTGAGTGCTATAGCTCTTCATTTTTATTTTGGAGTTTTAAAAAAGCGACACATGTGGGAAGACGTTTCCAAACCAAGAAATGGGAAGGTTCATTTAGCGCAGTATGAGAAAGGTCAGAGAGGAAGGGAGAAGGATGGAATCAGCCAGATGGAGATTTTGGAAAAAGCTTTCCTCAATTCCTTGCATTTATAGTAACTTGTTAACAAAGATATTAGTCTTTAATACCTAAGGCAAACAAATATTCAAGGATCCAATATGAAATTTTTCTGAAATTTAAATTTCTCCCCTGCCTCTTAGTACCTAACACAAGGGAAAACTTAAAAAGGACAATCTGCAGCTTTACCTTGTCACCGCAGCTGATGAACGTGGTTACTGCCACATGTGAAGGGATCTAGCCTTCAAATGTATAACCACCACCCATCTTCCACCTACAAGTGCTCTAATTGCACGTCTCGGCATGAAGATCATTCCTACACCTTGCTCAGGAAAACTATGCTCTGAAGATCTTTGGTGTGCTTGTGACTGTGTGGCCACACGTGAGATGGGTACAGAGCCAGGCAGGCTTTTTCATAGCTGCAGCAAAGTTTAAGTGCAAAGCTACGTAGATCACGAGGTGCTGATGTGTTTTAGCTCACGATTCAAGTCCCGGTATGATGGTGTTAACTTCAGTTGCATTTGTTGAGTGTGAATTACAGTGAAAATAAGCCTTCGCTGCAACAAAGTTAGGAGTTCCCAAAGTGAACGTGGACTTTCTTCTATAGGTACCAGGAGCAGTCTTGCCATCCTGGCACAGGGCTTCATGCTTCCTGTGGGCTGATTTACTCTCTCTGCATCAGTTCAGAGGAGACTGGATGGAGGAATTTGCTCCAGCTCATAAAATCTGTGAAGATTTAGGCCTTCAGCTCAATCTTAAGGCTCATTCTGTAGATGCTCAGACCAGAGATTACAGTTGTCATCCAATATTTTTTTTTTTATTAGGAGTGAGCCATAAATAACTTACATAGATCTTTAACACAACCTGCGCCTCTCTAGCTCTCATCATTTGTAACAAGTGGTACCCAAGTTTCATTCAGGGAGAGCAGGCAAAGGAGAAGGACATCATGCGGAGGGGGACCAGACAGCAAATTCAAGTTCTTCGTCTCTCCCACCGCCCTCTAAAGCAGGCCCTCGTTCACGTCCACAACAAGACGACCCTGGAATAGACCCCTGCAATGGCTTTCCCATTCAAGGGGTGGTCTGGAGCAGGATTACAACTGTGGGGGTTTCCAGACCCTTGTCTAGCCGCCAGCTTCAGGTTTGGCTCACAGCTCTGCCCCCGGAACGTGGTGACAATCGCAAGATTCCTTTGAGGACAACACATAAAGGCTACGTTGGTTGCAAGTGGTTGCCTGCTGCGTTTTATCGGCTTCTGCTTCATGTTGCGGAGAAACGAGTTCATGTTGCTCCGTACTCAGGGCTTGATAGAGCTACCCTGGCTGCACTAGATTATCCCGCTGTTCCAGGCACAGAGGGTCCAAACTGAATGCAGGTCTCACTGTCCAGACTGCCCTGCTCTATTTTAGATGAATGGTGATGCTACTAAAGTTAATTACCAGCCCGTCCCTCTGTGCATATAGCTGTCTGTCTGCTTTTCTCTACAGAAAGGGAGCTGACATCCCACATATGTTTGCAAAATATTTGTTTAATTAAGCAAAAATTAATTGACATAATGAGAGTTCACTTAGAGTTTCCAGTGGCTTCCACATATACATATAAAGCCGGGTTTTGGAAAAGGGCTCTGGCTGAGTATCCCGGGGATCTGGATTCAATTCTCAGCTTTGCCGTAGGCTTCCTGTTTAACCCCAGGCAAATCATGCAAGGCCAGGTCTGTACGGCACCAAGGTATTTGATTCCTAAATGTTTATCGATTTCTTCTGTAATCAGGGCCCTGGTGCCTCTCTGCCTCACTTTATCCACCTGTAAAAGGGAGATAACTCAGCATCTCCTCATGCACCGTGGCTGGAGGGTTTGTTTCAAGCAAAGGCTACTTCTGGCTCGGCATCTGTATGGCAGTAAGATGACCCAGTAAGAGAAACTGGGTCTTGATCTCATTTGATTTTCTGGGTGCTGCTCAGCTATAAATAAAAATACCCCTTAGTGCAGAGACAGTGATGTGCGCACAGACGCTTAAGTTGACACGCACTGTTTATTTGTTTGTTACTTAATTTTGTGAGTGGATTATTCTTTTCTTGGAATGCTTGCCATATATTCCCCCCGAGCTACGATACTGTGCTCCAACTGCAATGTTTAACAACAGGAAGATCCCTGACCTTTTGTCCTGACCTAATATTAGCTGAATGGATTACTTTATTTTAACAAGAGGAAAAGTGATTTTTCCCACTTCCCTCTCAGTTTGAGCCTTGTGTAAGAGTCACTGTCTCTCTGTTGAACTCTTCCTTTTTCTGTCTCTCTCCTTTTCTCCTCCCTGCTTTTTGCTGAGCCAAATAGTCTTTTCCACGTGACATTATCCTCCACTGGTTTACAGTTTTATTGTTTAAAACCAGTATCCAGCATTCCCAGTAAGCATTAATTATTGCCTCAATTATGACACACAATGTTTTTTTGGGTGAAATGAAAGCCACTATCGTCAAGAATTCATGACCAGCCCTCTCAGCAAGGAACAGTAATCTATGGAGTAAACATTTTGGAAAGATACCTCACTCCATAAGTCATTGTATTGATTAAAAGCAAAAGGGGGTTAGCTGTGTTAAAGACAAAACATTCTGTAGCCTTTCCAAGCTAATTATTCAACCACAGAGACATTTTACCACCCAGGAACTGCACTCACTTTTCTCTTGAATTCTAAAGGAAATGGCTTTTCTGTCCCTTTGTGTTGGCTGTCTCCTGGGCCAGGGTGGCCAACGTCAACTACAAAAGCCCAACACAAAATGCCTTGCCCTGACATGGCCCAGGAGGAGACCCTCATTGCCACCTGTTGCTTCACACTTCTTTGTGAAGGCTTCCGGGGTGATCCACCACTCTCCAACACTCAGCACATCCATCTTGGTGTGGGGTTTCCCCCAGTTGCTTCCCCCCGTTGGGAAACGCCTGTGTATCCTATTTAATACTGAGTTGCTGCAGCCTCTGGTTGGGCTGACGTGTTCTCCTCTGTCTCATCCCTGACCTCCCGGAGCCTCGGGGCAGAAGAAAAAAGCAGGTGCCACAGCAGGTTCAAGTTTTTCTTCCTACGCCTTTTATCCCCAAAGGGTTTTTAAAGAAGTGGCCGAGCTGTTCACCAGCAGGGACCTGGCCTGCTCTTCAGTCCCGCTGGATTTCAAGCTCTTCTTGCCAGGCTGCCCTGGTGCTGGTTCAAACACATGTCATCACATGCAATATGGACACAATACCCTCATTCCTACGGGCTCCAGGACCCAGCAGAAGAAAGCGCAGGCAGAAGATCAAACATGGAAGGAACAGAAGACAGAGGAGCTGCTGTTGCTGTCTGTGTCTGGAACAGAAAAATGAACACAAGGGAAGAGACAGGGCAGGGGGATAATTACTTTCATCCCAATTTTATTCCCACAATTCCCAACCACTTTTGAAGCCAATTTTCCTTTAATAAAATATACTATTAATGACTCAAGTAGAAGCCTTTTGTGCAAGACAATACCCAACTCTCCAGATGGAATTATTTTGTGTTCTGCACAATATACATGTATGTATATTTATATACATAAATTGAGCTGTGAGCATGGCCTATATTACCCTATTTTGCAAATCGAGTAAGTTATTTCAAAATATGTTTAACATACTTGATTTCTTTGAAACTAATTCTTTCATAGCTCTCCCCCCCTTCCAGCTCTCCCTACCCCCTAAAGAGAAACACAAGCCAAACAGAAACAAGGACTATTTCCCATCATTTCTGGAAGCCATTCATTTGCTATTTCTGTTCATCAGAGCTTCAGAGTGAAGGAATTTAAAGAGCTACTGATGCCTTTTGCTACTTGGCATATATATCCAATATTGTCTTTCAAGCAGCTTAGACACATCCTTCTTCTCTTTCTTCTTTAACAGCCTGTCAGAGAAATAGGCCTAATTAGTTTATTGTGGGTTTGTGTGTGAAGAAGTTATTGAGGGAGCGCCAAGTCAAAAAGTCAAACACAAACTGATTAATTTTCACAATGCACCCCTCTGAGGTGGGGAAGTTCTGACAAATCCACTGGGTGTTCACAGCTATCCCCTGCTCTGCGCGCAGGGGCTGGGAGCCATATGGAGAGCAGAGCCCTGGCACCAGCCCTCCCCGGTTCCCAGAGCTCGGGCTGCGGGTGCTGGGGCTGATGCTGAATTTTGGCATCCCCCAGGAGCTCAGCCCACCAGACCCTTCTCGCCCCGGCGGCTTCTTCTTCTCCACCTATGGAATGGAGACACCTGGTGACAGCCCCTCCTTGGGGGACAGCTTTTTGGGCACAGCAGAACATGCGCATTTCAGGAGCGTGGCACCACAATTTCTTGGCTCACAGGGAAGGTAGCTGGGATTTAACAAGTCATCAGTCCAAGCATGCGTGTGCCCATCACCCTAGCAGGGCACCCAGAGTCCTGGCTGACCAGGAGGGGCTGGGTTGCCTCCTGGCCCAGGTTCCTCCTAGGAATGGCCTCCTCTTCATTGCTCAGTTGCCACCTTCCACTGGCTCCGTTGGCACCAACAACGTTGACCACTCCACACAGGGACCCTACAATTCCTCCCCAGGTTTTTTGTTTGCTGGGTTTTGGGTTTTTTTGCTTTAGGGTTTTATACATTTCACGGTGGTGCTTTCCCTATGGAATCCATGAGCCATGTGTGGTCCCATCTCAACAGTGCCACCTCTGCCAGTGATTTTACCTTTCTTATCTCTCTACAGACCTTCTCATAGCTCTTCTTCAGCACTCTCAATCAAGGTTATGCAGCTGTCGTACCAGGGCAGGGCTTTGCTCCTCGGTGCACAGGCAGCTCAACCCAGAGGGTGGCTACAGCAGTTTCTTGGGAAAGTCAAAAGGAAACGACTGGGAGAGCTGGGGTTATTGTCTAGCAGGAGGCTGGGATAGAATGGTGGCTTTTAGCTCCATGAAACTTCCAGAAAAGAAGTTCATGAGCCGCAGTGGTTCCTGTTTCCAACCAAATACCAATTAAGGTGACCTTTAAGAGTTTGCTTAGCAATTTGCAATGCTGCCCACCGCAGTCGCTCGCTCTCTCAGATGCCGTAGAATACCAGGAGGGAGAAAGGTTTATTTCCCCCAATGGTTTTGTGAAACGTCTTGTGATGCCTTTCAGATCAACAGTTGTTCCCCTGACCCTAAGCTGAGAAACACTGTCCTAAATGATCTCCATAGGCCCCTTCCAGCACTGTTTCCTTTAATTCTAGAAGCTCAGAACCTCTTGAATTTCTGTTGCTATTCCACTGCCACCAGCTACATGCCTTCAGGCTCTCAGGACTATCTTTTGTCCCCTATTATGCTAGCTGGGTAGCTGCAGTAGAACAGAATATTTGTCCAGAAGGGAATTTCTGTTCCTGCCAAAAGAGGTTATTTGAAGCCACAGGGCTGAGAGTGATGGCACCTCAGCCTTCAAAGACACTTGGATTTTTCTCACTCAAAGTTGTTTCCAGGTTACAAGTTCCAGGAACTTGTGCAGGATGCAAGACCAGATCTTCCCCCACTCAAAAAAAACCCACCACAAACTCTTTTCCTCTGAACTTTAGATTGTGTCTCAACAAAGCTATTTACCCCTCTCTCTTTGTCTCTGCTTTAACAATTTTCTCCAGTGGCACATTCTTGACAGTTGCGTGCTTCAAACAGCATCAAAACAGACACTAAAGCAACATTAAGAAGCCATCACAACACACCTGCTTATACTAAGAGCTTCTCAGAGCTGAATTCTCACCTTTCTTCAATATGTAATATATTAATATATATATCAGAACAAGTGACTAGGGGGTGAGAGGAGGAGTTGTTTCTGTGTTCAAGGAAATGACAACCGTAGCCTTGAGGTCACCTACCTGAAGCTGTGGACCCCAGCCCGTGTTTCCAGGGGGGTCCCATCAACACGCTGGTCTGGCAGTGACCACAGGGATCACTCGAGCCTCTGCACTGGTTTAGCTTTAAACCTCTATGAACTGGGTCAGATTTGCAAGAGTTGGTTTTTGTGGTAGGGCACCGTGCCGCGGCCATCAGCCTCATTCGGATTCCAACAACATTATGAGGCTCGAGGGGTTCATCTGAAATATGAAAACACCATAAATATTCATTTTGAGAAAATCCTGCTCAGACAGGGAGCGTAGAGCAGACTGATTTGTATCCTGCTAATACCATCCGGCTGCCAGCGGGCAGGGGGACCCCAATACTGCGTGTTCGTCAGGCCCGCATCGGATCCATCTGGCTGGCTCGACGTCCTCCCGCTGTCAGCAATCTCGCAGTCCCCCCCGGGGGAGCTGCGGGCTCGCACCAAGCGGCTCAACGGTGACTTACAGCAAGAAAACGCAGTTCCCAGGCGGTTCACGTAGGCTGACCGAAATGCGTTGCACATGGCGGCGAGGCAGCCGGGATAGAGATATGTAACAGTGGGCTGATTTAGTGGAAATGAAAATAACTAGACATATGTTAAGCGTATTAAATGTATTGATGCGTATTGTGCCCCTGCTTACTGTTACTGCGTAATTATCCTTTTTTTTTTTTCTTTTCAAGGTAGATGCCTGTGTCATTAAGAAGATCAATTTGCAGCAGACCTTCCCTCCATGCCCACACGTAGCTTCCTGGAGGAGAAGGGCAGACTTTAGAAAAACGGTACAAATCTACTCCACAGTCAAAATACTGACCCTAATGATCAGAAGCCAGGTCCTGAGTCAGAACAGGGACTTTTTACTGGAGCTTTCATCGAGCACAGTGCTGGCTCAGGTCCCCCTTGCCTGTGCCCCAGCATCGGCGACCCGCAGTCCCTTGCCAGTCCCAGCCATCTTCAGAGGAAAAGGACAGGCAGCAGCCACCTTAATCCAATTTCATCTAAGTATGTAATTAGGGCTGTACATCTGGGATCACTTTTTCTCCCCTTCAAAAGTTAAAAAGCTTTATGAACTAGAGGCAGGAAGGAGGGTTTGATCCAGCTTTGGGTGTTGAAAAATTCCTCTCATCTCAGCTCAGCCGTACGAGGCTCCAGAGGCTTGCACTCGCCATTTAATGGCCCTGGGGGAAGCCAAAAATTTGTGCAGTTGTCCCAGGGCTGTCTCATTCAAACCATTCCTCTGCTGTCTGTGCACAGGGTTTCTGTTTCACCCCAATGTACTCTCCTGGCCTTCTCCTGCCAGGGTGGAACACCACAGCATCCCACCAGGCTCTGGGGTTTCGCCTTTCCCAGGCATTGGTGTTTGGAGACACATGCTTTATAGGAGATATTCCCTTGCAATGTTTTGTACAAAAAGGGATATCTTTGCCATCAACATGTGTCCTTCTTGGCTGTCCACACATAGCAAGATTCAAAAGAGGCTGGAATACTGCATCCAGCTCGGGAGCCCCCAACATAAGAAGGACATGGACCTGTCAGAGCCCCACCAGAGGAGGCCACAAAGATGATCAGAGGCTGGAGCACCTCTGCTGTGAGGACAGGCTGAGAGAGTTGGGGCGGTTCAGCCTGGAGAAGAGAAGGCTCCAGGGAGACTTTAGAGCCCCTTCCAGTCCCTAAAGGAGCTCCAGGAGAGATGGGGAGGGACTCCTGATCAGGGAGGGGAGCCATAGGATGAGGGGTAGGAGTCTTAAACTGAAAAAGGGTAAATTTAGATGAGATCTCAGGAAGGAATTCTTTGCTGTGAGGGTGGTGAGAGCCTGGCCCAGGTTGCCCAGAGAAGCTGTGGCTGCCCCATCCCT
>JAOXJK010000040.1:21752154-21766320 GCA_025774025.1 Xenus cinereus | reverse complement strand
TGACCTCATTTAAAGGTGGAAATGATTAGAGGGCAACCTGCTATGTGGTCTTGATGGTAAAAGTCAGTCTTCTTGTCGCCTCCGCGGTGTCCCACCACGGAGCCTCTTGCTCGGGACATCTTGATGTTTGTGGTCTCGCAGATTCTTTGCTCAAGCCAAACACGGTTCTCGGAGGGCTGGTTCTCAGCCCAGCTTGCTTTACATCATAAATGTAAAAATGTTTCTTTTATAAAAATGCAAAAAAAAAAAAAAAAAGAGAAGGAACACACAACCAACCTATAAACAGAACATAAAAGCTGTTTAATGGAGTGCATAATGAAGCAGAGAGGAAACAGACTTGCATTGATTTTCCCTGACATTTCACCTATTAGATTATAAGCTTCTTAAGGAAGAGCCTGAATATTTTTTTTTTCAGTCAATTTAAGTCCTTTAATGAATAACAAAACTACTATTGTCCCCAGCGAGCTGGGGTTGCGTGATGGGCAAGTATCAAAAAGAAATAGGGCTTGAGTATGGAGACCCCCAGGAAAATGTCTGGGGATATTGTTACTTGGGCCAGTCGGGAGGCACTTCAGAAGAGATGCTGAAGGACAACCAGGTGGGAGAAAACCGTATCTCCCAGACCAAATGAGAAAGTGAGACCTCGGGCCTTGTAACCGAGCGACTCCTTCCATCCACGGCTTTGGGCAAGCTGCTCGGACCCCCCAGTTACTTGCTCTTGCGTTGACCACTTGGTCTTGCGTTGACCACTTGGTCTTGCGTTGACCACTTGGTCGTGTGTTGACCCACCTATGGAGGTTACTGGGAAGACGAATTAGTCTCGCAGGAGCTTCCGAAGGCAGCGTTCGCCCCGAGAATTCATCTGGAAGTCCTCATGCAGTAGTTGAGAAAAAAACTATAAAGCACCCGGCGTGTCTGGAAAGCGGGGAGTAAAGGGCTGCCTGCACGGCGGCAGGGAGACGCTTAACGAGGGACGAGATGAAAAAAACAGCAGCGCAGCGGGAAAGTGAAAAAACAATGTGGGATTCGTTCCTCCAGGCACAAATGGCTTTTTTTTTAATTTTTTTTTTTTTTTTAAACGTAAACTCGGCCTCACAAGTCAGCGTTGGCTGCGGCAAAGCCGCTCTCACGCAGGCGGGAGCGGAGCCCGGTGCAAGGGGCTCAGGGAGGGATGCTCGGGGAGGTGGGGGGCGAGGGTAGCCCCCACAGGTCCCACTGGCACAGCTGCCCCCGGGGAGGGCAAGGGGCTACCGCTGCTGGCCGAGCCACAGGATGGCAGGGCTGGCAGCCTGGCCACCCAGCAAATCCCTCCTCTGAACTCGGGCCGTGGTAGGACACACTTTTTTAAAGCACGCTCAGCGCTCCGAAGGAAAGGGAAGTTTTTGAGGGCCCCTTGGTTTCACGGGCGACAAACCCGTGTGTTCCCAGGGTGGCCCCTACCACACCGCAGCATCTGCTCTGCAGGCACCAGGCATGGTCCTTCCCTGGTTTGTCTCCCGTCTGGCTACTCGGGGGCCACCACGATGGGCTAAACCCAAAGCTTTGACTGCTCAGCAGGTCAGGGCAGCCAGGGCAAAGCCTTGAACACCAGCAATATCGTTTCAGGGGAAGACAGCTTCTTAAAAATGTGGGTTTTTTTCAAAATGAATGTTAAAAAAAAAAAAAAAACGCCCAACAAACAAAGACTCTTCAATCGTAATTCTGCTAAAAAGGGCAAAATTCCCACTGCCATCAGCAGGGCCATGTCCTTGACGTGTTAATTTGCCTCGGGAGCTGCATTTGTAGCCCTACAGAGATGTTCAAGTTTGGGGCGATGACTCTCTCGTGTCCCTCCCTGCCCCGGCTCCCCGGCTGTGTCACTCGTGCGGGTGACACAGCAGAGCACAATGAATTCCTCTTTGTGAGACTTGTGATCTTTGGGGTCTGGAAGCACCGCACGACGTCTGCTGCTGGGAAGGGTTTTCTTCGCACAGATACGAGCTCTCCTCCAAACCACACGGAGCAAACCAAGGCGTATAATACCGACGGGAACACCACTTGCAGTAACTCTAGCCTTAACTGCGTTGTGATGGCTTACACAATTGTAAGAAAACATCTGCCTGCTCCAAAAACCATCCAGCGCAGGAAAACTGCTCTTCTGGTTGGCCACGTATGAGTGACTCATTTGAGCCCTTGTGACTAAATAACCTCAGAGCGCTGTTAATTCAGGCAAACTCCATGGAAAAAATAAAGCAAAGAGTTGCTCCAGAAAGTTCCTTACATCACCAGACAACACCAGCCTTCCTCAAGGCCGCCTTTCTGCACTTCTGGAGACCTCGGTGGCCCAGCGCCGAGCAGGGACGATGCAGGGGGCTGAAGTCCCCGGAGTTTCTCGCAGCAAACCCACCGGGCAGCTCACCCACCCACCCACCCACCCACCCATTGGAGCGTGGGTTTCACCTCCAGACCCAACCTGCACCACCATAACCATCGTCTCCAGCAGGTTGGTGAGGGTTTGGCCAGCCCTGGTGGCCCAAGCCGGCCAGGCGCGGGAGCTGGAGCACTCAGCTATGTGACCAGGCCACCGTTTTGTTTGTTTTTGCATCACTTCTTGAACTTATTAGGGGGCTGGGGAAAGGAGCCATTGTTTTGCTTTGGCTGTGAGGTCCTGGATGCTTCACTTCCAGGCCTCCGTCCCAGTGATCCCAGCGATGAGGACAGATGGAGGGAAGATTAAGTCAATGCCTGGGGAAATTTACAGCTGGGGCCTGGAAGAGAAGACTGTCTTCTCGGGAGAAAAAAGAAAAGCTGCAGTAATGCGAATCAGAATATATATGCACGTGTGTGTATATAGATGCACACATGCCAACACTGGGTTTTTTGCATTATTGTGGAGTTGTGTCTACATCCATTTATTCTTGTATTCCTCTATTTTAAGGTTCAGGTAGACAGAAGCAACTGAAGACTTTTCCTCCCACGCACACCCCGCCAGCTATAATGAGGGAATAGCACTACCATAATTAAAGATGGAGATTCACTGTTTTACAGCCAGCTTTTTCCAAGTGCTTCAAAAATCCACGTGCTTACTCAGACTTTCTTGAAAATTGCTTGCCCCGGAGGCTCCTGGGGAAGAGCTGCAGTGCAGCCTCCTCTGTCTTTGCATGAGCAGACACCCCCCAGAAGATGCAGCAGCAGCCTGGCACCCTTCTCACGGAGGTTTCTGCAGCTCGGACCTCCTCTTTGGTCCTGCCCACCATCTCACTCAGGATGCAAGTGGTGCCCAATCCTCTCCACTAGCCTTTTTTTTTTTTTTTTTTTTTTAATTTAAGCTATAGTTTAAGAGTTCTTCAAGGTATAAATTGAACCACCAGACCAGGCAAAGGGGGAAGCTGTCTTTCACAGCTGGGTCAGGCTAGTGCAGATGCTGGGTAGGGACTGGCTTACACCTGACTGGCCACTGCTTCCCAGGAACCAGTAGAAACCAGCATTGTAGGTTCTCCGTTGTACTCTAGCTTCCCTCTTCCCTTTCCCGTGGTAGGAGAGACACAGCCCATCACTCCTGGGCAGCAAACCCCATGCTGAGGTGAGTCTGGGGGTTCCTGGTCAAACCAGTGAGCCCAACAGGTCCACGGTGTGTCTGCCAGAGCCTGGGACCTTCCTGCTCTTCAGGACATTTGCAGAGTCTCAGGTGGCAGAGCAAGTCTGCTCAGAAGTACCATGCCTTGGGCTTATAGGTATCTCTCAGGTATCTCTCCACCCAGAGATTTTGAGACTTTCGTTGTGGGCCCTTTAAAATTAGTTATCTCCTTGCATGACCCTGGGACCCCTGTAGAGGCTTCCCTTTAAAAGCAACTTTTCTGATTCCACAGCTAAAATTTCAAAATCTGCTAAAACATACGTGCCGACTCAGATTTTATTTGATAAGGGTCCCGAGGAAAATCATTACGCAGAGAGTTGTTATTTTTAGAGCAATAAAACAGTGCCTCATGCCCTTTATCCGTTCCTGGACAAGAGGAATGAGGGTCATACTGAAAAAAATAAAATTGCCTGTCTGCAAGAACTCAGGCAGGCAGCACGAAGCAAAGGTTCAGAGAGGGTAGGTCAACCCCAAAATACTGTAGTTCGGGTGAAGAGGAAAAAAATCAGACATCGGGCCAAACCTACCACGTGACTATTTCTTAGAGTGACTGTAACAAACTTCAAATGATATTTTAGGGCGTTCAGAAAAAAATGTGTGGAATGCAGACAAGAGTAAACATCAGAGATATGTATAACCTGAAGCACAGAGGTCTGGCGGGCCCTTCTCGTTTTCACTAAAAAGAAAATCCCCCAAATAAACACGGTGATGGTGCCATCACATAACTCCCTTTTTACCCCTCTGCCCCATGAAGGCCCAGGGCTTGCTTTGTGATCCCAGTGGTTTTACCTTTCCTCTTTGTCTCGCGGCTTACTGGGGGCTGAGTTTAAATGAATTTAGCCTTACGGCAGACATACAATACATCTCTTGTGCCACTACTGTCATCAAGGCTATGCATTAAAAACAGGGGCCTTATTCCGTGTTGGGTTTTTTTTTTTGGGGGGGAGTAAAATTAGTTATTTCATGGAATTAATATTAGAGTGAAGAAATGAATTAAATTTGAATTTATATAGTTGGACTTAACCTGCCGGGTGATAAAAAGGGAAGTATTAAAAATAGAATGGAAGGAAGGGAAAATCCTCATTTCTTTTTATGCTATGAGGTGTTTGTTTCACAAGAATAGGCTGCCCAGGGAGGTGGTGGAATCTCCTTCTCTGGAGACATTCAAACCCCACCTGGACACGTTCCTGTGGGACCTGCTCTGGGTGGACCTGCTCTGGCAGGGGGTTGGACTAGATGATCTCCAGAGGTCCCTTCCAACCCCATGCGATGCTGTGATTCGGTGAAGAAGCACCATCCTTTGTGCTTTCATTCATACTGGTACCCTTCTTTCCTTCGTGCCGTAAACTTCTGTGTCTCCAGAGGCATAGCTGCCTTTTCCATCCAGCCATAGCTCCGTTCCGGAGCGGTGTGGGAGACTTTCCGTGCTGCTGGCGATGCGTTAAGTGCCTCCAGAAGTTTATGGTGGAACAGGTACCATTTCCAAAAGCGCAGCATGAGACCTTGTGCCAAGAGAGAGGCTTATGACTCGTGTTATTTGCTATTATCAGCTTCCTTGCAATGGCGTGTACATATAAATATCCCGTAGGGTTTCCAAATGCCTTTCGGGGAGCTGGATTGTATTCGCGGCTGCTTAGGAGGAGATGGCTGGTTAAGGATGGTTAAGGTGAGAGAAGGTTCAGGATGGCTGCCGTTCTCCCCTTCCAGCAGCTGGGATGAATGCTGGGGCACTGGAGGCACACAGGGAAGGAGGAATCCTGGAATAGCATCCGATGGCAAAACCCACTTGGAAACAATAGGTGTCTTCTCAAGAGCGCCTTTGACCTGACACAGAACTGAACCTTTTACCACTAAATTGGGTGAGTTGGTTCAGGGCTAAAGGTGAAGCCGAGGCACTTGAGACCCGCATGGTTTGGGAAATTATCTAATTAGGACTTTGCAGCCGTGACGTCAAAAGGAGTTCCTGATTCCACAGCTGGTTTGTAGCTGGCAAGGTTTTTTTTGTGAAGGCTCAAGAGGTCTGAAAGGTCAGCCGGTCCCTGAAAGCTGGTCTGTTCTCTTCCCTATTGTGTCCTGTGCCCCCCGCTTCAGGACCCCTAAGATGCCAGCAGCAACTAAAACAAACCACCAAAATAGTTTATTTATCTTTTTTTTTTTTTTTTTTTTTTGCCTAGCGCGCTGCTAGGAAGAAACATTTCCAGACTATGGCAATTGTCAGTTGTGGAAGAGGAAGTTCAAACATAATCAAAACCACTGGTGCATCCTTTAGTCCCCAGGCCACAGCTGTTGGCCGAATGGGGCCGTTCCTGGCCCCACAGGCATGAACCTGGCTGGTGTCACGGCACTGACCAGGGTCCTCTTTGTGGTGGCCCGGAGATGCCTGCAGCTGGTGGGGAGGTTATTGGCCCTGCTGTGGTGTGCAGGAACGAGTATGGACAAATGAATTATAAGTGCCGTGTGATGCTCTTGTTTAAGCTCTGACTGTCATGCCAGATAGCAGCGTTCTTGGCACTGTTATAGTCCATCCATCCTGCTGGCTAGATCCAGTGCCAAATGGCTTTTTGAAGCCTCCTTCCTGCATCTCTCTCTCATGGACCCACACAACCACGCTGCAGGGTGTAGGTCCCTACGTCACAGCATCTCGCTGTCACCATGGGCTTCTCCAATCTCTACAGAAAGAAGGACTCTTCTGCAGCTAACTGTGTCTTGCCCTCTACCTCAGATTCCTAAATCCATTTTCCTGAGGCGCTTACTGTTCACTCAACCTGAGGGTTTACAAAGCATGGGTCCATCAGGAGACTGCAAAGAAAAGGTATGTGGCAACTCAGCACAGGACTGTGGTTGGAAAGACCATCAGAGTTGCTGTTTGGAGGTCTGAAGAGCCGAGGGACAGTGACCACCTCAGGAGAGGAGGACACCATGTCAGAGAGGCCTTAAGCCTAAAAGCTTTGGACAGAAGATGGAGGTTGGCTTTAGGAATCTCATTTCCCCTTCCTTGTCTTCTTGTTTGACCCGTTCTCTGTATTTTATCTCCTCCCTTCACCTCTCTCTTTTTTAGTGCCTTTGCTGCATTAGGCAAATGTTGAGTAAATGTTTCTTTGCATATTGTGCAGAGAAGGACCACTTTGTTCCTTCTCTGCCTTAATAGGCCCTGGGATCTTTGGGTAGCAAGCTGCCTGCTCCCCATGACTAACACAGTTTGGAAGGAACAACACGCCATCTCAAATGACTTTTTCCACAGTGGAAATGGCTGGATCTGTAACCCTGGAACATGAAAACAGGCAGCTTGAGTATCCTCCTAAGGCCAGACCCAGTGTACAGTGAAGCAAG
The DNA here is from genome assembly GCA_025774025.1 of Xenus cinereus. Taxonomy (NCBI): domain Eukaryota; kingdom Metazoa; phylum Chordata; class Aves; order Charadriiformes; family Scolopacidae; genus Xenus; species Xenus cinereus. The sequence goes on along the minus strand of JAOXJK010000040.1, from coordinate 21,759,374 downwards.
TTTTTATGAAGGGTGCAAATTTCTCTCTGAAATCCAGCCAGTTGAGAGAGGAGGCATCCAAGGCTGTGGCTTTCGTGTGCAACGGAGCGTGACAGAGAGACCCCCAACCTGCCCCGGTCCCTGGGGGTGTGCACACATGAACAACGTGGCATGGAGCCAGGACAAAGCATAGCTTCTGAAGAAGCAGAGCGGTGTCTCTGCAGTGTTTCCCCCAGGCCAACGTGGCCAGGCTACTTCCACGTTCAGCACTCCCTTGTGCAGAGCCAGCTTCTGCCCCTCCATGTACAAACGTGTGCTCCTGGTCCTGTTACCCAAACACCGCTCACGAGGGTGATAAAATAATGCTAGTGACCATCAGTTTGGGGAAAAAAAAAACCAAAACAAATAAACCCTGTATTTCTCTAACTCACCTCCAGCACACCGACCCAGCTGGAGACCGATCTTCCTTGGTCACCTGAGTGAAAGCTTGGGCCCATCAAAGCTTCTCACCGACTTCAGTGGAGGCAAGGGTTGCCTCTAAGATGTCACCTCTTCTTGGGAGTGCACTCCTGAAGGTCTTTCTAGTTTCTCCTGCTTATAAAGTAATACTGCCCCCCCTGCCTCTCCTTGTAGTTGAGGGGAGATGGCTCTAGGACTCATATTGAGTCAGAGAGCAAATTACGACTGGAGAAAAATGGTTAACGTCTTCCTTTCATTCCCCTTCCTTTCTCTCCTTTCTTTTCTTCTTCCCCCAAAATGCCACTCCCCCACTTTCCAACCCAAAAGCAATCAAGCCAAAGCAAGATAGGAGGGTGCGGAAGGTGATCTCAGTCAACCCCCTTTGTATCAGTTTCTGCTGAGCGTTCTTCTGACATTTCAAAAGTCTGCGATCCTAATGAAAACCACACAAGCTCTTGAAATTAAGTTAACTCCTTTTGTAAAAATGCGGGAGGGGGAGAAGAAAGGAAAAGGGAAAGAAAAAGAAAAAGGGAAAGTGAGGGGAAAATCCCTTACAAGTTGTATTGATGCATGTAAGAACCATATTGTCTATCAAGCCACATCCTGACCTATAAGCAAACATCCTGTACTTATTGCAAAGCAGAAAAGGTACAAAGATTTTTTGGCTTAAGAAACCAAGTAATTCAGACAATTTTTTTGGTGCAGAAATCAACTCTTGGTGTTTTGTTCATATCTCTCTTTGTATTCTTTTCTCCATCCACGGATCGGAACATCGAAAAATCTCTCATCCTAGTGATAGGGGTTTTTAGTCAGCACAAATTCAGTACTTTTTTGGAATGTTACCCGCTTAGACCAGAGTTCTTTGTGTTTTCTTCCCATGTGCCTGTACAGACCTTCGCACAAAAAGACTCCAAATATTGTCATACCACAGATGGCATTTGAACAATCATTGAGCAATAACTAATGCAGACTGAAGTAAAATAAATATTAACTACACACTAACAGGAAGTTCAGGGGTCCCAAAAGCTAGAGGTGAAAAATGAGTATACAGAAAGAGAGATGGTGGAAGAAGTCTGTAGATTGCCTAGCCAGCCCCCGGTGGAAAGAGGACAAGCTGTTCTCCTTAGATACCGGGAGAAAGGCTGGTTTTGTGACATTATTGATGTATCCTGAAGTGTAAGGAACTCATCCATCAAAAAAATAGATACATAGCTACGCCATTGTAACATTTCTTGGCTTATTTTTAAACTAAGTGTTCTTCAATGATCTTCTCTGGTCATAGACCAGACATCCAAAGCGGCAAAGTCCACCTGTCACCAGATTCCTCTTATCAGAATTGTTGTGAGATCCTTGCAAGCCCAGAAAAAGAGTAAGCAGTTTGGTGCCTCCTTCAGCAACCCCAGCTGGCCAGATGTCACCTCATCAATTGTAGTTGGGGTTAGCAAGCCACTTAGTCACTTGGGCAAGCACCTTCCTCAGTGCAAACAACGAAGTCCAACAATCCACCCTATCTCCCCAGAAGTTTTAAGACTTCGCCCCTAAGTCTTGTCCGCTTGGTGTCCTGATGGAGTATTGGGGACATATTCTGGGAACTGGAAGTTTGGTGCTCAACCAAGTCATAAACCAACCGTTGACTTTCACTGCCTGTCTATTATGTAGGCTTTTGTATGATTGCTCCCAAAGAAACCTTTTGCTTTTTTATATAATTTGTCAAGGATTGCTTTTTGAGCCCTCATCAGATTTTCTACCCTCTGACTCTCCGGCAAGTGTTCACCCCTCAGGTCCCAGTTGGAAAAAAGCTCAAACTTTGGTAGAGTACAGGTGAGTCTGAAAGCCCCCCATCCCAGGGAAGGTTTGGATACAAATTATGATTTCAGGCATGGAACGTGCTCAGTAAATCCACTGGTGTCAGTGAATTTGCTTCGAGTACAGTGGCATGGCCTGACGCTTTCTGAGTCACCTTGTGGTTCAGATAACCACTGACGAAAGAATTGGAAAAGCCTCATCATGTTCTTGTTTTCTAACCAGCTCGGAGACAACGAAAGATGTTAACTACACGATGATGTAGAGACCTCTAGCAGGATTTTGCATGCTTTCTCATAATTTCTGATGTATACAACAGGAAACAACCTCTCATTCCCTGTTGTGATGGGCTCCAGAGATTGTGAAATCCTCCAGAGTTTCAACACAAGAATGTGGCAACTGCTAGCAGTACAGAGCCCAGACTCTGGGACCTGAACCATAACGCCAAGAAAGCTGAAACTTTAAGTTGCCCCTAATTGTGTGGGAATCATTATATCCATTTTCTTATAGTCAGTGTTACCCACTCCAACGCCAAGACAAACAAGGGAAGCAAAGTCATAAAGAAGATTCAAAGGTAAACAATGTTCCCCCAGAAGCAACGTTAGACTCTGGATCTCACCCAGAACCTGAGACGCAGAGACCACGGGTAGACGTGTTCTCAAGAGGTTTCTTAGGGCAAATAAGTTGAAAGAAAACATGCCACCTTAAGGATGGAAACTTCAAAACGGGCATTTTCTCTCTTTCCATCTCTCCCTCTTTCTGTCTTCACCAATATCCTCAGGCAGCTGGAAGAACCACCAGGGTGATCTCAGTGGTAAACAACGACCAACATGTTTTTCCCCGCTTTTGATAATGAGTTGGTTTCATCAAAGCTTGGCCCATTTGGAGAGGCTCATGGGGAGTTCAGACCCACAAGGCTTCCTCCTTTGCAATGCGCTTTCAAAAGTTTCCAGGACAATGACATCATGAGAAAAATGCCTGTCTCATGTTGCCTAGACAAGTTTTGGGAGAGGTGTGCCTCTTCACACTGCTCTGCTTCACTCCAGGTAGGTGAGTTGGACACAATAGGCTCAATATTTTCAGAAAACAACAACAGCAGCAGCTCAGCTGTCCAGAGTTGCAATTACAGCCCTTTAAGAAGTGGCCTGATTTCCAGGCGCCTCAGACAGCTCACAGCATTCCCCTAGAACGCACGTGTCTTTACACACCGGGTGATGTAAATGAGATGTCTTGGATGCTGAGCACTTTGCTTAACGTGACCTGTGCTATGCATGAGCTACACCTTCGCTAGGCAGGGACCTCGCACGCAGGAGGTCTTGCCACTGCCTAGAGTAGCTCCTGAGCTCCTGGCCGTACAGTTCTTCCAGGGGTCCCTCCACTTGAATCAGCTGTTACCTCCCTGTTCCCCATCTAGGCTACACTGCTACGGAGACTGTGGCTCACGGACAACTCTCCAACTTAGCTCAAATACTGGTGGTTGCCTAGCTGGAAGAGTCTGGGGCTTGCCTGGGATGCAAAGGAAGCCTGGGATGGAGGGTGGGTGTCCGTTGGCAGCCTGCACTGAGCTCCACAGCACTGCAGCACCTCCAGTTCGCAACGGCGGTCCTCCTGGCTCCTCCACAGAGGAGCTTCATGGTGGTATAGACCAAAATGCATGTTCCTGCCCTGTAGATCTGGGGCTGAAGCTGGCTTTTCTGCGGGTGAAAAGCGTGGAGCTGGGGTGGATGTGCTTTGGAGGGCAGGGCTGGATGCTTCTGCTGCCACGGGAAGGGGAGAAGTGGAGGTGCTGGGATCAGCATCGCCCCTACAATAAACACACGGTGGCAGCTCCTTCCAGAAGTGCAAGCCGCAGTATCTTTGGCTCTCCAAACCTGTGGCACAGGCAGAGGATGTGGCAGGCAAAGTGTGTGGCTGCAGGCAGCTGCCAGCTTTGCCCGAGCCCAGAGTCCACCCTCTGTGCACGGCTCTCCCACACGTCACTAGCCCTAGACATGGATAGGGCTCTAGCTCAGGCGAGAGGAAGTCCCAGAAGATGACACTGCTGGCCTGGTGAAAGCAGATTTCACAGCAATGGAAATCAGTGGGGTTCATTGATATATATTAAAAGTGCCAATTTCTTCTTTCTCGTGCCTGCAGCCACACGGACAGGGCACAGCTCACAGGACTTGTGCACGCAGAGCAGGACACACGTACGTAGCTCCAGATCCCTCAGGGCTACGCAGCAGTTTGCAGGACTGGAAACCACTGATGATACCGAGGCTCCTTCCCAATTGATATCTTGCAGATGAGTTAATTCTCCTGCCGAGCAATTCCCACGGGCTCTGGCCACGAAGAGGAAGAGCTGAAGAGCAATGGAAGTAAAGAAACCCAATGCTTTGGGCCCAAAATGGGGAGATGCAGGCTCCAGCATTCCCACTCCACTGCATCCTCTCCTCCCTCCAAGGTCTTGGTCAAGTCAATTCATTTTCCTTGGTTCTCCTGCTACAAGGCAAAGCCAGTAACGCTTGCTCCATGAGGAGAGGTAGGTGGTCAGTCATAACTATTTCTGCAGCCCTGCTGCATGTCCTCAGCCAAATCAGATCCAGCAGTAGTTGGGAGCCCAAAATCCAGTAAATAAGACTGCTGCTCTCTGAAAAGGCAACATTTGCCTGGTTTGCTCAGCGTCTCCTCCCACTCCATCCCCTCTCTCCAGCCGAGTTGTCTGACGTTCCCTCACAGCAGTAGGCTGCAGATACCCTACGGGGCAATCCATACAATGGTCACTTTTTTCCCCTGACTGCTGTTGGTGTTTTCAGGTAGCTACCACGTCTCACACATTCCATGTGGTCAGTTAAAGCCCACCACTGGGTCTGGCTGGTCAGGACTGGCTTTTTCCATACATATTACTTTTGCAACATTTAATTTCCTATTTCATAGCTAGCCATTTGCAGTCCTGTTGCAACCCTTCTCGTTTAGTTTTTGGTTTGACTGCCCAGGTCAGGCCTGAATCATCTGTATTTTATCACCTCCCTCTTCGTGCCTCTTTTTGGAGGATCATTTCTGAACACCCTGGTCCCAGAAGGATTCTCGAAGGACACTGCGGGTAACCTCCCTCTATTGTGAAAGACGACTATTTGAGCCTATTCTTTTTCCGTGTTTCCTTTAACTTGCTATTAATCTATGAGACGAGCCTCCCTATTGCCCTAGGAGAGTTTGTTTTCATTCCTTAGCCTTTGTAAATGCTCTTTTGGAAATTCAAGTGGTTTAGGTCCTCAAGATTACCTTCCTCCATGTTCTTACTGACTAAAGAACTCTGTTAGATCTGCAGGACATTCCTTCCCTCTACAAAAGCCATGTGGCTCATTATATTACTCTTATTCTTATGCATATTAATTTCCATTGATTTTTATGAAAGTTTATGAAATCTGCCTGGAACTTTTCCTAAAGGCTGGTGTCACCTTTTCTGCATTCAGGGGCTTATCTAGGTGTTGGGGTACCCCTCGGATTGGCACCCCCATTTGAGTTCATCCCAGACCGCGGGGTGAATGCCAGCTCCTCCGCATCCTCCCCCTCACTGCTGGCTCCTCTTCTCCTGGTGCTCCCACTTGAGTGAGTGTCTCCACTTTACTCAGCTTAAGAGCTGGGTCCGGCGTGAGAACTGCCCATAACTAAACCCATGGGTCTTGCTGCACCAAAAACCAGCCATTTATGGGGTCTGACAATGTCACGTCCCCGTGACACCCTCTTAAAGCATTGGTCCCATCAACGTGGGGGTGCACGAAATCCCCTCTTATCGTTGTGCTTTCTTCCTTTGCAGCCTCTTTAGTTCCCCTTAGCATTTCTGCAGACACCAGCAAAATCTGACAGGCTGATCAATACTACCCCATAGCCCCACTGGTATTAATTGTCCCTAATGAGCCCCCCCACCTCTCTAAAGTTCTGGTAAATAGAGACTCTGTGGTAGGTGTTGATGTGATTAGCTTGTTTCCCTCATTTGACATTATGCTTTCTGTAGTATAGAGGGCCACCCCCCACAAGCGCTATCAGATCTGCCTTCCCAACCCCTGGGTGGTAAATTAATGTTGTCATTCATATACATCCGTGAGTAAGTACTCTGCAATGCAGACAGCTGAGGGGCCCCAAATGTCAGCCCAGACCATAAGCTCCCCGGGGCGGAGATGGCATCTTTGCTGCGCCTGTAACCAAGCTGTGCAACTTTCCAGGCTTCACCATTTCCTTTGGCGAAGGGATTTGGCTCCAACCACGACGTTCAAAGATTAAGTTGCGTACATTTTTTTTCCAATTCCCCAAGTTTCACTCAGCCAGCTTGGACAAAAAGGCTCATGAACCTCTGGGAGCTTTCTGATGAACTTCTGCTGAGTTTGCGGATGGTTACTAAGACATAACCCCAGATATATTTAACAGAGCTTCTGGGTTTGCAGCTAGAGTTTAAACGCGAGTTCTTTCATCAGAGGCACTCCTAAATCAAACGAGGGTCTCTTAAAGCACCGTGTCTTAGTGATGATTCTGATCCACATGTGAATTTTGCCGTTCAGGTCGACACTCTGTCAAGAGCAGATATTAACATATGTGGTTCTGCATCCGCCTCCCGCAACGCAGTGCTACAGTTCGCTAACTTTCTCCAGACCCAGAAAGACTCTCCTTTGCTTGGAGACACCCAGAGCACAGCGTGGCCAGATCCCTTTCAAGTGACTCCTTTATCTTCCACAATTGTTTTTTTCCTAACCTCCCTTTTCCTCTGGATGAATCCGCTTATACAGAGTCAAAGCTTCCAACATGTTGGATTAGTTAACAGGAAAATTCAACATAGCTAAACTATGCCGTAAGCTTCGGTTCTACCCCTCTTCTCCGCTGTGGGGGGAGAACAAAGGTTCTGCCCCAGGAAGGCAGGAGGTGGAGGAGGAGGGACTGGTGGGGCTGGCTGTGACCCTGCGGATGAAGGGGGAGGGATGGGAGGAAGGGAGGAAGGAAGAGAGGGA
>JAOXJK010000040.1:21626069-21641794 GCA_025774025.1 Xenus cinereus | reverse complement strand
GCTCTGGGTGGACCTGCTCTGGCAGGGGGTTGGACTGGATGATCTCCAGAGGTCCCTTCCAACCCCAGATCATTCTGTGAAGTCCCGCGAAGTCCCTATCTCACAGCAAATTGTTCAAGCGTGATTTCAAGATGATTTCCACAAACTGCAGAATCAAAAAATGTCCTGTAATTACATTCCTATTTAAAACACTCATATAGAGAAGAGAGGCAAACCGTGCCCCCCCCCATCCTCTAAATACACATTTCTCAGCTACAGCTCCCACTACATTACACAAAAGACATAAGAAAGAGAAGGGAGGACAATCACAAGAGGGGCAACTTCATCACAACATAAAGGAACACCCTCTCACCCCAAAATACCCTTTCCCTTTCCACACCTCCTTAGGCTGGCCATCAGATGTCTGCCACAACAATGTAAGTAACATAAGTTTGCAAAACGCTTATGTATAAAAATGAATTCCTTGTCTGAAACAGTTTCTCAGGATTAAACGAACTGTTACATCACACATTAAAGAAAGTGGTATTTCCGTGGAGCGTATGACCTCTTTTCAAAGAGAAACGGCACCGTCACGTTAAACGGCATCACTCTCCGCATCCTTGTTTCTCAAACTGGGAAGCTGACAGCATCCAAAGGAGTCCTTTAGCAGGAGATGCATTATTATCTATCTAGTCAGCAGATGGGAAGGTATTTATATAGGAAATTACTTGCTCTAATTATTAACCATCCATTTCCAGTCTCGACACTCAACCTAGGGAAAGCGAGAATCGATACAGCTGCTCTACAGAGCTGGCCAATATTTCGGGGCCACCCGTTCCAAGGAGTATCGAGTTCCAAAATAGCAAGTGACACTCGAACTCAGATGGGTTTTTGCATTTGCAATTGGAAGCAGCAGGTAAGGATAATGAGGAGGAGCTGGAAATACAGCATACGCTTGGTTGCAAGGACTGAATGTATTGAGAGCAATACCACAAATTAAAATAAGATCCCCATATTGGTTAATATAATGGCATTTTTAAGCTCGCAGACGCTCATGTAGACACATTTTTCCTCTTTTACTTCCTCAGTAACAAGAGTTAGGAATATGCCATGGCTGCTGATAACCTGGCACCAGAGTATCAATTCGTATTAAGCTCGGGTTTCCCACAACTTCTGTGGAGCCCACTTGGACTTGTTAAAAGGAAGTTGTGCAAGGTAGACCAAAATCAAGAAAAACTGGCAGAAAAACTGCTCTAAACACGCTCCTCTCTACGTACCTGCAGTCGCACAGAATCCCACACACCACGCTCAGCTCTCATACCTGATCTTTTATAAGATCTTTGACTCGATGCTATTCTCACTGGTCCACAGCAGTCCCTGAGCACGGATGACGGAAGGCTAACAAGTACTTTTTCAGTCCCAGAGACCCAACGGCAGAACTTAGCTGGAATCTGAAGTTTCAAAACCCTGTCAGAAACGACGTCATCAAGTACGTTACACCTATTTATTTCCAGAATTCCTTCAACAATGGCTGCCTGAAAAAGTCTGCCCAGGCATTTCAATTGCTTCAGCTTAGAAGTAACTGTTCAAAACAGCTGCTTTCTACTCACATTACCATTTTTACATTGGTCTACAGTAATGCACAGAATTCCCCTTATATATAACAAAAGAGAATATTGGTTTCTAAGACATTATTTAGAGCCCAGTTTTGCGAAGCTGAGTTTGTGAAGCTGAATTTCTAGACTTCCTTGGGAAATAACATTGCAAAATGTTCATGAGATGATTCATGGAAGACTAAACCCATTATTAATTAGTTCTATAGCTGGTCAAGGAAAACGGCATTAAGTCCACAGCCAAGAAGCCAAATTAATTCAAAACTTAAAGAGAAGTTAATAAAACACAAAACATTCCTACTAGTGCTGACTATTAAAAGCACAGTACGCGAAAAAAACCTGCCATTGAAGATGTTTTGATTATTTTTTAGAAGTTAACACTTTATTAATAACCAGTCTTTACACTAATATGTCCATTAACAGCATCAACTGGAAATACAGGGAGGATTACTGCAGTGCTACCCCTAAGCCTTATAGTTTGTATCTTATTCCGAGTTCAGTAGCAGCATCTGCTCCAAAAAACACTACCAATACAACTACACAGAAAGCAGCCGTTCCTTAAAATACACTTTCCATTTTAATAAAACTGAACCTAAGAAGGAATCAAGCTACCACACACCATTTGTAGCTGGTGGTGTATTTACCAACAGTAACGCCTTTATACACTTTTATACCCTTTACGTGGTAGGCAAAATGGTTTCTTCAATTGTCTGCAACAAACGTGATGAAACATTGTTGGAAATTTCAATCACAGGCTATTTGCTTGAATTTCAGAACTAGCAATTTAGACAAATAGAAACAAAAGGGCAAAAAGTATTTGGCTGATGGAGAAAACGCAGAAACATCCTGTCTACGCAAATATTTCCAGCAGCAGACACTTGGACCACAAAGTTTATTTTAACGGATGCAGCGCGAGTGAGAAAAAAATAACTTTTTTCCCCCGTAATATTTCAAAGCTTTTAATCTTTTTATTAATATTATCCACGCAGTCATGGGCCTGCTGACATTACTGCTGGGCTGACAGGCTTCTTGCATACCCTGTATGGCTGAGAATATACGCAAAACTCAGCCAGAGACACAGAGAAGAGATCACATGCTCTAAATCCAGAGAGCACTTAAGATCAGAAAAACGATTCTATAAAGCTTTAAGGTTCCAAATTAAAATTCTCATCCTATGTGATATTTTCTCTCTGCTATTTCACATGTAATTTCACATGTTTTTACCACCATAAGCACTCTGAAAGCTTCAAAATCTGTGCAGAAGACATCTGTGTTGCTCATATATTCATCTGTTGCAGTTGTTTGGTTTTTTTTCCCCTAAGACACTGCTCATATTTTGAGTTTAAAAGCAAAAAACGAGACCCTTGGTTTCCAGTCTCACCCAAATCACAGCGTTCCTGCTTTGGCACATGGATTGAGCAGTGACCTCAAAAACCACAGTGAAGATTCCACCCCTTTACACAGACCTATGTTTGTGGTATCTCTCAAACAGAACCTATGGGAATGACCTGTGTTCAACTAAATGAAATAAAGGCCGAAGGACAGGACCTTCTTGAATCTCTTCCTTGCCCTAAAATTGAGTTACTTAATGACAGTGAAGACTTCTCCTCTGTGTACACCAGTTTCTAAAGCTGTAAAACAGGAACAAACAGTTAATTCACCTGTTATATCGCCAGGATACATACATTTTTTAAGTGTTTTGAAGGTACCCTGATTAAATTAAAACTGTGAAAAGCAGTTTCCTTTATTATTTATATTTTAATGTATTTATATTTTACTTTGATTTCAAAGTAGACACTAGCTTTCCAATCAGAAATCTCGGAATCTACCCAATAGTAACGCCATGAATAATGTTCCTTAGATAGCAGTTTTAAGCTATAGATCTCAAAGCACTTTATCTGAGACAACATTGTTGTATTCATTTTACAGACATGGAAATTGAGTAAGAAAGGAGTTGCTCCCATTCAACAGGCCAAAGCTGTGTCTGGTCAGTGTTCTAGCTACGAGAACAAGTGGCCCAAGAAAATAATTGAAACAAGGGGGTTTTGGGCGCTCATGGATTTTTGCTTCTTTCTCAAGAACCTTGTGAGACAACCTACGGGTCCTTCACCATGTTTGGGTACCAGCAGAGGAAAAAGGAAAAAGGGGTTACTTCTGGAGGGATGATTTAGTTCACTCTAAAATAAATCTTTGATGCAGGCTAGATGGAGCTGCTGGTTTCTTTTCACTGATTCTAAAGGAAACACAGAGCGATGAGCACGGGCTTGCACACGTGGCTCTCAAATGTTTCAAGTTATGAGAGTGGTCCCTGCAAACTCACAGGACAAAGGGAAAACCAGTCCTTAAATTGCTACTGATTTCTAGCCCGTATACACGCAGCTAATTTTTCTCCAACTTTAAACTTTCCTATTTTCTTTGGGCGAAAGCTTTCCAGTCAGGTGTTCGATTAAGCAGTTGCTTTATTTATTTATTATCAGCCAACGTGGCAAAAGATTTGTCAGTCGTATCAGAGCTGCGTCTGCCCAGACAGGCAGAGATTTGCTCTTCCATAGGCTTTGCACACTCCCTGTGCCCGGTCCCATCCCATAGCGCAGCAGCCGAAAACCAGTTACAGCCTCTTACTGGGATCGCTCTGTAGCACCGGTGGCAGAGGAACCGCAGTTCAGTCCTGTCAACTGTCTGACAAAAAATCACCGTTAACTCCTTTTCAGATCTTGCCGACAAATCGACCTTTTCACTCAAACTTTACTAAACGCTGAGAACAAGCAAAAAAGGGATTTTTATCTTATGGAACGTTGCATTTCTCAAGGGGCGCAGCATCTTAAATTCTGTACAATATTTAGAATAGGATATTTCATTTTCATTCCATTTTCCTCTTAAGTCCTGAGTTTGCTGAGTTTTATTATATAAAGGCATTATTTACAAGTTCATTTAAAAAAACTCAACAACCCCCCCACAAACCAAGGTTAATTTTAGAACGTGCATGTACTTCAAAACGTGCCATTCCTAGGCAGAGATTCCCTCTATGTCCAATCCATATTGCTTCGATGGCAACATCATTTTCGATTCCAATATTTATCTGGAAAGAAAGGAGCAGCCACGTGTCGCTATTTGTGCGGCCCCACGTCAGCTACATCTCAAGAACCCTAAATTTAGGTCTCAATTTACCGCCCCTAACGACTAAGGCAGACAATTAGGATGTCCTTCACCCAGCCCTCGCACTTCCACGTGCAAAACAAAACACACACACACACAGGGTTGCAAAAAGAAAAGCCAAGATTCCCTTGTGGACCGAAACGTGTCCCTTAGATGGAAAGGACCAGGAAATACAGCGCTTGATGCTCCAGAAGGTTAAGCGCCCGGGCTTTACTATAACCAATTAAAAGCGAATAGCCATAAAAGTGCAGATACTACTGTAGGGTAATAAAACAGACTTTATCAGTGACAGTGGTGCACATTACAAACTTCAAACCCATTCCTTGCTCTAATCCATCAGAAACTTCCTGGCTTTAACAGGCTATAAACAGCAGAGGCTTTGAAGTCCAAGGATTAGGATCATTAATAGACGGAGCGAACGAGAGACCGGCTGAAGAGCCAAGTGGAATGCCCTGCGTGGATCTGGAATAAAACAAGTTCATTTAATCAAACTGACCTCTCTTTAGCCATAGGCCAAGAGATTACAATGATTATAAGAGCAATAAAAGGACAAGGGACACTAGAAACAAATAGTTATTTGCTTCAATGCAACACTTAGGCTAATGTAAGGGCAAAACTGGGCTCTCAAATCCACAATTTTAAGCTCTTAAGAGGCAAAAGATTTTGTTTGTTTTGAAACTAGTGGCACTTGAAGGAGGGAAAAATTAAACAGACTTTAATTTTCAAGAATTTCTACATGCAAGATTATTAGAATGATTTAGCCAAAAAGATCGTTCCAATGATTTATTTGCTTGGACTCTCCTGTATCTCAGAGTCACTCAAGGGAAATGTGGAAACAATCCATTTGTGTTAAATCCACCCATACTCAGGGCTCCCATAACCGAATATAACACTAAGCATTTTTGCTTTTAGAGAAAAAAAACCACACCTTCTTATTGTGAAAATTCCAGTTATCATCAATTTCTACGTAACACTTCTTACTCTTAAGGACTACAAAGCATCTAATAAACCACTGAACTGGAGTTGTTTAGCACAGGAGTATTATAGAACATTTTTTAAAGCAAATGACAAAGCTACTCTGCTTTAAGCTGGAGCAAGCTGACAAAACAGCAAATGAGCCAAGTGAATGGTAGCAATAGCTTGGCTCTGAGAAGCTTTTAGAAGATGGTAAACTGTGACAAAGGAATCGATTTTTACACCATATTTTGCTACTATGCAGAATAGCTACCTTCGAAGAGGGGGAAACAGCAGCAGCTGAAGCCTCTGGAAAGAGAATCACAAAGCAAGGAGTCCTAACGACGCACATCTTTCGCTATAAAAGAATCCACAAGTTTCTGTATCACCAATTATAGCAATTTTTTTTGAACACGTATTCCTAGAAGGCAACATTTCTTCTCCCACAAAAATCACTACGTTTTCAGATAAGAATGACAGATTCCTACGTACAGCACCACAGGAAACGCAGTAATTTAGAGCTACTATAGCTACAATATTCGATCAAGAATGAGAAGAGGAGGCATTTATTGCCCAAAACAACGCTCAGGATTCACGTTGAGAACGTGAACTCAGGATTCAACTGAGGTCAGAAGTTCCAAGTTCAGAACTTGGAAGCAGCTCATCCTAGGAAGGAATATGCATGGAAATAAAAGGAGCGGTGCTGGAGCGGTTGCCTGGCTCTGGAGAGGGTTACGGGAGGCCAAGTCGAGTCACCTTCCTACACGTGGGACAAAAAGGGAGCTGGTAGGAGACAGAGCAGCAGGAGACAAAACCACGGGATTAGGATTTTGGGTTTGAAACCACGGGCAGTAAAGATGTGAGGAGTGGGCAGCCTGCGACCGAGGTCCTACCACGAGGGGATACAGCAGGGCAGTGTGTCAGGCCAGCAGCTCCCCACGCCAGCAAAGCACACCTCAGCTACTGAAAATTAAACAAATTAATTCAGAGATTTACAGCACTGAGTTTACACCGGAGTTATTCATATATTTTTGAAACCAAATCGTCTTCCAGAAAGCTACACATTGAAATCGTTTGGGAAAAGGTCTGTGAATGTGCCCTCATTTTACAATTAACATGAATTAAAAAAAAAAATAAATTAAAATAATATGTAGACTTCACCAGATTTATTCATAAAGACTATTAAAAGGAGCATAGTATCATATGTGTTGGAAACAGAAACAATTAAACAAAGGCACATATGTTTTGCCTTTCTGGGCTAGCCCTACCATTTTCACAAGATACTCTGGTGGTGTGGGAACTGCTTTCAGGCAACCAAAATGTCCCAAGTTTCCCTTTCATGAATCAAAAGTTTCACCTGTTTTATAGCTCCAAGCATTCAAACTGCTTTGAACCACGTTTGCCCTAGAAAACAGCCCAGCAGACGCAGTATTCACTACGATGAGAGAGTGTCTATAGAGAAATAAAACCAATCATGGACAAATCAAAGACGGGCGTCTCCTTCTCACTCCCAAAAATAAAGGACAGAAATGCTTCTCCAACTATTGCCTCTGTTACCTTTGATTCAGAAGTTCGCACCACAACCACCGCTACACTTCTTTTCTTTGGATCTACTTTGGCTTTTCTCATTTCGCTTTCAAAAACATTGCCACCAAAAAAAAAAATAATCCAAATTTATCTATTTTGAAAGTAACCACGAAATGATTTTTGAAGACATATTCATGAAACAGCAGAGAGGTCATTCAGTAAGAGGCAGAAGCAGGCAGGCTACCCCCAGTTTCCACCCACCATGGGGTCTTACCTTCTGGTGGATTCTTGTTCTGGTTGTTCCAGACAACTAACAATTTGGACAGACTGGGCACTTTGGACACCTCCGTGATGACTCGGAAAAGGCTCTCCACCCGGTCATAGGTCAGAACTATGGCTGTGAACCCTTGGGACTGAGGTGGGATCAGGGGAAGGAAGAGTGGGTTGCTCACACTGCTCCATTTCTGCAAAGGAACAGAAGAGAACAGGAAAACAATTTGATTAACATGAATTATCACAGCAGTGGAAGCAATTATTACAGTAGTGAGTAATACACGTAGCCAGGACCTAACCATCAGATTTGGAAGGTGCTCAGATCAGGCAGGTTGACTTTCCAATTCTGGCAAAAGTGGACTTCAGCAATTTTCTCAAAACCTTTATTGCAATCTCTTTCCTAATTCAATTTTCATCATTGCCTAGCTGTAACACTGCAAACAAGAAGGGTTCTATGTAAAAAAATAAAGTGGAAGAGGCAGACAGATTTGTAGAAAACGAAAGCCACCGTGAATTTTGAAGCCAGCCGGCATGACTCAACTCTTATTTACTAATGACTATTTCAAGACACTTATAGTCAGGGCTCAATAACCAAAGATAAACTTAATCAGTACTACAATTTCAGAAGAGAAAGAGAGTAACAGCAACAAAACCATAGCAGCAAAAAACATAGAATCATAGAGTCCAACCATCAATCTTAAGATCATGGAGTCCAACCATCAATCTAACACTGACAAACCATCAGTAACCCACGTCCCTCAGCGCCACGTCTGCCCGGCTTTTAAATACCTCCAGGGATGGGGACTCCACCGCTCCCCTGGGCAGCCCATTCCAATGCTTGATAACCCTTTCGGTGAAGAAATCCTTCCTAATATCCAATCTAAACCTCCCAGATACACAGTAAGGACAGGATTCAGTCTAACTGACCTACCCGAGAGAGAGAAGAGAATCCAAAAAAAAAAAAAAAAAAAGGGCATGAGATGCAAAGATGATTTTCAGAGAGTTATCTACTCCTTGTGAATTTTAATGAGGGCATCCCTTTTAAGACTTTAAAGGTCTCACTTCAATACCCTGCCAGCATAAGGAAGTCGGCTCAGCCGGCAGAAGACAAGGCAGACAACAAAATTCTCCCTGAAATGTGCCAACCTCCTTCGGAGCCGCCAACGCGGGGGAGGAAGCAGAGACGGGACCATTCGACAGGAATGAAAGCGCCAGTGTTTCAGTCTCAACTTTTCCATTCCAGCTGACGTTTCGAGCAGGGGTTGGAGAGAGAAGCAAAGGGAAAAACAAGACCTTTTGGGACGAGGTGAAAAGGGGAGTTGGGAAAACAGAAAGCGAGTGATGCTGTTTTGCGGGGAAGTCTTGAATCCTAGCCTGTAAAAACTATGAGCCTGTAAAAAATAAGAGGTTGGTAACTGCCAGCAGTTTACAGAAATACTGGGAGAATCTCCAGCTAAACTCACACCATAAGCCTGCATTTATGAGGAGGAAAGCAAGTTTTACAGACTCAAAAGTTATCGGCTCATATTTGGGGGAAATAAACTTTGCAATTTTCTGTCTCCTGATTTAGTCTTCGGGTTGCTTTATACACCCAACAATTACCCTCCTCACGTTTAGTGGTTAGACCCTCTAACTAGAGTAACTCCAAGGACGAAGAGAATAGAGAGCCTATTTACTACAAGAGATCATAATATTTTGACCATTTTGGCAAAGGAGAAAAAAAAATACAAGTATGATTTCCTTCTACGAACACATCAACACTGAAGGAGGGATAAATAGGTGAAACGGAGAAACTTATTTATCCTTGTTTTATCCAGGATGGTCTAAGGGTACGTTCCAGGCACGGGTTTGTCAGCAGGATACCCGTTAGCGGACTGAAATAATTGGAAAGAAGGAACAGTCTCCAGCTTTATCGAGTCTGGTACAGGTAGCATTCAACATAAACTGTTTGTGAGGTTCCTAATGGAAAGCGTGAAATTCTAGTTTTCACCCAAGAGAGTAACAGGATGATGTGGAAATAGTAACATCAGAATATGGAATTTCGGTTTGTGGCTACCTGTGACAGCAGAGGACTACACTCAGTAATTCACAGAATATAGATCCCTTACTTTAACAATTGATATGTGCAGAGGCAAACCTGCTTTCAGATTACTACATTTTCTAAAATTCAAGCCTTTATACGTACTTTTGCTAACTTTACTAGAAGACTGGTGGCAGACGGGGACAACCCTCTGATTTTCCTCCAGCTTCAAGAATTCCTAAGGCAAATCACAATCTAAATGTTACCAGAGCATAATCCATCTCATTAAAGCTTTACGGGCTTGTTTCCACACAACCCCCACCCCAAGACTGCTATTACCCAAATGACCCTTGTAATGCTGAGCAGCTTCTTAAAACAACTTTCAGAAACTTCTTTTCATTAATACTTGAGGCAGAGGTTTAACGTCACGCTCAGCAGAGAGCCAGGAAAATCATACGTATCTGCCCTACAAGAAGAAATAACAGGTAGAGAAATCTATGGACAATGCTGTATTTTCTGCTTACGGGTGAGTATTGCCACCCAAATCAATGGCTACCACTTGAAACATATCTAGCAACTTTTTCTCTCTGGCCACAGCATTTCCTAACAAATTACTTGCTATAATATCCCGGGGAAAAAATAACCTTGGAAAATTATTATTCCTTTTTTATCATCTACACCGTCTTTATCACCTACAATAAGACTATTGTAGGTACTTATAGAAAAAAATATAAACGTACGCATGCAAGCACATGCAAACGTGCCGGAAAGCATGATGCTTTCTCTTAAAAACTTACGTTTTGGGACATTACTTAAATTCCAACTTTTACTGCTTTCAGAAAGGCATGAAAATTGCCGAAAAATACGGCAACTTTTGAGGTGTTTTTGCTCCTGCATCTACTAAAGGATGATGGAGGGAGGGAAAAGCCTGTAGACACACACTAATGGATGGGAGAACCAAGCCTCTCATTTGAGAAAAACATTTCAAAAAGGCAATTAAGCATCTCTCAAGTGCCATTAAGAGCCAACCCCCTGCTGCCTGCCTGAAGAGTGTGTCTACAGTCTGAGACCTATTGACCCCACTTGCTGCAGGAAATCAGGCAAATTCAAGCCTCCATAATTTGCTAAAGTCTTCCAGATTTCTGCTTGGGAAAAGCAAACCATGCAGGCAATTAATTCAACAGCAACCTAATTAAATCTCCATTATGGCAGCAAAGCATGAAATGGATAATGACACAGCGATGGGTTCTCCCAGTCACCGCTCAAGAAACCAAGCGGTGAAGGAACATTTGCTCCAGTCCCGTCTTTATTAGCATTTTTGACAGAAATCCAGGGGAACTTTCGCTTTCAGAGAGAAGAGCAAACAGCAACATGGGATTGATCATCCATCACCTTTCTTTGACAAGGGGCTGACACTCAACCATGGATAAGACAACCCTTCGCTCTTGCCCTCCCAGCTAATATCATTAGAGGAGCCAGGAGAATTGATCTAAGATGAATAGGTTGTTTGCTGGGAATCATTTTTATGGGCAAAAAGTATCAAGTTCAAATGCCAGCTTCCTAAAAGTCATCTCTTAAGTCTCACTGTCTCAGTTGTCTGATGGCTCTTTGCAGTTCCCACAAAAAAAGATAAAGTAGGGAGACCTGAATGATGGTGAGAACTCAGGGATGGGTTGAAGCCAGGGAGAGAGGAGAATTCAGGACTGGGTGAGCATCCAGGGAAGGATTAAGGCTTCTGCAGCTCTCCCGTGCATGCTTTCCACAAGTGTGCACGTGGAATAACGAGTTAGAAATACGGCACCTTCCTTTACTATAGATACATTAAATATTGCTCTCCTTCCCCGTCATTAAAAACAACCTGATTCCATTTTAGGAAAAGCTAACACATTAAGGACAAGGTATCAAGGGAGCTGAATTCTCATTATGTGGGAAGCTCAAGGTTGGACTCAATGCGGAGGCTTCAGGTTCAAGTTCAAAGAGAAGTCTTAAACAGACCATTCTTGGCAGGATACAGAAGTGAGACAGATAAGAGCTCCAGGCTCTTATCTGCTTCGATGAACACAACTGGACTAAGAACTGGCCAATCTTTATAAATGCTACAGGAACTCAAATGTATTGGCAAAATACCAGACAGGGTTTAAGACAGGGTCCTAGCCCAAAATTTCTTATTTGGGTGTACACCGGGTGCCACTGAAGAAAGACAGAGCAGACGTATTACAAACTACACCACAGAACGGGCTCTTGGAAAACAAGGCTGTGTAAGATGTCCCGGATTATAGGAGGGAGTCACGTACTTTCCAGGTATCAATTAGTGGGAAAATTCAGCAACAGCACTCCAGAAGAAGAAAATTTCACTGCTCCCACAAACAAGACAGTGGGTTTCCCCCCCGTGTTATTTTATTTTCAACAACTGGACTCGGTGCTAGTTGTAACCGACGTATTAGTGAAACCACACAGTTTAAACAACAACAACTCATCGTCTTTTAAAAGCGCAGAGGTAAGGACAACAGCATGTTGAACTTAAACAGTAGCTAAGCAGTTCTATACATCCAAGCAAAGCTGGAATATATATCCCCTGCCTATGCGGGTAAGGCTTTTTCAGCTGGGTTGTTCTGAATATCAATCTAACCTCAATGTGGTTTCAATTATGAATTACCAGACCAAAAAAAAAAAAAAAAAAGGCAAAAAAAAACCTTGATTTATTCTATTTTGCTCCAATTATTCATGATAAGTTTCTATCGAATGCTTTGAGAAAGTATTTCATCATGTTTCCCATCCTCAAGTGGTCAGAGGGCAAAACCAAAGGAATTAACCCTCTCTGCTTCTCCAGCGCCAACCACAGCACTTAGGCTCTGCAGAACCACAAAAAAACAAGCTGCAGTGGCCCCCGTTTCGGGTTTTGATGAAGGTTATAAAGCCTCCCTCAAAAACATTTTAGCCACAGGACACGCAGGAGTTTCTTCCACCTGCTCCCTTCTTGAGCGATGAAACCCGAAACGCTGCCACGAATGGTGAATTTTGATTGCCAAAATACATCACGTAACTATAACACTAAGATTCAGCATCTTTTTTTTGTGTTTAGCTGCTTAAATCTAATCAGCTGCCTGAGCCCTTTGGACAGAATCCCTTGGCTGAACACATTCTTTGATATCAAAACTCAGCTTCAGGTTCCTGTCTTCAACCCCTTAATTTCAATAACGTGTCAAAGGAATAGATTTCCAGTGAGGAAATTTATCAAGAACTGAGTTCATATTTACAGTTGTCAAAATACTTACGTTTTTTGGAATCCCTCCATCAATTTTACTGCCACCCTTTTGTAACAATAATATTATAACGTTATAACCTTAATAAGAGCAATTCAAAAGATTTGAAAGAGAACCAGGAAAAGGATTCTTGTTTTCCTGTAGGTTTTTTTTTCCCTCGTGTAAGTCAATGTAGCAGCTCCTGACCCAAAAAAAAACCCTAGGGTATGACATAATCTGCATTGGGAAAATGGAACTTAACATAACTTTCACACTCCCGAAGGTAGAAAAGACAGGGAGTACCGAAAAGATGACTTGCAGAATCCAAAGCAACAAAGTCCCATTATTTTTATTATTTCTTTTTTTTTTTAAAGTTAATGACTCTCATTACATAAAATAAAGCCGCACAGTTATGAAGCCCCAGAAGGCACCAGGCAGTGCAATAAACTAGATATGAACAGCAACGATGGGACTCTCCTTGCCTTTGGCCAGCAAAACTGTATGATTTCTTTGGGTGTATCTCAAAACCAGCTTTGCTGAGGTTAAAAACATGTCTCTCGTGTGTATCTTTATGCCTCTACTTCTAAGCTAAAGACAAAGCAAAAAGCTCTTAGAGAAAATAAAATGCCAGAGTATTAAATGATTAGGTGTAGTCTTAAGAATTAAACTGTCACTCAAGTGAAAGATATAATATCCAGCTCCCCATTCGGTCAAACAAATCCAAAAAGTTGCTGTTCGTGCCTCAAAGGATACAATTTAGAATGAAAATAAACCTACACGCAGGATACTAGCCACACAACACGGGATAACTGTGAGGTTATCTATCAGTGCATAAAAAGAATTCGAATTTCTGGGCAGGTAAGTTAAATAAGCAACTTTTAAATCACATTTCACATAGACACACAAAAATATCAATATTTATAGCTGAATACATAAGGGTATACTCAACGTGACCATAATATCGACACTGGAAAAACATATTGACAAACCGAAATTTATTCAGTATAAGAAAGAATATTTATCTTCTAACATGGTAAATAAAGCAAAATTTCACCCTGTTGATTCCACCCGCTCGCACAAGGGAGCGGGGAATACAGCAAGAAGAGAAACTAATATTGTTCAATAGAAAAAATACCAGATGTGCATTGCCCAATAAAGTGCTAGCTTCTTCTCATTTACAGGTAAATAAAAAAAGTGTATGTTAGTATTTGCTTAATACTTCAAAGATGAGGAATGGTATATTAGGATGGAAGTACAGTTATAACAGGGGCATTATCTGGAGACTGGGGGCTGTAAAATAACTAGCCAAAGAGCTTAGAAATTGTCTAATTATTTAACAAGTGTCAACTGTCTGGTAATTGGCAGAAGCCCACAAAGTATTTGGTAAATGAACATTTAGGCTTTGCTAAATCAACAGCACTTTTTGTACTAGGTTAATTTGGCTATTTTAGTTAAAACCAAATGATGGTGCTGTTTTCTGCCTCCCTGGGACAAATGCAATCTGGTGTGTTTATTTTTCAGCATAGTGATATTCTCAAGTGATTATTAAACTATGGTCTGTATCATCCAAGGTCAAAGGCTCAAAAGCAGCCCCTGACAAAAAATCCCTCTGTTTTATAGGTCTACATTATAAACAGGCTTGAAAGAATTTCAACAAAAACCAACTAAAGAAATCTGGAAAAACCCTGTCTTAGTTTTCCAAAAGCCATATGTGTTAGCAAGGGATGAGGCGAAGTAAGAGGAAATTTAAAATAATCTACAAAGAAGCAAAAGTGAGAATATAACTTACCTCTCTTAGAGCATAACAAAAGTACTTAACTGAAGAGATCACATCTCAAAGCCAGGTCGTGAGTTCCAGTTCAGCCCAAACTGGTAACCATCAGAACACACACTGGAGAAGTGGTCTTTTTGAAGGTAACCGATTGCTCCTGCCTAATGGGCGACGGCTGGGCCAAAAAATACAGAGGGCATGAAACTCCCACGCCTGCAGCAAGAGACTGTCTGAGCCATAAAGGACTCAGATGGTTCCAGGAAGGAATTTCAGGCCCCCAAAACATCATTTGCCCCTCTTTGTTAAAAGGAGGAAATACCTTGTAGGGCGTTTTTATTGAAAGTACTATTCCATAACATGTTATACGCTACTTGTCTTCCCCTTCCTCAACAGGGCAGTGGACAAGTAGGAAAACAATCCACTTTATAACGTAATTTTTTTTCTTTAGAAAGGGCCAACACTCTTCAGTCAACCCATACAAACACATAAAATTCTTGGATCATGTCCTCAATGTTATGTACTAAGTTCAGAATTAACTGCATCTATCTTCTGTGTAGGTTTTATTCCCTCCTGCTGGAAAAACCCCCTCCTCCACTGCTGCTGTATCCACACTAGGGTGAGGAATACTCAGGCAACAGTCTCACAAATATTTGGAGCCAATATAAGCCAAACTAATGCCAAAAAAGCAGCCTTCCAGCCACTCAGTCCCTCCCTTGCCCCCCCTTCCTTTTTTTTTTCCCTTCCTTTCTTTGGCTGGCTGAGTTTTACACGATGAAAATTATTTCAGTTAATTCACCACAAGTGAATCAGAAAATTCAAAAAGAAGGTAGGATGGAGAGAGAGAAAAATCATCATCCAACTGCAGAAGAGTGAAGGACTGCCTCTTTGGGCAACGGGACCTGCTTAGAGCCGTTTAAAATGTTTGGGAAACTACGGACTCAGGACAAGGTGGGCTGGTGTCCCTTTGTGTTGAGATGAGAAATACATGAGGAAGAGGAACAAAGCTGGTATATACGCAGATCTAGCCAGGAGCACTGATTTTAAATGTGTGAATATCACTTTCAAGCTAACTGTCCAAGATAACAACCATCCCCTCAGATATGTGAACAGGAACAGGTTGCCCAGAGAAGCTGTGGCTGCCCCATCCCTGGAGGGGTTCAAGGCCAGGCTGGACGGGGCTTGGAGCAACC
>JAOXJK010000040.1:21602730-21618150 GCA_025774025.1 Xenus cinereus | reverse complement strand
TATGGCTCCCCTCCCTGATCCAGAGTCCCTCCCCATCTCTCCTGGAGCCCCTTGAGGGACTGGAAGGGGCTCTAAGGAGTCTAAGCTCCAGGATTTTGCTCAGGTGGACTATGAAGAAACTAAACTGATGTTATTCAGCACATACTGGTACAGGCAAGAGCTTGGGATGGAAGCATTCGCAGTTATTTTCGTAGGAGACAACAGGCAGCGATAGGATAGCCTACTCACAGAAAGTAACATTTATTTAGGTAAGGTGTTATTTTCCTTAGAAATAAACACACTTGGGGGCCTCGCATCTCTTTATAAGCTCTTTACAAGCCAGCGTAGCATCAGGTTACAAAGTCCATTCATATAATGTTTATAATTCTAGTGTTAATGCCACTAATGTTGCTCCAGCGAAGACTGCGAGACAGATCAATGTAAATCTTTTGATTAGTTTGTCAAAAGAAAAACACTGGGCATGAGGCAAGGAAAGGAATACCTTCTGTAACATTCAGATCAAGCAGAAAAACAGACCAGAAAAGGAGCTTTCTAGCCTCCTGCCTTTTCACAGCCTGGGATTTGGTGGGAATTGGTAAAGTTAGCCAAAGGGGAAAAAAAAAAACAAGATTCGCAAAAGAGCAGTAAAATTTAACTGCCCATAAACCACCACTTCGCTCAGCTTTTAGGTCAGGCACCACGATGCTGTAAGATTTTGCCCCACTGCAGGAGATCAGTGTTTCCAAAATGCCTTGAAAAGGTTTACGAGGCCTTGAAAGATAACTATTTTCACACTGGCTGGGGTGACTCCAATGCTTTCCCTTCTCCATGGCTCTTGGTGTTCCTGGATTTTACCCTCCGACCGACTGGGTGAGGGAAGTCTGGCCAAAGAAAAGATCACCTGGAACCTTGGTGATCTTGCTTTTAATGCTGGTTTCTGTTACTTATTTACAGATAAATGCTTGACAGTCATTTGATTTCTTGCTTCTACCTCAGCCTCTCAGCAGCATGTGTAATATTCACCTCGCAGAGATGTTGTGAGACTCGACCATTTTAGACCTTTCAAATTTTGGCGTGGATAGAAGAGCAGAAAAAAAAAAAAGTAACTTTATCCTGTCTAGTTATTTGTAAAAAGAAACCTTAAACTAATAAAAACTAATATTTAGCCAACCACTGCTACTGAAGTAACTGACTATGGCAACCCTTTGCTAAAATATGTACCCTCAGCAGAGATATTAAGGATATTACAAGAAATACCTACAACTCTGCTGTGTATTTATCTCTCTGGGCATGGAAGTTCATCTGCTGAGACCTTCAGGCTCTTAAGTTACACATGATACTGCAATATAATCAAATGTTTTTTAAGTTACTGAGATCTAACAAGTCATTGCCCATCAAAGCAAGCTACCACAATGGGTCACAGGCAACACCTCCCACCCCCCATAACCTCTTTCCATCGTACAGTAGGATTAGGATTAGGTACTGAGGTTCAAGATAAAGTGAATTATTATATCTTTTCCCCATACTAAAGATGCATATGAGGAGAGCTGATGATATATAATAACCAGATAGCAAGCTTGAGCTCTCAAGCCCCCGCTTCCCCCAACAAGGTAACATGGGACCAAAGAGAGAGGAACAAGCGTTTTATAAAAAGTTTCCCAAGAAAAGTTTTGGGTTCAGACTGAGAACCCTATAACCCCAAATTCCCACATTTTTCTGCCTAGGAATTGTAATCTTCCCCCTCTTTCTGGACCACCTTACTCTTTCTAGAGCTGGTTCCCTATTCCAACAACTTCCTTACTGATCACTTTTAGTTCAAGTCTCTTTAGCAAAGATGTTACCAGCTGGGCCAGCTAAAACCAGTGCCAACTTTAGTTGGTTTTTTTTTTTTCCACACAGGCTTACAAGAAACCCTCAGAAGACTTTATACTATGAACACTTAGGCAGCAATTTGTTGCTTCTGGAAAGTGGTAAGAATTTGGATTTTAAAAAAAGAAGTGCTTATTTGGTTTAGGACCCTTAGCAATATCACGCAATCAAGTTCAACACACCTAAAGCTGGCTGGCTCCATCTTCTCTCTGTAATCAGTGGGGGGAAAAATAAGGTCATTCAGATAGAAATTGAGAGCTCTGGTACCTTAAAAAACCTCCTGAACAATCCATTCTCCTCTTATTAACGGAGCACAAGGGGACAGAGTAAGCGACCAGCTGTGGGCCATGATCCTTCTTCACCTCTAAAGCCCTATCTTCAAAAACGGTCTGAGGGCTCCAGAGAGGTACAAAGATTTGAAATGAGAACAAACAAGAATGTAGGGTTTATTTTTTAAAAAATAATTCAGAATATAAATTATTCTATACTAATTTATAGAAAAACATAAGAGCTATGCTCTGAAAAGTTGGCTCACTTTTGGGGTGCCAGTAAAATTACCCAAAACGGGAGGAAATGTCTTTAGGAAATCACAATATGAAAGTAAAAATTAGATTCTTGTCCCCATATGCAGACTACTATGTAGGAATTTTAAGAGTTGTTCCATTAAATCAATGCAATACTGGTAAAACCACGCTAACTTGCCTAAAACCGAAAAGTTTTCTGAATTATTTTCATGTTTTCTAGAAGACCAGATTAAGAGCACCTTTCAAATTTGATGTAAGCTGGTTGTGTTGTGTCTATTTGTCAACAAGGACCTACCCAAGAAAAGCAGTAGCGTAGGCGTTGTATAAAGAGTGCTCATAACATCAGCACGACACTTTCAAGGCTAACACATGGGGTTAGCAAGGAATTGCACTTTTGGGGGTGTCTGATCACTTCAGATAAAGACTAATCCATAATTCCACATTGGGTTTTCCCAAAGCTCAAACCAGCAGTTTCTCCAGAAGGGAAAAAAGAGGAATGAGCAGTAGAACAATTCAGGGCACATCCAGCTTCCAGTCTAGCAAAGGTTTGCTTCTAAGGGAACACAACAATATTATTTTAATATCGTTTCTGAATTTTCACTCCATTTCTCAACTTCTGTTTCTGAGCTATGCATGATTCCCAAGTAAAGCTCTGAAAATACTCATCTATTTATCTCACACAATTTATATGAGTGGCCTGTAGACTAATATTCCTTAATTACAACAATAAGTTGTATCGTTACAGTCCTACCTTTTAACAGAGATTCTAGACAGACATTTTGTGGTGCTGGTTTTTATTGTAATTCAGTCTCAAAAAACATCTCTTCAAAACTAAAGCAGTGGGTGGATTTAATCACCTGGCTCAATATTCTCCGCTGCAGTAATTTCAGCCATGAAACAAGCCTGTTTGCCTACTTCAGATACAACAGAGAGTGAAAACTAAATCTTTCCACTATCCAAGTTTCTTTTTTTTTTTTTTCCCTTTTTGAAGCTGCCGATTCATAAGGGGACAGGGGTCAGAGTTCAAAACGCTAGTCCCACTCTTCAGACACCGGCCACTTGGGAATAACTCACCTCTACCAGCTCTCAATTTTCCTGCTGTAAACTGCCTGACAAACGCTGACTCCTAAGAGCTAAGGATAAAGGAAAAAGTTAGCGCAAGCTCAGATATTCATCTTAAGCTTCTTGCACTGGAGTCTTCCTCACATTCTCCTCTTTCGGTGCTTTGAAAAGAATTAATTATATCAATTCTAGCAATCCATATGTACACCACCACAGACTATGCATATATGAGAATGGTTCTTTGAAACGTATCTGTTGGAGTTAGCATTTTGAGTCTTGCTTCCATACTTCCAGGCAATTTGCTTGGGTTTTGGTTTTTATTTGTTTCAGGGTGGGGTTTTTTTTTTGGTTTGGTTTGGGTTTTTTTTTGTTTCAAAGTTTTCATCTTCTGACTTCAGCCTTGCTCTGCTTAAAATCTGGCTCAAATATACGACACAGAACAAGCTATTTTGAACAGAATAGTTCTAATTCTCTCTCATGAATAGTAAGATTTTATACGGTTTGGAAATCCTGCAATATCTTGACCCCCCTAAAATACAGATTTCCACTATTGCTTGTCCTAGTGATAGTAACTTCGTTTTAAAAATAAGGAGAACACAGGATGAGTAGATAAAAATACCATTTCGCACTGGTGTTCTCCCCTCCCTCCACATACTTCTGCACCTCCAATTTGCTTCTTTGATTAATGAGTATGTCAACTTCCCAACTCCGTCACAGAAGGCAACGTTGCACTAGCCAGGAAACCTGACGTGCTGCCCTGGCACCCTACAAATCCACTGCCAAAATATATATTTCAGTTACGGAGCCAAGAAATAGGGATCAGCCCTACGAGCAGCCAGGAACCACCAGCCTGCTCTCGGCCGCGGCTGGGAATATGGTCGGCCAAGCACAGAGCCAGCAAATTCATAAAGCACTTAGAGCTTTACAAATACGTCATGTAAAAATGGCTACCCTTTCCTGAATTGCCTTTGCTCCCCAAGAGCTTCCAGTTCTGAGTGATTATTTACAGCCAAACGACGTGTCTTGGCACCGCAGCTGTAAGAGAGTAATAGAGATCCTACTCTGGCTTCCAGACAGTCATATATATACACAATCGTCATTGATAACGATGTAAAGACATGAAAAATAGCCCATTCTCTTCCCTCCGGTTTCCAGGGCTCTCTAATTACTCCAATTATACCCGGCTGTTACTGGGAAGGGGCAGGCACACCTAACCTGAGGAGGAGTCCCCATTACTCAGATCTGTAGCATCCTTTTTATGATAAATCTGTCCCGTGCACGCTCCCTGTTAACAACATGAAACCAGACCTACAGTGGACTGGAGTTACGCTATCATTGATTCAACGGCAGCCCAGAAAATAACAGAAACGACGTTTTAGCCACATTTCTTGACAAATGATGGACAGGTCCAGAAACTGAAAGCAATAGGTTTCTAGTCCCGGGGGTACTGCTTTCAAATATGTCTATGTTCTGAGGGTGGATCGGTTTTCCCCGCCGCAGGCGTCCCGCCGAGAGGTGAGGTCCCAAGCAAAACACAGGAATCCGCCTGCAAGCCTTTGAGGTGGCAGGAGCCGAGGGAGGTTCAAAGACAAGGCTGGCTGGTGGGCAGCACCTCTGAGTACCGCCGGGGTTAGAGGTTAGTAAAGCAGGAGCCACCGGCCAATAAAACAGTGTTTGGAGAGCCCACTCTACAGATAAATTGGGGATCTGTTTACACCTTTCCCAGCTTTCTGAGTTACACAGACCGATGCTTCCCACTGTGATCTTGTCCCACGTCCACCGGCATCTCTCAGCCTCGGCAGCTGCCCCGCTCTCTGCTGGTTGGCTTTTGTAACGTGGCTAAAGGATGCTTGGAAACTTTTAATCAGCATCCAGCATCAAAAATAAATAAATAAAAGCACAACTGCTTTTATTTGTGTCAACTGCTGCAACAAGATCTGTCTTGTTTGAGATTTCCCATGACTGCTGTACTAATGCCGGGAGAATAGAAGCTTAAATTCCCTTGATTAGAGAAGTTAAACACAAAGCAAGCCCAGTGCCAATCACCCAGATGAAAGGACAGCTTTTTGAAGCAAGAAAAAAAAAACCCCAAAAACTCTAGGTAGGGTTACGACCATATTATAGCGGTCAAAAATCAGCACGTACCTCAACTTCAGAACTGGAGCTCTACACCAGGAAGAACTCGCCCTTCCGATGAAGATCTGTTTTGCTCAATTTTCTGTAAACTACATAGTTCTATTTTAGATAAGCACAAACTTAAGGCGCACTCCCATGCACACACTTCTCAAGATTGGACAACTTTAACCATAGACACTACTGCCAGCGTTGCTTAAAAACAGGTATATCTTACCGACTTCTAGAAGAATAAAAGCTGAAGGACTGGCAGTCACCGGGATTTTTTTTTTTTCCATATCTATGGGAAAAATCCAGTTTAGGATACGGTGCTGCTTTTTTGCCTCCGCACCTTAAAAATAACCGATTAGCTCAAGCTATAATAATACCTTATCCTTCACGACTCAAACTGTGCGTGGCTGTAGAGCTGTCTGATGAAAGAGATAAGTTGATAAATAATTGCTGGTTGTGATAATACTACGGGATGGTCACACTGCAAAGGAACAGGGTTGAAAACAACTTTACACGGACAAAATGATTGATAGACATCAACAAGAGTTATTTATTTCTTCTCGGCGAACATGTGAAATAGCACATTAAAGAGGAATATTCATCGTACGAAGCTAAATTTTGTAAAAATGAGAAGTAATCTCAAAGGTAAACATGAAAGCTTATTACAGAAGTCCTTGCTACTCCAAAAAAGATGGGAAGTACACCACTGACTAGGGTTTGAATATTTATTCTGTATGAAACCTTTGCTTCAGCAGAACAATAAAAAAATGTGAGGAAGGAGTGGTTTTCCCTCTCCCCTCAATACATATCTAACACGGCCTCTCGGGAGATTCCCTGACGGCCCAGCTACTGGAGCATTGCGGACAGTTGGTTAATGGCTGTTGTGTTCATCCTCAGACTTAACCTCATCACCAGATTCAAGATCCAGCAAGTTTTTTCCCAATTCCTCAGCAGGCACCATTGTTTTTTGGGGGTTTTTTTTGCCTTTTTTTTTGTTACAGTGTTGGGAAGCATTTTATGGCAGACTGTGCTGTGTGGGGGAAGCAAGATGAAGTATTCGGTGGATCCCCTGGGACCAGAATTCCATCACCAGCTGAGGCTGGTTGCAGGAAACTGTCTGTCTTAAGTTTAGCCATAATCTATCCGTTGTTCCCTACTTCACTATTAGTATCCTGGAATATGCACACCCTCTATAATCCTCCTCTCCAGAGCATTTGTACAGATTTAAGCTCACAGGATAGAACATGTACTCAAAGAAAACTAATGCCAGGTGCCATTTTCCTTTCTAAAGAGCATTCGAAATCGTCTGCTAATGGAAAAGGAAAAGAACTATTTAAACAAATAAGTAAATAAAAGAGGAGCAGAAGGGAAAGGAAGGAGCCAACCCCCTGATACAAGTTACACCATTTGCAAGCCAAAGGGCATTACAGTGTATTCCTAACGCAGCTCACTCTTCCATTTGTAACAAAGACACATAATTTTCCTATGTACAGGCATTTAAGAAACTGTTAGATATCTGCACAATTTGCAGACCAAGACTAAAGGAAAAGCCATCTAAAGATGACCTGGCAGCAGAATGTTTCTACAGAATACATAAAACCTTTGCAACTTAAAAGCCTACGTTGCAAGGCACATTTGATTTAGTCATTAAAACAGGATCCAGGACTCCTAAATTCTATTACTAATATTATGATTTGACCTTCTACAAGTTATTTATGTCTCTACCCACTCATCAGTACAGTGGCTACACGAACAAGGTGTATTTGCTACTACTATTTAATATACTCACATGCAAATTATTACAACAACGCAGGGTATTTATACTATATAGGTAAATGCTAAAGTTGTAACACTTTCAATAACGAAGGGATAAGTGGAGCAAGTGAACTGGATAAAGAAATGTGACGTGGTACAGACTGAGCAGCAGCAGAAGGAGAACACAAAGAACATGTGAAACACCAAGAAAGATGCTCAGCCATCCGTTTGTCTCCAGCTAACCGCTTCGTGTGCGCGACATAAAATTGTTTCAAATATTATTTCCAAAAGAACTGCATGCCTTACCAATTTTTTGGATCATCTGGGTTTACCTGTAGTCTATCCGACCTGTGCATAGCAATCTCCAATGGGTAAGTACCAAAAGTCCACTTTGCAACAACACACACACTCTCAAAATACAGACTTTTAAAATCTAATCTTAAAAAATACGATTGCCTTAAAATAGCATCATTTCCCTCTTACAGATGACGTTTAACCCAGATACAAAGGCAGCACAACTGCATCCTATAAAAATTATTCATTGAGGTGCTGATTGCTCTCAAATTTCTGAGCTCTTCCTCAGAGATGCCACAAAGACCACTCTTTGACACGAGCAACACGAAAGCAGTTTCCTTATTTCTGAAAAGCAACGGGGCAGGACAGACAACACGGGAGGGAAAAAAAAAAATAATAAAAATCATCTAGGATAAGGATATTCTCCGCGGCAAATGAAGAGGGGAGGGGGAAAGCAATGAAAACCTCACATATATAAATGCCAAGGATTCTACAACTCCCCTGGTGATCCTGGCAATAAGCCAGGAAAAAGTTTTCTCCTTCCTTTGCTGTTTGCGGCAACAAATCTTCCCCCTGGAGGAGGGGTGAGAGGGCTGGAACTAACTTCTCTGCATCTGATAAGATGGCAAATTGTTCAGGGCTGACATTTATGGGGGACCCGGAGCTCGGCCGGAGCACTCTGGGAGGATTAAAGCGGGGTTAGCCTCTCCGATCGCGCTCCTTCAAACGCTACGAATGGCAGACAGATGAAAGTTCGTTTAAATTTGATAACGATGGGTCCAACGAACCCCGAGACAGAAACTGTCCCCTGACAGGGAAAGAACTGAAGCTGGAAGTTGAATAATTCTCACTAAAAGGACTTGTGTAAAAAAAAAAAAATATAAAAAAAAAATCAAACTATGCTCAAAGAGCTTCCAGTGTCCAGATATTGAAACGAAGTTCTGTTTAATTGGCTAACAAGAATTAAATCCCGTCTCTTTTATGTGAGCTGCACCACCCACGGGAAAACTCCACCACCCATTTGCTTTAACTCTATCCAGGAGCCTTTGGCTGGAAGAATGGGATGTTTCACACGCCGGCAGTGATTGCCTGGAGCCAGCAGAAAGGCTCATATAGCTGTCAGCAAGCTGATAAGAGCTGAAATTACTCTACAGAGCCCTCTTTAAAGAAGAGCCAAAGCAGCACATTAAATGAAAGGGAGGAGGGGTCAGAAAAGCCAGCCACTCATGTTGTTTTAACGTGGCACTAAAACAAGTCCTTGATTTATGCCCGTGTCTTCAGCTCTGTTTGACCCGGAGTCTGAACTTTCCTTCAGGTCAGGGCCGAGGCACAGGGGATGTGCACGAGAAAAACCACGATAGCTCCCTCCAGGTATTCCCACTGTAGGAACAAACACTGCAAGCTACATATTTTCTATCCGCATTTTTTAAACTGGATTTACATCCCTTTTTAGCTTGTAATTGTCCACACGGTCTGGAAAGACATTAGGCTGTGATTATCTAAAACTTATTAATTAATAAAAGTCAAGAATGCTGTGTGGCCACTAGGTGAGTATTTTATGGGGCTTCAGGAAAGTGAATTATCCGTTCATCCAAGGAGGAAACTGTACATCGTGGTCAATATTCTCCCATTAAACTTTTTGGTAGCCAATGAAATTAAGATGCGTTAAAAAACCCACTGATGATCTGACAAGGTTATTCCACAAGGCAATGTAATACCAAGCTCTCCTGCAAACCTGAGTCCTGAAGTTGCCTCACCATGGCGCACCACGCCTGACCAAATGGCCTTCTGCTCCTGTATTCTGTCTCTGACAAGGGTCACCAGCAGGTCCCCCATTACCATGGACACTCCTCTCTGGCCTCCAGAAGTCTCCAACTCAGGAACTCCCTAAGCCAGAGGGTAGACCTTTGCATTCATTTCTGACATATCCTCCTTCTCTGGATTTCTTCATTTACCCTTCACGCCAATAAAAACCCTTCACCCACACGAAATGCCGAAGCAGTGAGTCCCATGGACTACCTACTAGTTCTGGGAAAAGACCATCATCTTTTTAAGTTTCTTAGATTCCACATTCCAGATAATACAAGTCCTAGGGAACATCAAATGAAACTGTATCAAACAACGTACACTCACGTCCATTCACTTTCTCCATGACCTTCTTATTTTACAGTTCTGCATTATATTCTTGCTCCTCATCTTATCCCAAATCATTCACCTTCAAGATGAACAGTGTTCATGTTTAATCCCTCTTCTCTTGAAACCTCTAATCACCCTTGTTCTATTATATCCTTCTTATAGATGGGAGAACCAGAACTATGAACTGCATTCAGGGGGCAGACATACAACAGATTCATGCAGTTGCATGGCGTTTTCCATTTTGTTCTCTACTTCTTTTCTAAAAATTATTTATATTACTTTTTTTTTGACCACGACTGACCATGAATCCTTTATTTTCACATAACTATTTATTACAGCTCTAAGAACTCTTTTCCAAGTGACTGCAGTAGCTGACAGGCCGTCACCACCTACGGAAGGCTGTTTCTACTTTCACGTATCCCCTTTCTTTACTCTATAGTGAATTTTTTGTTTGTCACTTTAGCATTTGATCCTGCTACACCTGAATTTCTTTGGCCTAAGATATACCAGCACAAAATAAAACCTTTCCCAAAGCAGAATCATTCCTAAGGGGGAGCTGCAAGGGTTTTTCCTATTACCCTTAGCTTGAGCTGCAAGTTTTTTTCTTGAAGGCCGTGCTCTTCTGGGGTGCTCATCTTCTACGCAGCTACCTAATTTTATGGAATTTCTTATCTCCAAGATCTCCACCTCTCTAAGGTTGGTCAAAACTAGACAATAACAGAAATCAAAAGAGAAAACAGCATGCACACCGTATGGGATCATACCCTTGTTTCCCTAGGAAACCAGGATGAAAAGAATTCCTGCACTCGAGAACACTAGTTCTTCCTTCTTGTATCGTTAGAGCTCACAAAGTCACCCAGTCTTCCAGACCAGATATTAATTCAAAATTTTTATTTCCAGGAGGTGGGGCGTGTTATGAAGTCAGAAAGAACAGGCATGACAAAGCCTTCTTTTGAAAATAAACTCCTTACCTAAAATCCTTCAGTGAGAAAGAATGCCTAAGTAAACAGAGGAGTAACTCTTCTCTTCCCATTACAGAGTACTTCCATATTCTGATCCTACGCCTTAACGAGCCTGTGTTAAAAAGACTTCCAAATCATTGATATTTATTAAGGAAAAACATTTTCAAAATGTCTGTATATTCAGATAGATTCATCTCGCAAAAAGAAAGGAAAAAGGGCACAGAGGTTGAGATGTAACTCGTGGAAAACTTTCATAGGAGTTAAAGACATTTATGTATCAAATACAGAGGTGAAATATGTTCCTAGAGATTAACAGGCTTTCAACCAAAACCCTCCGTTGGGAGGGAAACTATACAAGGCATGAGATAAGCCGACAGCAGCAAAGTTTCGGTTCGCTTTTTTTCCCTCTACCTCTTTTACCTCTTCTTCAGGAGCAAGGGGAAATTTCCCATTTCGCTCTCTACCGCACACGTCTGTCACCTTGACTTCTAGTTCTCACCCCAGCTTTGCCGTTACCCGGCTGCCGGTTTGTGGGGCAGAAAAAAAAGGAACCCCTAAAGATGTAGCGCCGAGCCTGCTGGCTCAGCAGCTGAGCTATCAACCTGCCTCTGGGCACTTCTGCCAGCGTTTCAGACTCCATCTGGAACCATTTGTGAGAGGAGGGGGGATGGTTCAAGGAAGCTTCAAAGAAAACGAGAATGACAACGTTACCGGAGAAAACAGACAAGACAGCAATACCAGAGATGCATACGTTCCATCCCGACTGCTATTAATTTTAGCAGCTCAACTAGCAGAGGCTCTTTTTGATGGTCAACGTGTTGGAGTTTGTAAGAGCTGTAATACGCTGGTCTCCAGTTCTCACAGACGCAGGCGATACATCGAGTATTCAAAATACAAATCAATTTTTTCACACCAGCGTAGATTAGGCTGTGAGCACAGAAAATATACCCTTTTAGGAGGAAAACTAGGAATTGCTGAGGGCAAAAAAGTTCTGCAAGTTTGCATAACAGAAGCGTAAGTTACATCATCTCCAGAGATCTCAGCACTATCAGGTCTAAGGCAGGACAGTCGAAATCAATCCTGATTTCCCACACTCCAGCTCTGCTCAAACCAATAAACCTCCTTCTTGGTTTATACCATGTACGGTCTGACAAAACAACTGAGCAAAACAAAGCTGTATTAGAGGAAATCACAGCCCAGGTCACAACAGCTTTAGATCCCAGCAGGTGACGACTCCAAAGCTAAAGCACCTGTATTTTATCCTCATCGTGACAGTACGGTGTGATGCTCACGAGCAGTGTCCGAACTGTAAGAAAATATTTTCAAATGCGGGTTTTTGTTGATTTTAAATGTAATGACTTGTATTCAAGAGCCTCCCTCTCTTCTCCAGCAGATGTATGGCTAGAAGCACTTCCAGAAACAAAGCAAAAATTAAGCATAAAAGAAAGTTTACTCATTAAAAGAGACAATCATACATATATACGTCTCTGTGCGTGTATATATATATATATAAATATATATATATAAACCTTGATGCATGATCTCCAGAGAATCAACTGCAATAAAATACTGCAAAAAAAGTACCTAAACAACAAAGAAAACTGGAAAATTAATGTTTACAATAAAATTCACTTTAATTATGAGGCTTTCCAACTAAGGAGAAGAATTATGTCGCAATCAAGCCAACCACTGAAAGCAAAGTAGTTGAACACCAAGGCTCCAACCCCACAAAGGTTATCAGCCCCAGAAATCCTGATAGGTATGATGAACTCATGCTTCACCCTGCTGAAAAACAAGATTTGTTCTGTTTGGCTAAAAAGGGGATGATCTCAACCACGCTTATGTCAGAACACGTCAACTGGCTTCTTAATTTACTGAAAAAGTACGTTAATTGGCAGGTACTGGCAAAGCACGTTTCACAAGTCTTTATCAAAAACATATTGTCTCCCCTAATAGAATTTCATGTGCCACAAAACCAGTATTTGAAATAAAACCTAAACATATCCTAACTACAAAGGAAACAGTGAGACGTTGTAAAACAATTTTCATACCAATTTTAATAAAAGCTCTTTGCAAAGATCACTTTCCCCTCATTTTAACATCAGTTATGGACCAATCTTTTTGTAACTGTATATCAAACTCCAAGTGTTTGACAACGTAAAAACAAGAAATAACATGATCATTGTGATCTAACTATCTTTGTTTCCATCTAAATAAGAGCAATGCTCAGTGAAAACTACAATGGACTGGAAAAAACCCAAACATACCACAAGACCAGTTTCAGTCAGTCCTATTCCACTTGACAAAAAACCAAGCATCAAAATATTGTACATCAAGTGTTATCAGCCCTTAAAGTTGAAGCAGCAAAAGGAAGTGGTTTAAATATTCTTGAGAAATACGGGTTACTTGCAAAACCAGAATATTTTGAAGCTTTTGTTGCCCTTCCATGGCTCAGCAGAATAAACAACTGCTATCGATCACGTCTGAAAACATGCACAAATCACTCCAGATGAATCATTTGCAGATTCATTCTATAAATGGATATTAGTTGAGTTTCACTTTAGTAGTTCCTCGCCCAAGAAACAAATTAGAGCACTTATGACAAATTCACTTTGTTTCCGAACTACTCTTAGCACCAGCCTCTTCAAAAGGTTCATTTCAACATCAAATTCCCTCCTTCTTCTATGATGACTTTAGTTTCATTTTGTGAACCTTTATTTATTAATTCCTGTATATTGGTGCTGAAGTGAAGATGCTGAAAAAAACTGGGAAGACATTTTGGCTAGCCAAAAAAATTCCTAAGATCGTTTCCCAAGCCATTTAAATCAAAAGCCAGTAAATAAAGCGTGCAACTGCTCCCTGCTGAGGAGGAGGAGGAAGGAAGGAAACTAGGATCTGTAGCACAGGTGGAATGTTACTGCATAGTTATCACTGAGAAAAAGCAGTCAGGTTCCTGGCAGTCCACACAGCATTAATGACTAAGTAGTTTTTCACCATATCAGAGAGCTAGAACATAGAACCCTGTATCAAGAAGGGAATTTCACAAATAAGGCTGAGAGGACACGTAACGTATGGAGATAACACGTTTAAGTGCCTTCAACACCCAGACAGAAATAAATTCACAAAGACAAGAGAAAGACAGACCTCGTCATTTCATTCTGATACTCCTACTACCAAAACCACTCAACTGTATCCTCAACAAAAGCATCAAGATGTGAGGGAGCTTTAGAAAAAACACACTTCCCACCTTCAGTCAACAGAATCACAGTTTCCATCACATTCAGGAATACTTTGGACCCAATGGCGATGACTACTGCAAACCATCTATAATCCCAACAAAATTCACTCTAGACACAAACTGGAATTGCATTCTGGATACTAAAACATCTTCTGTTTTAACTGAGTTTTATAGAGTTACAGACAATAGAGATAACTTATAGGTCATCTGAATTAAGGGGTGTTTTGTTGGTTTGTTTCACTGTGAACATTTGGAGGATTTTTTATTTGTTTCTGGTTTTTCGTCAACCGCGTTCTCTGTAGAAAGAGAACGCTACCCTGAAACAATTATTTTATGATAGTAGTAAAACGGACAACAAGGAAAATCAATGCACGTTTAAAACTGACATGAACGGTCTGTTAAAAGCTTTCAGCAGCAAAACTCCCCAGCACGTTTATGTCAAAGGAAAAAAAAAAAAAAAAAAGGAAAATAAAGCAAAATCCTGTTTGTAGGAGCTGTAACAACAAAGCTACTTTTTCACCTGCCATCCCTGGTGGCAACCTGGCCCTGCCAGCGGGGCACAGCAACAACACGGTTCATTTGTGTGAAGGGACTGAAGAGAAAGGAGACCCCTGACGGTTGCTGGGATGTTTGCAGACTGGCAAACAGAATTCAGGCATGAAAAGATTCACTGCTGCATTTGAGAGTCTATTTTCTCCATAGGTATCCAGTATTAGCACACACCGTGCAGCTTTTAGCACTGTCCAGGTAGAAATAACTAGTGTTACTAAGGGCTACACCCTGAAAACCAGGCCTTGGGTCACTTTTTACAAGGACCACCCAAAAGATGACTTTGTCACTGAGGTTGTGTAAGGGAATTTCAGAAACATGTCTTCACAATTCTTGCAGAAATTCAACTACGGAAATCCCACGCGTCTTCAAAAGTCACCTGAGATGAGATAGTTTACTTTTTACCTATGTACCCAGCTCTTACTTTCTCTATGCCTCAGTTCCTCCTCAGGAAAAGCAATGACAACAGTATCTCCCTACCTTATACCAATATATGCTCAGGTACAATAAGGTGACAAGGATGAAAGATCCTAGATACAGGTTTACAGTGTATGTTAACATCACCAGCCCAAGAAAGTAGAGTATACATTCCAACCACCCAAAGAACAACGTAGTTGAATCCTACCCCCTGATCTGACAAGAAAACTCTTCACCCTTTGTGAAAAATCCTCACACAGGTAACAATCCTTATCTGTTGGGCTTGCCATTTCTGTGAGAGCTCTAGAATTAAACCAAACGCTGGTGACCCCTCTGCTCTGGTGAGACTCCACCTGGAGCACTGTGTCCAGCTCTGGAGCCCTGAGCACAGGAAGGACAAGGACCTGCTAGAACGGGGCCAGAGGAGGCCACAAAGATGCCCCAAGGGCTGGAGCCCCTCTGCTGTGAGGACAGGCTGAGAGAGTTGGGGGGGTTCAGCCTGGAGAAGAGA
>JAOXJK010000040.1:21559222-21570984 GCA_025774025.1 Xenus cinereus | reverse complement strand
TGAGGACTCCAGAGCTGGACACAGTGCTCCAGGTGGGGTCTCCCCAGAGCGGAGCAGAGGGGCAGAATCCCCCCCCCTGGCCCTGCTGGCCACGCTGCTGGGAATGCAGCCCAGGATGGGGTTGGCTTTCTGGGCTGCCAGCGCATGTTGCCGGCTTGTGTTGAGCATCTCGTCCACCAGACAAGAATAGTTAAAGCAATTTGAGATATATACACCTGTCAGCCTCTGCAGCCATATAACGAGATAAAAGTTTAGTCATTCCCAATGCAGTGGTGAAGATTAACTCCTGCACGTACTACCTGTCTAAAACAAGCTGTATCATCATCCACTCAGAATCTCACAGATTCCGAATCTCAGAGAGCATCCATGATCCACGACGAGGCTGGGATATTCATTTATTTCTTTGTCTTTGAACATACAGGGAAACTGAGAGGAAAGGAACTCAGCTTCCTACCAGAGAAGCACAGTGTTTTCTAGGACTACTAACAAAGAAAATTTGCATTCCTTGATGCAAGTCGCTTTGCCATTCCAGATGACTTCATGGTCCACGTTCCCCTGTCCCCAGGATTCCCTCTCCTCTCCTAAACACACCATTGTGTGTGAAGAACAGACTGTTTGCCTGACTTAAAAGATATTTGCAGATAAATTTAGGGACAGCAAGTAGTCCACCAGATTCTGGAATCCGTATCGTCTCAGGATGCCTCAGCCTTCCAAAGTGACATACCTTTTAGCAAATTCCAGGTAATCCCGTAGCTCTGACAAGGAGTAGATGTCCCCAAGGGGATTTTGGGGATTCAGAAGAATTAAGGCCCTTACAGTGACACCCTGTAAAACACAAATAATGCAGTATTAAGAGAGCGCCCATCGTGGGATGAATTTTGAATCCCTCTACTGGAGCCGTGAGTGTGACAAGATTCCCCTTAATCTTCCAGCACGACTTTTCACCTCAAAGCTTAGAATTACAGAATTCTCTAGGTCGGAAGGGACCTTTAAGATCATCGAGTCCAACCATCAACCCAACACCGATAAAAAAGCCACCACTAACCCACGTCCCTCAGCACCACGTCTGCCCGGCTTTTAAATACCTCCAGGGATGGTGACTCCACCACTGCCCTGGGCAGCCCGTTCCAACGCTTGGTAACTCTTTCGGTGAAAGTTCTCTTCAGCATGGAAGAGAACTTTCTCTGAGCTGTATCAGTAATCGGGAAGTAACAAATTACTGAAGATTGCCCATGATCGAGGCAAGAAAGATAGGAATTTGAGCTAGGTGGATGCGAACTGCTCTCATTTAAAGCACGCTTGGCCGGAGGTGTCAGAGCCAGTAACGATCTAAAGATGTGGCAAAATATATACAGGGCTTAGGGCAATGTCAAAACTTACAGACTAACTCTTTAGAAAGCTGATACTCCTCTGTTTTCATCCTCTAGATTTGCACCTCTCTCCCTCCTGCTAAAACTCTTGGTGGGCTTAGCCAGGTTCATCTGGACTACTGTGCAGCGCAGTTTTGGGGTAACTCAGCTGGCCACCCTGAAGGACAAACCCAGAGTAGTCCCTGCTTTTTAGTGCATGCCCAAGTAGATTTTGTTTGGTATGAAATGAATAGGTCCCGGTGCAAACTCCTGGTTTGTCCTTTCTGCTGTGACCAAAACTGGACAGACACAACAGTGGGGGGGATTCTGTTTGCAAGCAGTCTCAGCTCAGGTGCTCTACAAGGACAACCAGAAAGCCAGGTTTTGAAAAATGTTTTGATCTTTAGGCCCCTTCTGGAACCTGCTGTCTCAAATATATTGTGGTCTTAACTGGTAACACGAAGGTCAGCTACGCTCACCTCTGCCCGGGCATCCTGCAAGGCCTTTTCCAGTTTCTCCACTGTAAGCTGAAAAGGCCGAGTGCTTGTTCCAGTAATCTGAAAGACACCACGAAGATAAAAAAGGCCAAATTATTTCAATAGGGTCTGCCTTGAGCCAGTCCCCCGCGGAACGTTCCCCAAAAGAAAATAAAAACCCAACAACAATGACCTACTATCCATCTTCTTATCCTTTTATACTAGAGAGAGAATATATAAATAAATAAAATCAAAGAAATGTTCAACATAGACTGGCCACACACACAGAATTCTCTGGTTATCCTTGAACAACTAAAACAATGCCAGATCTCCATCTGCTCTTCCACCCCTGGGACCATCTTTAGTAGGACAGTACACACTTCTGTCTCCAAGGCTCAAAATGACCATTTTTTTCCCTCTCAAGAGCTGTTATTGGGAGTAAGATACAAGAAAAGGACAAGACCGGAATCCAGATTTATGGTCTTGAACAACATTCTTGCAAATTATGTGCCCAGTTTCCCAGCAATAAATTGGGAAAATGCCCATGGGCTGCAGCCTACCCTTGTTCTGAAGACTGCCTTCAGAGATTTCCAAAGCTCAGCACTTTCCAGTATCAATTATTTTTTAACTACAGAGGTCGGTATTCCCTTCCCTCAGATCTTACCTTACTGTCTAAATAGGCATACACCAGCTTGACATTACCATAGAGGAAGACACTCTGGGTGATACCACCGTAAAAGGGAGTAGCAATCAGAACAGCTTCTGGAACCGAGGAAAACAAAATTGGTTACCAACAGATCACAGTCCTTCTCTCTCTTCTAACGTGCTTCAGCTAAACATGAGATCTTTTTTACAGCCCTGCCTCCTGGAAACACTCTGACGTCACTGCCTTTTCCTCCACCTTATTTCTACATTAATTTCTTGTCATCTTCTGCAAGAACCCAGGTAAACGTGAGTATAGCCCACATTTAGTCTGACAAACTAAAAGAGGGCATCGTGAAAACAGTGAAGGCAGACAGGGCAGGACACCAAGTGTGAGTGCATGACATCTGCAGACCACAGGGATGACGAATTTCACAGTACAATCTCGCAGGAAACAAGAACTTTGCAACAGGCCAATGTCAATTCCGCTCCTTCTTTCCCATCAAACAGTATTTAAATAGAATAACACCTTATTTTCCAGCAAAAACAAACATTAAAAAAACATTTTCCAACCATCCACTTACCCCCTGGATCACAAAGGACTGTAGCTAACGCAGAAAATAGCGAGCCGCAGCCATTTAAAACAATCACCTACAGAAGAAAGAGAGAGGCTAGTGATAAATCCATCCATAGCAAGGCAACGCTACAAAATAATCATTTCTGACCATAACACTGAAATATATTTTCTCCTCAATTCCCTAGCATGGACGTCCCAAGATTTTTCCTGCTGAAATCCCACTTCTACCAGAAATAACTTTAGTCCTGTTCTTTGTTTCAGAGACGCTTTGTCCCGGCGCCGTTCTTGATTCTAACAAGCACTTCAGAAAAAGAGTAGGCTTGAAGTAGAGGAAAAATCGGGGAGCAGTTCTGAACTGCTAGAAAAGCAAACTCCTTTTCATCACCTAATAGGTGTTACGGTCTCTTTGTGGTAACAGCAGCTCCGACTTTCTGCTGAATTTGGACAGAAGTGGAAAACACCGTCTCGTACAGGAGCGGGTTTGACTCCTTGTAGAAGACAGATGCTCACATGGAAAAACGAGTTTCCATCCAAGTATCAGGCAGAACCTGCTGCCTTGGAGAAGCAGGGACCAGCAAAGTGATCGCCGGTAACTTCGCTTCACGTGAAAGAGGGGTTTCTGCTGAATTATTGGCAGCCAGAAAAGCATGGGCTGCACCAGCTCCCGCTGCCCTCGGCAGAGCCAGGAGTCCCCGGTCCCCGCAGGTGCCTGCATCTCTCCCAAGCCAGCAAGTCCTGAGGAGACCCAGAGGCTTGATGCCTTCCTTACATCACTGCTGCAAAGTCTGGAAAGGGTCTGTTTTCACAGGCTAAACCGCCTCTTGGCTCGATTACAGATTTTTGTCCTGAGGTGTAAGAGCGGACCGGGATGAAATTAAAGTTGACTGCAACACTGGGCGCTCTTGGTGGAGGCTGGGGGACAGAGGCACGGTAGGTCCCAGAGCTGAACGAGGAGGTGACACCACAAAGCCCCCCCCCCCGCCGAGAGCGCTAGCGTGAGGAGTTGGCATGCAAAAGTACAGCACGACGCAAATACACAACAGACCTGAAGTGTTTGGGCCCGAAAAGTGCATCAAAAGCTGCTGAAATGGCTATGAATCAATCTCATTCACACGATAAAAGGCTGGCATCTTACTAAATCATTTGTTTTTAAATAAAGGAAAGAAAAAAAAAAGATAAAACTGTTTGACAACAAACAGCAATACATTAGAAGAGACACCAACGGAAAGTGGGTTACCCACATTTTCTGCCTTAAGAGGTGCAGGGGCCTTGCAGTAATAGGTCAAAAATCGAGCCACTTCCTCCCGTAA
The DNA here is from genome assembly GCA_025774025.1 of Xenus cinereus. Classification (NCBI taxonomy): domain Eukaryota; kingdom Metazoa; phylum Chordata; class Aves; order Charadriiformes; family Scolopacidae; genus Xenus; species Xenus cinereus. The sequence continues at coordinate 21,566,630 of JAOXJK010000040.1, read as the reverse complement.
ACTGAGAAAGACACAAAAGCAAATATTGATTCAGCTTATTCTGCAAGAGGCTGGGCTTCCCCAGGTCCACATCTCGGGAAAATAAAGCCAGGGCACAGTAAAGTCCGGTGAAAATAGCTAGAGAAGAGGATAGCTCGGGCCCATGCCACAGACATGACTTTTACACCCGGCAAAGGCGTCACGGATAACGTCTATAACATTTCTGATGAGATTTAATCGAGGCACAGAAGAGCAGGATTAGAGTCCCCAGGAGTTACGTTTCAAAGAACCACTTGGAGTTACCCGGTTTGTTAATGTATACAGTGCTTTTAAAACTGCATTTGGTTTAGAAAACTCACATGTTCTCTTACTAAAAAAAGGATTTTTTAACCGGATGAACTGGAAGGGCAGCTAATTTACAGTTTTGCAATGAGAAGGACGATTAAACGGCCTAGAAAATTTTTAAGTAGTGAGTGTAGCAGAAGCGGTTTATATTCCTCCATTCTGCTCATCAGAGAAGGAGTCAAAAAAGTGAAGCGTTACAGAAAAGGGAAGACTTACAACATGTGTCCCTTCCAGTCGGGATACTGAAGCAGCGGAGGCTCCATCAGATTCATATCGGTCTGTGTCAGCTGGGAGCAAGCAGAAGAACCATTAAAAGCACAATCACGGCTACGGGGAACACGGAGACAGACGGGATCCACGTGCAGGCACGTACCTGCACAGGCACACACACACACACACGTACGTGCAACTTCAACACCTCTAAAACTGGATTGAGAAAGCCACCGACCATCAGAACTGCAGCTCGGAGAAGCAAAGGGCCAGCAAACGGCTCAGCGATTACTCCGGGTTGAGTGACTACGGGCTCCTGCTAAGTTATCGCAGCCAAAACTTCGCTGGGGAGATCTACAACAAGGAGGCAGAACGGGCAACATGCACGATGCCCGTCACCAAGCTGCCTCCAGAAGGCTTTCTCAGCAAATGAGGCAACCCGAAGGGTCCCAAGGAGCGCTTTGGCCGAGCTCTGAGGACAACGGCCTTCCACCGGGAAGCAAGTCCCAGTTGCGAAAGCTCTGGTCTAGACTGTCGGAAAGAGACAGGAAGGATTCTGAATCACAGTCACTATTTTCTCTAATAAACCTGCAACAGATTAATTTTTAAACGAATTTTAGCTTTCATATATGCCTCAGTTCCAAGTTACTGCAGCTCCTTCAGATCTACAATTCTGATAAGTTTTGATTGATAAGTGTTAAAGCGTAACAGGAGCTTTCAAAAGACAGAAGAAAAATGAAATGACCTTCTCGATAATTCTTCCCCGAGGCAGGCGCTTTGTTGCTTATTAGGAGTTAATTCTGATCTCAAAGACAGATTCACCTGAACTGTGGAGCCCTTCTTAATGCTTGTATTTAGATAAAGCGATCGCACTACTTTTACCTAAATATTTTTGAGGTTGTAAATATCAGGGTTTCACGTAATCCAGTTCTATGAAGTTGGAAGGGAAAGCACAGCGGTGATACAGGCAGAGAGAAGAGGACATTTTACATTAACAAAAAGGGAATAAACAAATATTATGTGCAATATACCTTCCAAATATTTCACGGCAACCAAATCTATGAGTTAATATTAAAAAAAGGCGAGAGTGGGGAGACACAACAAGTAGGTGATAGTGCAAGGAAGAAGGGGAATTCAACATGCAGTGTGAAAGTTTCTCACGTAATAACAAAACCACAACACTCTGCATCGGTGTTTTAATAACTGGTGCCAAGCTCTGAAGTTTAAAGACACTGTCCTTATCCCATGCAGAATTACAACCTGGTATTAAAGGATTAAAGTTCCTTTATTCAGCTGTAGATGTTCTTGAAGCCTACGTAGCACAGAACTGTGCCTCCTTAGATCTCTCTCCTAAACTTCTCTAGAGAATGCAACATAAAACACATCAGCAGACGTGGCCAGAAAGGACTATACACTAATAAAGAGGATAACCCTTAAAGGTAATGCATTAAGGGCGCAAGAAACCAGGTGGGCCAAATGAAAGGAAGGCCAGCCAAGCTCTCACGCCACAAAATATTCTCTAGTTTAAGGGTCAAAAGTTGAAGACGGGACTCTGATACGTTGCTTTTATTCAGCAGAAACAGTTAAGCACTTATTGCCCCAACCAATTATTTGCCCGCAATCCCAGCTGGTGCTGCATTCAGCGCATCCGCAGGGCTGCCACGACTGAGAAGCTGGCAACGGTCTCCTCGTCTCACTACAGCCCACGAAGCCTCCACTCATTTTCATAATAAGCCTAATTAAGACGAGGCTGACTACCACCTCCCTCTGCGCTCCTGGTGGTAGTTTTAAGGGGAAAGGACAGCGAAGGAAGGAAGGTACCACCTCGAAGGCACCTTTTCCGTGCAGGCGGCAGCTCTGCCTTACCTGTTCTTTTAGCTGGAAGGCGGAGTGGTGGGGTAGCGTCCCCCCGAGTCAGTGGAGTGGCAGGCAGAAATAAAACAAGGAACATTTTGAGGGTGGGAACCGGTTGGAACGGGAGCAACCACGCACTTCAAACCACAGAGGCCGACTGTCCGAGCCCGAGCCCCCTTCCCTCCCCGCAAGGCAGCTTCAGGCAGGAGATGCCGCCGCCTGCCCGCCCCCCCCGGCTGCACCAGGGCAGGGGTTTTAATAAAAATCAAGAAACGTTCCTCTACGGCACGGTTCTGTTGGGTTTTTTTGACTTTTTTCTCTCATTTTTGAGTGGAACAGTTTCACGCCTCTCCCTGGCGCCACCAAAGAAAGCGAGCAGGCAGCAGCCAACCCGCTCTGATTTTGAGAGGTTTCAAGAGCTGCCACCCTCAACCATTCCAGGTGTGTTCAGGACCAGGTGTCCCAATTGTGTGACTTTATAAGGGACAGATGGGAAGATCCTTGAAATTAAACAGAATCAACTACTGTCAGCAAGAGCAAACAAAATGCATCTCATTTTCATTCAGTTTTCTGAGCCAAGTACCTCCCCCAAAGGGAAACAAACCCCATTGTGAAGAGGAACAGAAAAACACCCTTGTTCCTACCCTCCTGGAAAACAAAGCATCAACAAATGTACAAACAGCTGGAATCAAAAGTTACTTCCAACAAATTGAAAAAAAAAAAATTAGGATGAAAACCAGAGAAACCTGAGCAATAGCAATAACCCTAGGAAAGAGCAAGCACTAAGGAGGAACTCCACAGCAAATACAGTATTTTTTCTTTTTGGAAGAGGACTCACCCGCTTAGACATCAGGTCAAAGCAGAGTTTATTCTCACTGGTGCCAAAGTTTATTATGCCCTAGGAAAAAAAAAAAAAATTATTATTTATAGACATATAAAACATGTGCACGCATCCCCTCGGCCATCACTTCACTAAGTTCCCTCCAAAAAGCTTAGCGAGGGAAAGTCAAAACACAGTTCACATTAACTCCACCATATATAACTCGAGTCATTATGCATGTCTTTTGTGTGTTTACATATATATATCCCAAGCTTCTTAGTCAATACACTGTCTGTAAACGAATATGTACTAATGATTTATATTTCTTTACAGGATATGTTTAACTTCATCTTGAATTCACTCGCTGGTATGGATCTAACTACAAAAGAAACTCTAAACCAACTGCGAGAAAATGGCGGTTTACCCTTCTGCAGCAGTTTTAATCAAGATTTTGGATACATTTCTTTATCTAAAAGCATTTGTTTATCAGTCCATACCATTCCACTCCACTGATTTGCTCAGAAACCACATAAACACATGTAGTCACAAAAAAGTGGTTAAAAGACTAAATGTTTCCCCTCGGGAGGGAGGACCTTCCAGTTCCAGGGTCAGGATCTAATTTAGCACCACAGTAGATCTTGAAGAGTTCAAATCTACGAGCACATTTTCATTATTGGAAGACGTTGGGTAAATCAATTTATAAAAATGCAAAAGGAAGTCTAAGCAATTGTACATTTAAGATGTTACTAAAGCCCAATTTTAGGCATTTGTTCACAAAGCTGCCTCCTACATAGTCAACAGCTGGTACAAGAGGCAGTTTGTGCCGCATAATCCACCCTGTATCAAAACTTTAACGTCTTTTTCTGTCTTAAAAATCTAGCTTTCACCTCCCAACACGGTGTGAGTAAAGCCAGGGCTAATAATAAAACATTTTTAAAGTTTCAAGTAGGTCAGAATCTGAACGCGGGATCTATTTAAAAGTCCATCCACGTATAAATCATTATTTGTATTTCCTATACTTGTTACTCCGTAATAATTTGCCGTGAAGACTCAGCCTTTGCGCCACAAGGGGGGTATGATGAGCTACTCACAGCTGAGCAGCCCGGCGTGAACGGGCAGTGCTGAGCGTTACTTACAAGTAATTTGTAAGAAAAAAAAGAAAAGAAGAGGTCTACCGCTTAGTTGTTGTATCTCCTGCACCCACCACCTGCCATAATCAGATATAATCAGATAATCTGAGATGGTCTTCCGGGGGGCAACAGAGGAGATGAGGTGAAAGGAGGAAGAGGAGCTCTGTTCCTGCAAATTTCTTCTGTTTTTCAAATATCGCTGCTATTTCCCCGATAGGGAAATCACAGGGTGCAAACCTGGGCTGAACACAGCCTTCATCTTCGATACACAGACGATCTGCAATGCTACTTTTTATTTCTTTTCCTCAAAAAAGCAGCATCACCCGCTAATGAAAAAAAAAAAACCAACCACCCCACACTTTTAGCGTATCTGTCAGCAAACCTCTAAGATAAAGGGATGTTGGGTTTTTTTCCTAGCAAGAACACCAGGAAAACACCTTGAGGTTCTCACTCACATTAGGGTTCTTGTCTTCATCGTACTTGTCGGCGTGATAAGCTTTGTACCCTTCCTCCGTGGAGCCACGGAAAATGTTGGCGATGTTGCCACGAGCAGAGAGGTAGGGGCTCCTCTGGAAGTCGCTGGGCTTACAGAAGCCATGCACGTCAAACCTCCTCTCGCCCAGCGGCCGAGCCCTGGTCCCTTGTGGGTCTCCCTCTCTTCCTCCTCCTCCTCCTGCCATTCCCGAAATCTCGGAGAGCACCTGGCTGAAGTCCAAGCCCCGAGGCACCGCAACGGAGGAGGAGGAGGAGGAGGAGGAGCCGCCATGGCTCTGCTTCAGGATGCTGAGCATCTGAGTGAAGATGTTGAACATGCGGAACTCGTGCTCCCGCTCCAGCTCGAACCGGCGCTGCTCCAGTTGCATCCGACGCTCCTCCACCTCCAAATCCCGCTGGAACCGGCGCTCTTCCATCTGCAAAAAGCGCTCTTCCATGGCCCGCTGAGAGGTCAGGGTCTTCAGCAAGAGATCATCAAGCGGGTCCCTCACCCGTTGGCCTTTCCGCTTTTTTCTCAGCCGATGCAAGGCGGATAAGCCGGGCCGGGGAACCACGTTCTGGATCCGTGAGGAGTTTGCCATGTTGGGCTCACTGAAACCTGCGAATGCGTAAAGAGAAGGAAGAGGAGTTAAACACAGGGCAAGTGAAGTGGTGTGGACACGCTTCGCTGCCTTCCCCTGCCCTTCCTAGTTCACCTCCTTTGACCTGCTGCAGGGTTTTATGGGAAAACCCAAGTAAAACCTCTCATCTACATCCTGAAGTTTAGGAGTTCGTTTGAAGTTTGTTTTTACCTTCACACACCGGGCACCCCAATACGCTGCCAGCCCCAGCCCCAGCTCCGTCCTCGGATCTATGATCATTAATCACAGATTCCCTCCACGGGGCTAAGTGAGCAACCACCAGGGTGAAGAGAACACAGCATTTCGTCCTGACCTCTTGACGTCAACCTCACACCGGTTATCCTCTCCTTTCCAATCGTGCCGTGCCGTTCCATCAACCTGGTCTAGACTGGTTTGAAATCCCCCCGATTTCCTGACCCTGTCCCACGCGGCAGCCAAGCAACCACCACACTGGGCTGTCAGTGCAGGAGTCTCATCTCCTGCAAACCCAGAAGCTCTTCCTGACAGTGACTTTCAAAACCCTCTTCTTTCCAAGTCCTAACGCATAGCTCAGAAAGCCAGGCAGCGATTACTCCCAAGTATTCCTCATTGCCGAGTCTCCTAAAAGATTAGATCTGGGAAATATCTTAAAAGAAGGCAAGGGAAGTTTCACCTGCAGGTTTATAGCGTGGCCGTGGCAGAAGAGGGTCTCCTGAGGCAATTCAGCATAAGGAGCGCAGACAGCCCTGGTGATGTTCAAATGAGACCAAAAAAATATGCTCTTGGGTTTTTTTTGTTTGTTTGTTTCAGTAAGTACTGTCAGCTTTATATGCAGAAATCTAGCACAAATGCCTCGCCTGGCTGATGGCAGACATGCCAGCCCTTTGGGTTCCGTACACAGTATTTAGCCTAACGCAGTACTTTCAGATTTTATTTACCTGCAGCAAGATACGTTCACGGGAATGACCAGAAGACTATGAGTGCAGATACCAACCTTCTACTTTAAAGCTTTTTGGGGCGTGTTAAAATAAGGATCCGGACGTCAGTGCGAAAACCATGTGTCTACCTCTGCACCAGAAATCACCTCTCTTTCTGGGGAACCGGGCAGAAACCTTATGCTGGAACGTAAAAGGCTATCCCTACCTGAAGGTGAAACACTGGTTTCAATGGGAATCTCCACCCTGGAGATGGGAGAGTCGTTCTGGGCCCTCTCCAAGAAGTCTCTCTCCATCTCGTGTTCTTCAGGGGAGCCCTGCTGGTAAGACATGGGCGGCGGGGGCTCGGGGGTCAAGCTGTGCTCGTCGGAGTTCACCTCCTCGCATTTGATCTCCATCAGCTCGGGGTGCTGGGAGTGTTCGAAGGGCAGGGCCGAGGGGGTGAAATGGTGGTGGTAGCCCTCCACCATGCCGCCCTGCAGCACCTGCTGGGCCATCACGCCGCCGCTCAGGGAGCCGTAGGCCAAGGTGGGCCGGCTGGTCAGCACCCGGTCCATCACCTCGTAGAACTTCCAGGTCCGGCGGCCCCGCGGGGCCTTGCTGTTGTCCTTGATCCGCCGGTATTCCAGCTTCATCTTCTTGATCTTCTCCCGGCACTGGTCGCCCGTCCGGTGGATGCCCTTCTCCCGCAGCACCTCGGCGATGCGGTTGAAGACGTGCTGGTTGCGCAGGCAGCTCTCCAGCTCCACCTGCACCGACTCGTCGGCCCACAGCTGCAGCAGCTCCACCACCTCGGGGTCCGACCAGTTGCTCCCCCGCTCGTACTTCTTCCCACGAAAATCCATCGCTCCGGGGGGGCGGCGGGAAGAAGGTCCCCGGGGCGGGGGGTAGAACGGGGAGGAGGGCGGACTGGACCGGCACCCCCGGGATGGCGGCGCTGAGGGGGGCCGGGGAGGACGCGGGGGGTCCCCCTCCTCACCACGCCGGGAAGGTGGGGGTCTGGCACCTCAGCCCCGGAGGGCGGCCCTACCCGGCCGCCCC
>JAOXJK010000040.1:21421752-21438956 GCA_025774025.1 Xenus cinereus | reverse complement strand
GTTCCAACCCCCCTGCCCTGGGCAGGGACACCTCCCACCAGACCAGGTTGCTCCAAGCCCCATCCAGCCTGGTCTTGGACACTTTGAGAACATTTAAACTATTCCATGCGCACAGCACACCCATGTGAAATCTGAAGCAGCTGACTGCAAGACCACTTATATAGCTATAAGATATATACCACTTACAAAGCTCAAGTATAAACTTGTCAGCCACCCCGTGTTTGAGACCACCGACTCCTGCTCAAATGAAAATAAGGATATAAATATTCTGAGGGGAGCCGGAGAGCTAAGCAGGTCTGCCTTTTCAAGATGGTACAGAGACGAAGCCAATAAGAACACCCAGACAAACTTCTTATTTACAGGTTAATGTCCCAATGCTGCTTGAGAAACCTTCAAATAAAATTCTGGGCTTTTAGGACAGTGGAGCGCGCTGAACGTGGCTGCTCGGGGGATAAATGGCCGGAGCTGCCCCGGTCCCTAAGGATACTGGAAAAATGTATCTGTGATAGATGGGAGCAGTCTGACTGTGACACTGCCCTTTCCTGCCAGAGTCAGCCGTTCATTAGCTTCAGCAGCAATTAATGAAATAAGTTGAATTGTGTCTGAGAAAAGCAGAGCCAGGGCGGATCTGTCTGTCTGTCTGTCTGTCTGTGGCCCTAGACAGCTGCCCGTTTGCCTTGTGTCTCCAGCTGGAATCGGAACCGCTGTCTCTCTGCAACCGATGGCTGTAGGAAAGTTTCATACGCAAAGTTTCAGAGAGAGCTCAGTATTATTTTTTTCCCTCCTCCCCATCTAGACATGTAGCAAATAAGCCAATTAGGCATTCTGAAGACTTTAATTAACAAATCGGTTATGAACTGGAAAAAACGGTCATGCTTTCTGTATCCGTCAGGCTACGGTAAATTAACATAAACTAATGATGCTTTATTTTTATCCAATTATTTGAGCTTCACTTTCCACACTTTGTTTCTTGGATTGTGTTTTGAATCAAAAGGGTGATATTTTTCCTTTGTAAAGTTAGTTTTTCAATGCATCAGTCTGACCTGGCTGTACACTGCCAGTATTTTTTCCCCTTTTTGATGCATCTTCTTCCTGCCCCTTCACAAAATCTGCTATCTTCTTGCATGTTTTTTCCTACTGCCCCATAGAGAGACTGAAAGAGACGGTGGCTTCAGAGGAATGAGTGAGTGCAAACATCTTTATTTGTATTTTTAAGAATTCCTTCTACAAAATGTAGGTATTTATGGAAAATGTTTCATTAAGGCGAGATCACCGAAGCACAGAAAACAAGTGCTGAGGCCAGCGGAGCGCAACTGCCCTAGAAACAGAGAAGTATTCCTGGAGCTGAAGTGAGCTGTACTACAAATCAAAGCAGGGTGCCCAGCTATCTATTTTGAAGGTGAGGAACAAAGAAAAATTGATTATGTGGTAGGATACGTGGCAGATAAAAACCTATAGAAAATTATATGAATCCAGCAATAATATTTACCCATGAACTAACAGCCATGAGGGGACAAATACCTTTCCTACGAGGCTTTTCTTTCTAGTTCCAAAAGAACTCCCAAATGATGAGCTGAGCCTGAATTATTTATGGATTTTAAAAGAAGAATAAACCCAGAGGTGGAAGTTATTGTTATGCAAAAAATTTTATTAGGAATAATACCAAAAGGCCGTGTCACTAATAAAATGGAAGTGATTTCATTTACCCTCACAAATAAAGGGGCCCATCAAGGAGCTATGTCTTGAAGTGGATAAAACAAACACACACAGAACGTGAGTTACTCATACTCTCTCTAAAACATTCCAGAAATACTGGTGTTTATACTGGGTGCAACACAAAGAATTCTACGTCCAGTGCAAACATATTTCTAAGGTTGCATTGATACATCAACCGTTTCAGTTAGGAATAACTCTTTTTCCACATTTTTTAAATGGAAAAAGTAATTATATAATAGGTAGCAACATTTAATTTCCCCTGATTTCCGATCACCTAATTTGATCTACTATGTATTACATGGCATGGTTTCAGCAAATAGACCTTATTGAATTGCACAACGTGTGTTTATCTACAGCACATATTTGCAGAAAGGGGACTGCTGTTTGTTTATTTATTTAAAGGCAACGATGTTTTAATTATTTACAAATTCTTACTCAGCAAGAGCTCTCTTATAGACAGACAAGAGCTAAGTGGATGATACTACTCTATTTCTCATGGTTGTTTGCCATTCTTTTATGCTACTCTATCCATTACTCTTAAGTGCTTACCTACTCAGAAAAGGGAATTTACAAAACACTGGCAACTCTATAATGACTTTCCCCTAAGAGGGTTTTAATCAAAATATAATGAGTGATGTTGCGTACAGGCATTCTCAGTGTGCCCTAAGGTCTTACCAACACAAGGAGATCGCACTATTTAAGGTGATGATCTACAGTGTCCTAATTACTGTACGCTAGCTCCCCACTGTCCCTATCTGGACAACGTCACTGCAGAGTGAGCACCTCCTTACGTCTGAGATTCACCAGATACACACTGAAACTAAATTCCTGGCAAGTCCCCCAAAAAGAGAAGCCCAAACAGCTCAAAGAATGCAGGCTGATGCAAACCATCCCTTTTACATTCATTTTGTCAAAAGAAAAACTACAGGACAGGCTGAGAGATTTGAGGTTCTTCAGCCTGGAGAAGAGAAAGCTCCAGGGAGACCTTATAGCAGCCTTCCAGTACCTGAAGGGGCTACAGGAGAGATGGGAATGTAGGGACAGGACAAGGGGTAATGGTTTTAAACTGAAAGAAGGGAGATTTAGATTAGGTATTAGGAAGAAATTCTTTGCTGTGAGTGTGGTGAGACACTGGAACAGGTTGCCCAGAGAAGCTGTGGCTGCCCCATCCCTGGAGGGGTTCAAGGCCAGGCTGGATGGGGCTTGGAGCAACCTGCTCTGGTGGGAGGTGTCCCTGCCCAGGGCAGGGGGGTGGAACTGGCTGATCTTTAAGGTCCTTTCCAACCAAACCATTCTGTGATTCTAAATAACAAGACTCATTAATGATGTGGAAAGCCAGTACTAAAGAAAATTCAGTCAGTCCATTACGTACAGAGGGACTTTGAGGCTTTTGTTTGTTCTTGCCACTGTGCTTACGCCGGCAGTTGATTCGCTGACACTGCAGGGAAGGGACTGCTACAATTCTTGTCTTTTGAGCAGTTACCCACTGAATCTCTGCACAAAGGCACTCCAAAAGTGCATTCCAGTAGATTAAGTTGTAAAAAGATGCATCCTACGGAGTTGCACACAGTTTTATGGAATATTTTATACTCAAAGGTTGAGTTACCACCATCGGGTTTTTGTTGCTTCAAGATGCACTTGTTTCAGAGTCGCTGCTCACGGGATCAAAGGAAATGCTTGTCCTTAATCTGCGTCACGTATTCATGAATAAGAGAATATGCTGATTGCCTTTTTGTTACCAAGACACCAGGTGTTGCTGTGGTAACCACACTTAACACCAAACAAACTCTACTCACCTGCACGATGATGCCCTTGCTCTTGTATTCTGCGTGGAGGCCTCGGGAGAAGTAATCCACAAAAGCCTGGAGAGAAAAGGAGGGAAACACGCAGTGTGCTACACATTAAAACTCCAGCTTGCAGGTTTTTGTAAGCATATCTAAATTAGTCTTTATAGTTCCCGTTTTCAAAGTGAAAAATCTTAGATTTTTAATGAAACTTTGCCTATCAGAGCGATGACACCTGAACAGAAACTCAACGCTTAGGATGTGTTTTTACAGAAGTGAGGCTTGATCTAAACAAATAAAACCCTTTTTCGTTTAGAAGGAAAAGAAACTAGATTTGTTACACAAAGCCTAGTTAAAAAAGGAAAGCAAGTCTTTATATGATCACTTCTTACATCATCTCCTTAGACCTTTTTTTTTTAAGAGTGATTTAAGTACGTTTCTCTTGTGCACAGTTTTGAAAACATAGTGTTTAAATACTTCGTACTCTCCCTTTACACTTTTAAGAAAGAAATGCCACCTTATGGTGATACATCTTCCTAGTCCTGAAGTCCACCTCTACAGATTCTCTTCCAAACTTCTGGAAGTTTTAGAAGTTACAAGACGAAAAGCTTAAGGAACGAAGTGAAAGGGATGAAAAGGTGGATGCTAGTACCTGCCTTCAAGATGCCCTCACGTCTGATAGAGCCGCCTCCATAACCATGCAGAGAAGATTCCCCCTCCCTGAGGTTCTTCTAAACCCCTTTTTCCACTTTTCCCTCCTGCTGTCCAGTGAGACAAAAATATCAGGTTCCGCTCTGCTTTCTTGTCTTAGTGAAACAAGGGGGCCAAGTAGGATCAGTGGAGTGACTGCGATTCCTTTAAAGTACCTTGTTTCCTTGTAAAATAGAGAATCTGAGCGAGAAGGTTAAAAAGAGCGGGACTGCGTCTGTTCCTGGTAATTAGCCAAAGCCATTGACTTAGACCTGAAGGATACTATACTTTAAATCCCCTCTATACACACGAGGAAAAAAAAAAAAACAACCCTAGAAATTGCAGATACAGTCTTTCTACAGCTACATTAGGGGAGTCACTTTCATGCTTACTAATCTTGCTGCGGTAGGAGATGAGCAGTGCTGAGAATAAGCAGATTACTTAACCTGTAATTGAGTTTCTTAGGGGGAGGGGAGGAAATATTTGAGATTCTCATTGAAAACAAAAAAAAAAAAGACTAACCAAAGCAGCGTAAGGCATATTATCACCGAAATCAGAAGCTCGATTCGTTCCATAGAGCTGAAGGCGCTGCCACAAGGAAAAGTGACCTTTCGTATTAAAACAAAGAACTGGGCTCTCAGGAAACAGCTATTTCAAGAATAAATTATATCAGCTAAAACTAATTCAGGCTTTCATGAATTCTAAACTTAAATAACCCCTCCTTTAGTATGAATAAAATAGCGTGCATCGATTCCTTTCTGGAAATATGAAAAGTCTCGAGGAAACATAGGTGTGTTCTGACGCGAATGACACTACTGATGGTTTCTTCATCCTGTCAAGGTTCTGCTCAGACTCTACAATTCTTGAAATATTTAAGGTAATTACCAGCTGCACCTGAAAAAGCTGTAGTGCCATACTGCTCTGATACCAGTGTAAATGTCTCTTGCTTTTAGTTTTATCATGTATGCTTCAGACCCATATTCTGTCCTTACAGCATTAATTGGAGACCTTTTAGGCAAATGTTTTAGAAGCCCCTATAAGTATCTTTGGAAAAAATAAAGACTAGCTGTAGAAAGACAAAACTGTCCCAGTGACACAAAGAGAAACCAGAGCAGATAAATTCCACGAGAAATAAAGTAGAAACTTATGAGCTGGTAAAATAAACCAGCCCGTTGTGGAAGATGACAGGACATTTCAGTAGAAGATGTGTTGGATTAAGTGGGGAAGCTTCTTGACAAACTAAAAATGAGCATAGGAGAGACAGAAACGAGGAGAAGTACCAAAAGAGAAACATAAAACATTATTGGGTACTTAGAAATAAAATCCAAGCTAGGAAAAGCCTAGCAAAGGACTTTGAAGGTATCAGTAAAGGATCCTACGGGTACCCCAGTTTCAAGAGGCATTTCAGAGAAGTGGGGGTCTGTTGATGGACGAGGGAGACAATCTAGAGATAAAGGATAAAAAAAGGTTAAGTTATTCAACACTTCTCCTGCCTTTGCACAGCCAAAGCTTGCTCACGTGCCTCTGCACGCACCAGCTTTGTTTAATGGAAGAGACAAGCAGAGGCAGCAACATTTTAGGGACTACTTAGAGAAGCTCAATGGAGCCACCATGGATTCACTCAAGAGAGCTGAAGGAACTAGTCTGTATGTGTACAAGTCTGCTGCCTGCAGTATCTGAAGAATTATGGAAACCGGGGGAGGTCTTTGACAACTGGAAGAGGGCTAACATATCCCTCCTTGAAAAGGCAAGAATAATCCCATCAGCTTTAACTCAGCTTGTGGAAAGATCATGGAGCCCTCCTCTTGGAAATAATTTCTAAGTACACAAAGGCCAAGAAGATACATCGGAAACAGTCACAGATTTACCAACAACAAATCACATTTGACCAAATTGGTATCTCCAACGGAGTGGACAAGCTTTGTAGATGAGGGAAACAGATTTTTAATATATATATGTGTGTGTATAGATACATTTTTACTTCAGTAAAGCTTTGGACGCCATCTGCTGCAGCATTCTCACTTGGAAGTCGAGCTGAAAGGACAAACTGCTGGCCAAACTGAAAATTGGCTGGACCACCAGGCTCAAAGGGCTATGATCAATATTTTGGCAACTGGCTGATAACAAGCAGAGAACCCTACAAATCAATAAAGAAGCCCATATTCTTCTGTATCTCCTGGCAGTGACCTAGATGATGACACAAAGCACACCCTCATCCAACATTAGATGGAGCTGCTGACACGACAGAGCTTCAGTCCAGAGAGACCTCGAGAAACTTGATTATTGTTAAACATCATGAGATTTCTGGACTGGCACGGAGCAAAGTGCCAAGTTCCACATGCAGAGTGGGTTAACATCATGCCTTAAATTTGGTCAAGTAGCAGCCCTGCTGCAAAGAACCTGGCATTTATGGTGGCTTCCAGGGAGAAGATAAACCAATATTCTACACACTGCAAGAACATCAAACGACATTGTAGGCTGCATTAGGACAGATAGTTAGCAGATCAAGGGAAGCTGACTATTTGGTGATGGTGAGGTCCTAGAGCTCTGTCCTTTCTCTTACCTGAAATGCTAAATTTAAGGCAACTAATAAAAAAAGGAGGAAAAATGTTTGCTTCCAGCAAGCACCTGAAGAGTCCTACTTAAATAAATATATATACATTATATATTGAAGATAGGCATCTTCAGTAAGATTAGGGAAAAAAGTTTCAAAGGCAAAATAAGGAAGAGTGTTAAACTTCAGTCGATGTCACTTTCAACCTCACGCTAATCTTGCTTGATATTCTAGCATCCTTTTCCACGTTAAAGCAGAACGTGTGATGAAATACATAAAATAGTTGTTTCCATGCCAGTAAACACTTGCACTCATTTATCTCTCAACCTTCCAGCTTCCACTATCGGAAAAAAATTGTTAGAAATTCAGTACTTTTAGTTCATGAAAGCACCACTAGATGGACACCAAAACATTCGTTGCTGTGGTGTTGGCTTGTGTTTGACACTTGATTTCGGTGTGGAAAAGAACACTTACCTTGGTTGCGGAGTAAAGAGTCAGCAGCGGAGTTGGGTACATCCCAGCAGCCGAGGAGATATTCAGGATTACCCCTTTTGATCTGAAAGGCAGCGAAAACAAATTATTCTCATGACATAAAGGAAACACCTTTCACATTTCATAAAATTACTGCAAGCCTAAAGAAAAACTTTAGGACGTGACTGAGATTAAGGTATCTTTAAAAAAACCCAACCAAATCCTAAATTGAAATTTCCCAATATGACTTTAAGCACAATATAAGCATTCAACCAACTGGTGCAAATCAGGAATAACTCTAAGGTCGATACAGCAAGAGAATCAAGTTCCATATATACACACACACACATTGGGCTAAACTAAACGAATTTGGTTGAGCGAAGCTGGCACAAGCCCAAAAGGCAACTTCTAAACGTCGGGCTAAGGTGGCAGAAATGGCTATATAAGTTTGTTGTGTAGTTTACACTTTGGTAATCCCTTTTATCTTCTGTAGGTTACTTCATGACGGACCTTCAAGATAGGAAGGACCTGAACCTACTGCTCCAATAGAAGTGTTTCAGTACAGCATGGAAGATATTCAGCGGATGACTAGAGAAAGTAAGTTGTTTTACTGCTGTATGACAGTAACACTGAAAGTATTCCACAATAATATCTAGGTAAGGGGACCAGTCTGAAACGAGCTACCACACACTCCTCTAAGCACTTCCAAAACATCTGCAGGTGGGACAGAAAGTAAGACTCCTGGATTTCCCAACCCACTGCCTGATTTTGAGACCGTCTATTTCTGTGACTAGTTTTACCTAGAAAAACAGACATATCACAAAATCACAGAATGACATGGGGTTGGAACGGAGCTCTGGAGATCATCTAATCAACCCCCTGCCAGAGCAGGTCCACCCAGAGCAGGTCCCACAGGAACGTGTCCAGGTGGGTTTGAATGTCTCCAGAGAAGGAGACTCCACCACCTCCCTGGGCAGCCTCTTCCAGGGCTAGGTGGAAAGAAGAGTTCATTTTAAAAGCTTCAGGCAAATTAGGGCAAGGACAGTGTTAGAAGGTGCTACCAGAGAGCCCGACACAGTGAAAGATGCATCTCTGCTTCTTCGTGCCCTGTCATAAATTCAAGCAACTTGCTGCTGCTGCCACAATGATTTAAGTAGCCCTCTTGAAAACAAACACCTGAGCTTAACCGCCCCTCAAAAATTAAAACAATATAACTCTTTGAAAATCGTGACAACAGATTCAAACCAATGTGGCTTCTGCCACGATACAAGCGTGAATTAAATCTGCAATTGATTCACCTCCAGAAACGAGACGGCTAATGGGACAGAAAAGCATCATTTCGGGCATTCAGGATTTCAAACCCCTTTGCCAAAGTTCATCGCATTTTTTAGGGGTTACCTGCAAGGTAAGGTGGTGAAATAAAGTAGCAGCGCGGATCAAAATATGCAGTATGGAGAAAATAAGACCATAAATTAATCACGAATTCTCACGACAGCAAAAGGTTAACAGCGATGCCAGAAGTTTCTCGTACCAAGACAGGTGGTGCTTGTGATATTTATTCATGAGCTCAAATGGGGATTAGCAGTGAAATGAGTATTCGTGCCGTTTTTAAGAGATTACCAGATTGGAGAATACTATAAGGAACTTTTTAAAGAGTGCAGGCTGCTCTGTGAACAGACTATGGAATGGCAGATGAAAAAAAAAATAAAAAATCAGGATTAACAAAGCCAACAATGGATGCTAAAGAAAATAACGTGAATTAATCACAAATCTTGCAGGACTCTGAATCAACTATCTGCTCCCTGGAAAACCCGCACAAAGTCCACAGGGAGTTCTCCTTTGTGCAGCAGTCACCAACACCAGCCAAAGAACAGGACGGTGGGAATGGCAGATCCACCACCACTGAAATCTGGTAGTACAGGCTACAGAACACTTTTATCCCTCCAAATATAGGACAGAAATATTAAGAACCTGGTGATTTAAGAAAGGGGGAAAGGAGAAAAAAAAACAACCCTGATACATCGATGAGGTGAAAAGATTGGTGCAATTTAGCTATTTAAGAGACTATTAAGAGCAGTCACGACAAGAGTATATGGACTAATGAATGACAAAGATCAAGATCCTGATTTATCCTCTCAGAATACAAAAGAAAGATGACATTTATTTAAATGAAAGACTGAAATTTAGATCCGATTAAAGGAAGGGCTCTTCCCACATTCAGGCTACGGGAGCTACTTGCCATAAAACTTAATTGGGGACAAAAGCTTAACGGGATTTGAAAAGGGGTAAGAATTTATGTGGATAAGCACGAGCTTCGTGCCTACGAAACAAACTGAAGCTTTAGAAGAGAGGCTGGCGTTCAGGCTGTAAAGCCCAGGTCCCCAGCGTTGGCTGGACCGCAGCTTTCCAGCAGCAGTGACCGTCATCCAGGTGCAGTGAATTCGTGGTTTAACCCAGTGGAGAAAACCCTCCTGGAAACACACCAGATGAGTAGCAGCCCCTGGCAGAAGCTCCATGTATCCGTCTCTTTGAAGCAGTCGATGCCACTGTGGGTTTTGTGGTCAGTATATTTATTTTTTTTTTTAAATTTATAAAGAAAACAGCCTTAAAAGCTCATGACTTAAAACCTCCAGATAAAAAGGAAACCCAGAAGCGTGCGTGTAGGGGGGGGGGGGGACACTTCCAATTACTCCAATTACAACTTCGCTTCTTAGAGGAACTGCGGAAGAAAACGAAGAACCGCGCGAAGAAGAAACGTTGGCTCCATCCGACTCAACTGAGGACTTAGGGGACAAAAAAAAAAAGAAATAAGAAAGTTGGTGAAGGTGAGGAGAGCCCGGACCCACACCCTCGCACCTCCCCATCATTCTACCTTAAGCGGTCCAGCGCCGGGGAGGCTATATTTAGCCATCTCCCTGTTGCCGTGGCAACCAGCGCCCGCTCCAGCTGCACGCCAAGTGGAAAGAGCAAGCTTCCTCTGTAATGTAATTATGCACTTGCTACTTCCCTGGCAATAAAATACCATAGTTTGATATTTGTCTAGAAACAGGCAACTGATTTTTGGGGGGTGGTTGGGGTTTTGGGGATTTATTTATTATTTTTTCTTCCCAAAGTCATCAAGCCTCGGTTTTCAGTTCTAGGGAGTCTCCCACCTTAAGAGAGCAGCCTGAAAATTTACAGAGGAACCGCTCATTTAAGTGTAATAGGAAGCCACAGATTATAAAATTGTCACTTTGAATGTTCAGAGCACAGGGAGAGGAGCCGCAGCAGAGAATCTAAATGCCATTCCCAGAAGTGGAATTCATCTAATGCTGTTTATGATAAATAAAAAGCAACAGACGCACCACGATGCAGTTGTGTTTTCTCCTGACAGACCTGCATGCAAAGCATGTAAAAATCTGCTTTATTCCTGTATTTGTCTTGTAATATAGTGCCATAAAACCCATGCTCAAGTACTTAAAAGTAGGCACTATAGCTGCACGACGCTCTGGAGTGCTACGTCACCTCTATCTCCCCAACACGCTATCCTAGCTGAAAGAAGTGAGGAACAACGACGGGATTTCTAGTTTAGTTTTATTCTTAGAGCCTGGAGCCCTTTTTCCCCCGAACCCGCTGTCCCACGTGAGCAATTGCTGGTCGGCCCAAAGAGCAGCCAAGTGGAGCGACCCCTCGTCCCTGCTCCGGGATTTGCCGGACGGCCACGTCCTCCCGTGGTTACAGGCTCTTAATGGCCTGTGAGCTGTGACTGTGCAGGAGTTGGCAGCCTCAGACGTTGCTCCTGCACGCCGCAAACCCAACCGACTTCACAAAACCAAACAGAAAAAAAAAAAAAAAAAAGCTTTTTTTTTTTTTCCAATTTTTTTTTTTTTTCCCCCTTGGGACAGCAACCAAAGCCTCCATTCAAATTGAGCAGTCATTCAAAGTGGCTCCTCACACACGGGGAAAAAGTTCAAGATGGGTACTTTTTTCTTTTTAACCACTATTGACCTTTTCTTTCCGAGCTTCTTTGAACATTTATCTGTGAGATTCCTGAGGTAATCGCGTAGTTAAGAGAAGTGAGAAGAAACGCGACGTGGTGTGCTCAAGGGCAGGCAGAACTACAAGCCAGCAGAATCCTGGTTTGCTGCCTTTCATTCGAATCGGTTAAAAACCAGGAAAAACATACAGAGGGTATTCTCTAAGTGGAGGATGCATCATCCTGTCCTGAGAAGCTGAAGTGATCACAGAATCATACATCTAATGTATAGATTCAACTCTGCCAAACGGATAACCGCCACATTTCTTTAGACACGGAAGAAACTGAGGCAAAAAAAAATTGTTAGAGCTTCAAAGTTCCAAAAAATTGACAACAAACCCACGTTAAATCCTTCAAAAGTAGAATGGGTTTGGGCACGTGGGCATCTTCAGAGGGCGGTGGTTTCACAAAAGGCAGGTCCCTTTACCTATCAATAACAGTACAGGGGCAAGGAGTAACTTTTGACTTGCAAGCCCTGAGTAGCCACCACCAGTGTACTATCATCCTCATCCTCTGCTCTGGCTTTATCAGGAAATAAAGCAGAGCTCTGTCTTGGGTCTTCTTTTCTAATTCAAGCTTTTTTTTTACATGAAATAACTCATTCTTATCTCCCGATTAACTGGAAAATCCAAGCTTGCCCTCACCCTGATGTGCTAGACACCAACTCCCCACCGCCCACTGGCTCTGACAGTTTGTACCCAGGAAGAAACTTTGGTTTAGAGGCAAAACGCTCCCCCTGGGTCTGTGCAACACTTGAATTAACTGAATCCCGATCCGCAGTGAAGATTCCCAGACAGGGGGACGACACGAGAAACACCAATTTTTTTTTCTTAATCTTTGTTGGATCGGGAGGTCTGCCCCACATATATATGCTCCTCCTCGTATTCGTTTGGGGGCAATTCCAAGATGACTGTCGTGCGTGGTTCTGCACAGCTTTCCCCATAACACAACCGTAGCTCAGACCTGACTTTGGGCTAGCGCCGCAACAGAGATGGCCAACAGCCTGGGACAGTCAACGTCAGCCAGAAAACGGCCTGGAGGGACTACACGGACCCCATGCACCTTTTAGTGTCACCCGGGAGCCAGCTGAGAAGTCAGTTCACGTCTTCCACGGCGACAGTGGTGTGCATTAACTCTTATTTTAAAGAGCTGGTCTTCAATTCTACTTTTCCAAACGATCACAGCCTTTCCTCAATATACCTCCTACTGTATAATGAGAACATATTCTTTGCATCCATTTTACTTACAATGACTTAGAGAAATAGCCTTAAGAAGGTTATTCCCAGGAACTGTAACCACCCCCTCAGAATAGCAGGTTGTTGAGTTAGTGCCGATGAGTCAGACGGGCTTTTTAATTCTGTTCTAAAAGGAATCACCACAACAGTGGAGAAGGGAGAGGAAAAATAAAAAGGGAATCGAGTGGAAAAGGCTTCCACCGTCTGATGATTCATGCACCATCAGCGTGACTCACCCAGCATTACTCTGCCATTAAAACATGGAGACTAGGCTGATTAGTCACAGTAATGAATTTTTCAAGAAAGGATTCTCCCCTATAAATAATGATGACTTTGTCTGGATAGTGTTAGCGTGACTCACCTTTCCACCATGCCGGGCAGCACCAGTCGTGTCATCTGCAAAAAAAAAAAAAGAAAGAAAACATTCCTGATGGCTGAGAACGCAGACAGCAGACGGGCAGAGGGCGAGGGAAGCCTTCTCCTCCTCCCAGGAGCAGCTGCCACCCCCTCCACCCCAACCCAGGACCAGGGGAAGCAGAGACCATACTTTGCGTAGGCAGGTTATTTTTATTCTACCTGGACGACTTGGCTCTGTCAAGTAATGTGTGTGTGTGTGTGTGTGTGTGTACTGAATCTGGTGAACCTACCCAGCTGGTAGCATAAGTACAGTCAGAGTAAATAAAAAATAAAAAAAAAAAAAAGAAGTGTCTTCACTGCTCTGCAGCATCCGTGGCCTCCAAAGAACATTAGAGAACCGGAGTACTACGGTAACACCTATGATCTTCCTCTCCCCACAAAAAAAAGCATCTGTCTTCCTCAAGACTGACTAAATTTACCACCCTTTGCCAAGACTCAAGACAATATCCAGTGCGTTTTAGCCACGCTCACTGAACTGCTGATTTGATGTTTAAATTAAATTGTGGAGCAGCAAGAGCTAGTGATGATAAGTTTCCTACCTTATGTTACCAACAGAAAACATATAGAATCATAGACTTGTCTAGGTTGGGAGGGACCTTTCAGATCATCTAGTCCAACCATCAGCCTAACTCTGAGAAAACCCATCACTAACCCGTGTCTCTAAGCACTATGTCAACCCGGCTTTTAAATCCCTTCAGTGATGGTGCCTCAACCACTGCCCTGGGCAGCCCCTTCCAAGGCTTAAGAACCCTTCCCATGTAAAAATTTTTCCTAATATTTTTAAGACCCCAAAAGATTATTTTTTTTTGCTGATTACACAGATGTTTTCACACTGAAAAGGAGTCTGAAAGGAGCCTGGCAAACCCCCTCCACTGCTCTGGAAGCTCCTGCCTTCGCTATGACTCTGAGCAATCCATTTACAACCTGGCTGAAGGATTCTCCAGAGCAGTAATCCGAAAACAAGCCTCCCAGTTTGCAGACAGAGTAGCTCTGACAAGGGGAAACGAATCAAGTATTGATCCAAACTTTGACAAAATTTGTTATTTTTCCTACTACTAATTACTACCCTTCTAAAACGTGATTTAAATCCAAAATGTCTCCCTTTAAGAAATAACATCGTCAGCTGTTATTTAAGAAATAACAAAGTTCAGCTTCTGCCAAATCTTACCCTGCCCCCAACCAGCCCTGTTAATAAATGTCATGTCACTGACACCCGAGACAGATCAGACAAGAAATATAAATTATTACCACTTTTCACATCTTTAAAAGGTGTTCCAACAAAGTTCTTGAGAACACCGGTGAGGAGAGGGGGCAATAAAACACTAATGGCACCAAAATGTAAGGGTACTCCCACTGACACCAAATTACCCCGAGAGCTTAAAACATGAGACATTTGAGTAGTATGGGAGGAAAAAAAAAAACAAACCCCCACAAAAAAAAGAAATCAGCATATCTAGGAGCACAAAACATCCATAAGCACTTTTATTCCAAAGAAACAAATCTTATGGTAGCAAGCTGTTCATATCACTATCACCACCGTGTTAGCCCTCACATATGACTGAATCTGGGTTTTTTTGGGGGGCATTGTTTTGATTTTTAATTATAAAACATATTCCTGAAAGGCTAAAGGAGAAAAGTCACAGAAGAAAACAAAATTTCGGTTGATGGCAACTGACACACAAAAAAATAGGTAGAAAAGGGCTGTGTTTTGTATTTTATTGGCATCTCTCACTTAGAATAATTCTGCCATCAGCCATTCCACATGACAGCTTCAACGAGGGACTGTACGGGCGGGAGTCAAATGGACCTTACTCTCATGAAGTCGGCTGGTGACATTATTTCACTCTCAGCGCTGCCCCAGAAGCCAAATTAAGTCTTCAGAGTCGGTAAACATCACCAAGCTAAACGGGGTCGGTCGGGGGTTTGGTCTCTTCTCCCAAGGAACAAGTGATAGGACAAGAGGAAACAGCCTCAAATTGCGCCAGGGGAGGTTCAGATTGGAGATGAGGAGAAATGTTTCCATGGAAAGGGTTCTTAAGCCTTGGAATGGGCTGCCCTGGGAAGGGGCTGAGGCACCATCCCTGGAGGGATTCAAAAGCCGGGTTGACATAGTGCTGAGAGACATGGGTTAGGGATGGGTTTTTATCAGAGTTGGGTTGATGGTTGGACTAGGTGATCTTCCAACCTGGACAATTCTATGATTCTATGAAACAGACGCAACTTCCAAAAGCCTCCAACCTAGACTCCATAGTCTACAGTCTATAGTCTAAGACTTTGGAGCTTTTTCATACACTAACGCTTCAGAAGAGCTGTGGAAACAACTATTTATTTTATTAGCACAGGATAAAGAACGATTTGGGCTGATTTTAAGACTAGCTCAAGACGGGCAGATCTTTTATGATCTCTCCCTCATTTGTCTCCCTTGACAAAAAGCAGCGTATGGTTTCTTGCCCCTAAAGGCAGCCTTAAACTGTGCATCACTCCACAGATGGACACACGGACGTGGACTGCAATTGCCTTCCCTTAGGAAACCCATAAACGGTCTAAAAAAACCAGCACAGGTTCTCCCATCGTAACACAGAGGGGACCCCACATTCAAAAAAAACTTTGTCACAAATCCACAAAAATGCAATTCAGGGTCTCAATCCCAACTGCAACCCGCCAAGCAGCTCTAACAGCGCATCACGAACCCGCTGGTTACTGCTGATATCCAAATGAGAGCGCAGAAAAACAGACTACAATAATTGTTTGACTTCTATAAATATAAAATGAACTGTGAAGCCTTTGACAGCTGAGATATTACAATAAGTACGCAGTGGAGGTCAAAAAAGTCTCTCACCGCCAGCTGTGTTAAATAGGCTGTTCCTAAAGTTCAGCTGGACAGGCAATCAAAGTGTTGGGGTTTTTTTTCCCTTCCACGGAAGAAAACGGATGGCAAAACTGGATTTCATACTCTATATCACTTCCATTTGTTTCCATTAAAATCAATATTTTGAGGGAATTTCCAAAATCTGTGAAATAGGGCAAAACTGGTTTTCCTATCTGTATTTTTACATCTTGCATGAAAAGAGATACAGGAATATTCAGTATCTTTACATACAGAAAAAAATACCTTTTTTTTTTTTTTTTTTTAAAAGAATAAAATAACAGAAGGCAGCTCTGAGTCAGCCTCACCTCACCCAGCCAAGTCCACGCTCAGACTGTTCCAGCAGCGCAAGAGCTCTATCGGAAAAATGCTGGCAGGGCCCTTCTGCAGCCCTATTCAGGTCTGACAAATTTATACGTTGTACGCACACATATTCCCAGCATTAATTCAAATCAAACCATCTACAGCAGAAATGTAGTTTTGCCCCTAAAAAGCGTCCCTACGTGCTTGCATGATCTTTATCCCAAATTGCGAAACAAGTCAACGCTCTTGCCGTTAATCGCTATAACCTCCAACGTGCCATGTATGAAACGGGCAGCTCAACAACAAACCTCTAGAATTGAATAAACATCTCCCAGATGAAGACTCCAAATTTTAGGTAGGTCTTATTTAGAGACAGCTAGTTCTGGAACGGGGTGTATTTCATAAATGCCGAAACACTGAAAAACCTGAGGCTGGAGAAATGAACACGTGGGATGGCGGAGAGCTCTACGAAGTCGTTCCTTTCTCTGAAGGCAATCTTATCAAGGAAGAAGAAAGCGGGAGGGAAGCTATAGGAGAGGTTGGGAACTACCCTAAGAGGAGCACCTTCAAGTTAGTGGTTACTGAACTCCTTCACGTAATGATTTTTCGGAAGGAACGCTACCTTCCCCAGCAATGCCAGTGAGGCAGTTGGAAATGTGGATGTTCCCAAGACCCTGAAGGCTCAGAGGTAACTTCAGACAGAGCAGCCAGATGCTGGACGATATGAAAACTGCCAGCTCAAAGAAACCTTGTTGAGGTTTATTTCCTTGTCTGTTTTACAATTATTTCACATATACACATAAAGCTACCACAGAGTTCGGGGTACAGGTCCGTCGGTTTGGAGGGCTGCATTTTAAAGTCAAATTCTTTCAGGCCTAACCTTCTAGCTCCTGAGTTCCAGAATCCTCACAGCAAATGGCTACCTTCAGATAGAGATTCATTACAGACCATTTCATTAATCTTTTACAGGCAGCTATCATTTCTTGATGTCCATTTATCTGCAACTGCATTTCACAGAATCACAGAATGATTTGGGGTAGGAAGGGACCTCTGGAGATCATCCAGTCCAACCCCCGGCCAGAGCAGGTCCACCCAGAGCAGGTCCCACAGGAACGTGTCCAGGTGGGGTTTGAATGTCTCCAGAGAAGGAGAC
>JAOXJK010000040.1:21326712-21342154 GCA_025774025.1 Xenus cinereus | reverse complement strand
TATCACCATGTTCCAGTATTTAAAGGCTGTTGACAAAGATGGAGACTCCCTTTTTACAAGGAGTCCCATGGAAAAGACAAGGGGTGACGGGTGCAAGTTACTCCTGGGGAGATTCCAACTGGACACAAGAGCAAAGTTTTTCACAATGAGAACAATCAGCTTTTGGAATAATCTCCCCAGGGAAGCGGTGGGTTCCCCAACAACAGACACTTTTAAGATTCAGCTGGACGGGGAGCTGGGCCATCTTGACTAGACCGTGCTTTGGCCAAAAGAGGTTGGACCAGATGACCCTCAAGGTCCCTTCCAACCTGGTGTTCTATGATTCTACAAGTGTCTCTTCAAAGATCCACTTGAAGGCTTTGTTTTGGCCCCTCCTAGCATTTGACAAACATGAATTATACTTCAAAAGAATGTCCACTAAGTATGATATAACATTCCTAGTTTGCACATGAGGAAACTGAGGGCAGAGAGTTCAGCTAGGACCCTACCAGGGACAAAAGCTGAGAGCAAAAAAAAAAATAAATATCTCCATTTCCTATCTTTAACAGCCAATTATGCTTCTGCTTTTTTTTTCAAGTTCTCTGCGATTCTTTAGAACGTTCAGCTTCCAGACTTCCTAAAGAGTTCTACCATTAAAGTTGGCATTTTAAAAACACCCTGGGAGACTCAAGTCGTTCCCAGGATTGTACATCGCTCCCCATTCCAACAGGGTTTGAATCCCAAGTACCCATCACTGCAGTTGGTTGCCCCTAACGTTCGGCTTCAGCCAGGTGGCATCACCCTCTCTCCTGCACAAACAGGCAGAGAAATCTAGGGGCAGGAACCGAGGTCCTCTCACAGTTGGTGGCACCAGAGCAGGCGATCTGGCGTTCCTAATCTTTATCTTTACATGCTGAGAGCGCAACTAGATGTTCTGGACGGTAACGGGAGAAGTATTAAAGGTCGATATTATGTTGGGGAGTTTACAGGAGTAGGATATTGACTTGCTCCAACAGGTGAGGTCTGGCTTCTCTAACTCGATGCTTCTTTGTGCTTGACGGTGGGAGAGCGAAACTCATTTCGCATCCCTAATTTAAACCAGGCTGTCATCTACCCGGATACTGCAGTAAGAATAGCACTAGATCATCTGGACTCTCCTTCCACAGAAACGCTTGAGACAGAAACGACCGCCGCCACTCTGATAGAAGTAGAAACAATCGTTTTATCCTACTTAATTCTCGTTATTCCGCTTCGATTATATTTTGAGAGAAGTTTCTGTATGTGAAGGCACTGCAGAAAACAAAATAAGTAGCTCCAAAAGATGGCGCTTCCTTCTATCCCAGGATTTTTTACAAGTTGGAGAGAGCCCAGGAGAATCCCCAAATTCCTATTTCACCCCTTGCCATTTCAATTCCTATAGATGCTGCTACAACAACAACAACATCCAACAGCTTTTGTACCAACTGGATGACCATTTTAGAGGTACTGAGGTTTTTTGTTTGGTGTTTTTTTTTCCCCTATGGGAGGAGCTCATTGAGGAGCTTATCATTACCCATCCTTTGACTGGAATATCCTTTTTGTTTCTGGGAATAAGAGGAATTAAATGATGTAAGACCAAAGACCATAATAACATCCCCGCCCAGAAGGCCACCTCTTCACAGGGTGTAAATCACTATCTCTTCAAGGACATCAATGAACATCTGAAGACTTAACAGCAGCGATGGCCTGGCTCCGAAGCATTTCTACAAATAATAATTAAAACCAACCAAACAACAATAAAAAGAATAAAACCGACCCAAACGATGCTGCTGGAGGCTGCAGGGAACCATCCCTTTCCCAGTCTACTGCTACCAAAGCAAGCTCTGGCACACTTTGATTTTGTCCGGTGCGTAAGTTCCCAGTACTTTTATCTATTGATCCTCTGCTATTTTCACTGCAGCCCTAACACTGGGTTCCCACCATTCCAGTGGTAAAGTCCATGACTTCCTTCCAATTCAAAAAGGTCAAGAAAAGAACAAGAGAAAGCATCTGCCATGAAGAGGACTATTTTTTCTTTAAATAATGAGACTTATGATGGAAGAGAAAAATATTTTTCAGGAATCCAGGTTAAATAACAACCAGGCACATTTCACTCCATACTTGGAATCGCTTCACAGTCACATTTCTGCCCTGTAAAGCTTCGAGATGCTGTCCGTAGCTCACCATCTATGACAGAAAAAATGTACAAGAAACCATTTAAAGATAATATATATATATTTATTTTTTTTTTTTGTCTTCCAAGTTCTTTCATAGTGTTTCCTACCAAATGAGCCTTCCATTTTCACATGACTTGTTCACCTCTAGGGGGATGAAGGAAATTTAATCCTTATAATCCATTCACTCCTCTGCTTCAGCAACTAGTGAAAGTGCCACCGGTAGCGCTTAACACATACATTGATGACTTGATTGATTCCATCACTTAATTTTCTGTTGACCACCGAATGGGAATTTACCTCCTTAAACCAAATTCTTTCTATCTGAATAACCTGCGACAGTTGTGGACTGAAAAAATAAAATGAAGCTGGATGGCTGAGCAATGATTGCTGAACTCCCCGCTTTGCAGAGATCTCCCAAATAGCAAAAATGCCAAGTAAAAACCTATAACGTCAGCCTAGAGTACGGCAGCCTGGCTGAAAAGCAACGTTCTTTAATTTTATGGTTCTTCTGTTAATTCCTCAGTGCTTCACTAAGTGCTGTATGCAAAAACTGTACAGTCTAAAAAGCAGAGAAGAAAAAAAGGTCTCAGGCAATATCCCGAGGGAGCTGATTATACATACATTTCAGAATGCAATATTGTCTTGCCCTAGATGACTTTTCATTTAAAGACTTTCCTAAAAATTATTCCACGAAGAGACTTCTACGAACAGCCCATCCAGGGACAAGAAGCGGGGCAGGGCCGTGTGAGAACACCTTCAGCCCCGGTGTCCAAACCCCCCCAGTGTGTCTGCTCCCAACGCTGGAGTCAGGGAGGTAAAGAACATCCCTTTTTCCTCCACCGGCACAATTGGGAGCGCGCAGGCGATAAGCGGTCGACAGTAAATAGAACCACGCTACACCGCTTCTAGTAAGGGGCCCAAAGGAAAGAACTCGATCAACGGAAAGGGAAATTTAAGATGACAAAAAACCAGCAGCACTTTCGAAACGGGCCCACTGCAAACGTACATCTCCAGCTCCGAATCCATTCTACTGATACACGTGAATGCAGAATTAAAAGGAAGGGGATATCCAGGATTCCCGAGGCAAATTCCCCACTACTACGCAAAACCAAGCATTGACGTTCTTCTCTGCGTTCATCAAACTTCATTTAAAAAGAAATTTAAACTTCTTTCTCATTTGAAACCGCTCCGGAATATTGGTGGTCCGACAGTTAGAACTCTTCCTGTAATTTCCAGCAAACTGTGTTCATTATCCCCTTTGTATGCATTTGTTTTGGTTGTTTACGCTAATCTTGAGCTCGCATAATTATTTTCCTCCCCTATAGAAAAACTGTGTAATTGTCACTTTTGTGTCTTTCCATAAACACTCTCTCTCTTCCTCTTAACATCCACGTGGTCCTTTCCTGCATCTGTTCCATCCATCTGCTGGAATCCATTTATCTGAATGTGGGTGATGGTGGGGCTCCGGGTAAGTTCTCACTAATGCCATATACGTTGACATTAATATTTTCTATACACGCAGTATGCTATCGTTCTGCTGCTGACTACGACACCAATTCATCACCGAAGCGATGAGCTCTTCCAGAATAAATTGTGATTAGCTGCTATTTGCATCCCGGTCTCATCTGGTGAACTCAGTTTTGATTCATCGTGTCGGTACACGGATATTCCAATCCCCCTCTCTATCGATACAGTCCACCAGTTTTGTATCGTAAGGTTTTATCACCGCAGTTCTATTTTTCCACTGGTGTCACTATGGAAAAAGTTAAATAATTTCCAGTACAGTCTTTGAAAAATCCAGTTTGCAGCCTCCTTTCCATCAGCACATTCTCTTTCTACCTATTACCTGCCAGTGTATTCCCAGGTCACCTGACAATGTAATTAATCCAAATTTTCTCCATTTTATGTAATTTCTTAACATGGTACAACACCAAATACTTTCCTGACAATGAAACATGTTAGATCTAGTGTATTTCCTCTGTCTAGAAAATCCAAGCATAAGGTACCAAGTCTGGTTTTGCTAAAACAACGTTGCATTTCACCCCATCTTTCATTTTTCTCTGCATCTTTTATTTTGCCCTTCACAAACTGTTCTACGGCCAAGTGTACTATGGCTATCAGATTAGATCCTCTGCCATTATAAATCCCCTCTTTCCACCTGGGACCCTCAACTATTCGCCCCCCTTGATGTGTAGCTTCCACCGCTTATATAGTATTTAAAGAGAGATTGCACATTTTTGGATAGAGGATATACGGTATTTATTGTGCTAATGCGCTTCCGTTGCCGCTGAAATAAGAAAAGAGAATCCAGTAAAATTCATTTCCTGTTGAAGAACTGGAGAAGCAATGGTTCTTTTCAGATGGGAATAGAGTGGGCCATACGTGAAGAAGTTTAAAACACATTGCGACACATTATTCACATTTGTTTTGTTCAGTCTGTTCCTGATTTTGTATCTCAGGCCACCTTCAACAGCTTAATTTTGCAAGTCCAAACCACCAGGGGTTAGAAAGCAGGCACTCAGACACTCATCCCTTTTTTGTGTCTGCCCAACAATTTCTTTAATAAGCAAAACATTTTTTTCCTCCACTAGAACATACCTTCCTTAAAAAAAAAAAATTAAAAGTCATTTCTTTGCCACCTTTCTTCTGAGAATTATACCCATCTGCGTATGCTTTAAGGCCTGTATTTAAGGTCATGATCGTTGCCAAAATCTGATGTGCTTTCTGACACAAACACAAAACTCTTTGTGGAGCCCCTTACGTATCTCCTCTTACAACCGAACTGCAACACGTGCCACAGAAAACAAACCTAGTACGGCATATTTCCCTTTTCCATTCGATCTCGACGGTGTTATTTTCTTTGCACGTCTTCATTTGTTAGTTAACAAATAAATTACGTTTTCTTCTGCATTTCGTAGAGGATTACTATTACCAAGAAAAAGAAAGCACCTGATCGGACTCTTTCTGGCTCCGTTCCCAGGAGATGTTTAAGCACGCTCAGCCCCAAGTTCAGCTGATGCTCGGCACCACCATCTTTCAATTTCTGCCTTCAAAAAGTGAGGAGGGAAAAAAAAAAAACCCAACCAAACCAAGTTTGCCAAATTCACTTCAGACTGATTTATTTCACATGCTATTGTTTGCCGATCCTTTCGTACATAAAAGAAGGTACCTCCAGCTAATTAAAGAATTCCTTTAAAACATCAGAATGTTTAACAAGAAGCTGATTTTGCGCTTGCAGCCCACTACAAGCATGAATTGAATCAACACGTAATACTTTTCCCCACCTTCTCCTTCCCTCCCTGTGTTGTCCTCAGAGAAAATACCTTGCTAGCCAGTTGACTACCACATCTCCTTCGCTTCCTGGGTTTGTCCCTCCGTAACTCCATCACGCTTCAGCACCCGCAGGCACCTGAAACTCTTCTCTCTCACATTGAAAAACAACAACAAACCAGCGCAAAACCCCTAAACTTGCAGAGAAAACCCCAGCCCCTCTCCTGCCACGTCCAAGCCTGTACTGTCCGCTTAGCCCGGCTCCCGGAGGAAGCCACGGGAAGGCTCTTCCTTTCGATGCGGAGCTGGCCACAAAGTGGAAGCGGGAGCCAAGCACGGGCTGGTAGCCCCGTGGGCCAGCGCCTCGCCCGGGGCACCGAGCAGCCACGCTACCCCAGCCCAGCCCGAGCACCCCGGGGCCGCCTTTCGCTCCTCTCCTCCACCGGCGGGCAGCGAGCCACCTCCGCCGGGGCAACCCAGGGCTGCCCGGACTCGCCCGGCTCCGGGAGAAAGGCCAAACCTATCACTGACCTGCCGGGGCCTGAGGCGGCCACCCCGGGCCGGGCCGCGCTAGCCATCCCGGGGCTGATCCTCACGGCTCGGAGCGGGAGGAACAAAGCCAACGTTCCTCCAGCGGCGCCGGCCGGGCCCGGACCGCCTCAGCGCGGCGTTTGGAAGCCGGTGGTGGCGACCAGGCCGCGCTGCCGCCTATGGGGCCCGCCACGGCGAGCGGGCGGCGTTTACGACAGCTCCCGGCATTCCGCGGCGCCTACAACTCCCAGCCTGCCCCGGGCCCGCCGCCGTTAACCCTCTGAGGCGCCCGTCCTCCCCGCCATTCCCTCAGCACCGTTTCCCCGCCGAGGGCCCGCCGACACCAGGCCGCCCCGGGCCCGCTCCGTTCCGCTCCTCCGGTGGTGGAAGAGCCACCCCCGGCCCGGCCCGGCCCGGCGGTGCTGGCTGCGAGCGGCCCGGGCCTGGTTGGCGTCCCCGGCCCGCAGGCGCTGTGGCGGGCGTCTGGTCCCAAGCCCTGCTCCCTGCTACCGCCGGCCGCGGTTTTAATCGCTCCCTCCCTGCCAGTCAGTAAAAAAAGCGAGTGGAACATCTGTTTTTCCCAACCTTACGTTGCTTTAGATTTGGTGGGTTTTTTGTTTTTGGTTTGGGGTTTGTTTTGTGGTGTTGTTTTTTTTTTTTTTTTCAAATTTTTGTTTCAAAACACACATGGCATTGAGTAAACAGCCTCAAAAATAGCCGTCCAACCCCCCCAGGAAAGTTTGGGACGAAGTTATCAGGAGGCGCTGGGTCACCCGGGCCGGGAAAGGGACCCGACAACCCGGCCAAGGCTTGTTCCTCGCCTGTCCTTCCTCCCCCTGACACCCCACCCTGGGTACAGGTGTTGGGGACACCCGCCCCAACCACCACAGCCCTTCGGCCGGCTCCTCTCTGGAGATCAGTAGCCAACAACACCGCGATCAACATGAAATCACCAAAAAAAATAAAAACCCAAACCAACAAGACGAGCCCCAGAGTCTGAATCCCCATTTTCAGAGCGGCAGAGAGCACGAGTTCATACAGAAGTGTGAACCCCCCCAACTTGGGTCACCCCTACAACCCCCCATCTTTTTGCAGCCGGGCATCTGAGATGCCCCCCCGAGTCTGTCCACCTATATATATATATATTATTTTTTTTTTTAATTTAATTTTATTTTATTTTTCATGAGAGCCCTGTGCAGCAAACCCTGAGTCGAATGGCTCTTAATTTCTGGTGCTCCGAGCTTGCAACGTGCTCAGACGTGTGACTGCCTCACAGACCACACAGAAGCTCCAACCTCCGGCTCCAACCTCTGAAACAAACTGAGGCAAATATCCTCATGCATTCTGCCCTTCCTCCAGAATTAAAACAAACCTACTGCCAGGTTTATTTTATTTTATTTTATTTTCATACAAATACTTTTTATTAAAAAAAAAAATCAAATCACTTCAAATTTATTATTTATTTCAGACCATAAACAACACAGAGGAAAGCAGCACATATACGTTCTCCCCCTTTTTATTTTTTTAAAGAAAACTTTATCGATAAGAAAAGCACACATCTATCTTTTTTTTTTTTAAAGTTTATTTTTTTAATACCTCGTCCCTTCAACCAGCCTACAAGCCTTTACCCAGAGAAAACACAATTGGAAAGGCTTTTCTTGTTGTACTGTTTTTCAGAGGCTGGCAGGAGGGTTTTTAAAGACAATTCACAGCCCCGCTGCCCCAAACGGCACCGATACAATTATTTAGAATTTATTCCTTACTGTGGCGATTTTTACTTTGACCAGTTTTTCCCAATTTCCTGGGAAAACACAATCAATTGCCCTCTAGTTTAGCGCACCTACACTGTTAAGCTCTTTCTCCCCATTTTCACTTTACAAATCAACCACAAACATTTTAGAAGGATTTTACATATATATAATAAAGTCTTAAAAAGGCCAAGACCGCAAGAGAAATGCCCAAAACCAAACTGAAGGTGTAAATGACCTCCTCCCACCTTCCAGACGTACCTACAAAATCCCTGCTCACTGGTGCAGGATTATACATTCCATTAGGAGTTCGGCCTTTTTCTATTTTGTACTATTTTAACACCCCAAATTTATAGATTTTTAAAATGGGCATGTTAAAAGGGCTTTCTTTAAGGATTTCAATGAAAATAGTGTTATGTTTTGTCATATTACCATAATCCTTCTTTTTAAATCACTTAGAATTTCAGTATAACCTAATTAAGTAATTTTAAGTAAGTCTTAACCCAAATACATAGATCTAATAAAAAATGTATTTTGCAAACAGGGAAAATGGACTTCTAAAATGGATTCCTCAGGTAGGAACCAAGATGCTGAAACATTTTCTCCCCACAAACTTTTGAGATCTGAACTGATTCACAGCGCTCACATTTAAAACCCGAAATATTTATAAGAAAACATAATTTCACCAAATCTCAAG
Source organism: Xenus cinereus (assembly GCA_025774025.1). NCBI lineage: Eukaryota > Metazoa > Chordata > Aves > Charadriiformes > Scolopacidae > Xenus > Xenus cinereus. The sequence continues at coordinate 21,333,734 of JAOXJK010000040.1, read as the reverse complement.
CACAATGTTTCATTGCAATTGTATTTGTTTATTCCTTTTCTATTTAAAAGAAATCTTGCAATTTTCCTTGCCAAAAAGGAGGGAGACTCAGGGAAGAAAAATACTGCAAAATCCTAGCTCCCTATCTTCACGTATTGTTTATTTCAAAGTTCTTCTAACAGTTTATATTGTTTTTAGATATAGTATATTATTTTGTCAGTGGAAATATTATTATTTGGATTTTTGCCTTTTTTAAAAGGCTACAGAAGAACAGCAGAGATTTTAGAGACTTCTAACCATTTTTAATCTCTCTCTTTTTTAAATGCTACAAACCTCCCATTTGGTAAATGGAATTTACATTTCTCTCTCGTCTGAATTATCGAAGTTGAATCAACAATTCACGACAGAAAGAACAAGTGATGTACCACAACACCACAGCAAGTCCCACACTTTAACACAGCTCCCCTCTCCATTGGTGTATCACCAGCTTACACAAAGTATAAAATACTTCAGAAATAAATACAGCCTCTGTCCCGAGCAAAAAAAAATTTTACTTATTGACTAATTTGACCTCAAGGAACGGCATTTTCTCAACAAGCATCCTGTCTATAGCTTTATGCCATTTACTGACTCTTGCTTAATTAACCAGCATGCTTTAAAGACAAGTAGCGTTCCTTCAACTTAATCAAAACAGACTATTTTTAATTGCTACCACATCAAATATATTTGTCAACACAATAAAGCCACGTACAATTAGAAAGAACTGATTTATATTTTTTTTTTTTCCCTTTTTTAGCCCTGGCTTTGACCAACCACAAATTCCAGCATCAGCTTCCAATTTATTTGCTGTTCTAACACGAGGTGAACTGAAACACACACCGCAACTCGCAAATACCTCTGTCCTTCTATAACACCCTCTCATTTGCATCTTTTACTGGGAAAATCCAGTTTCCCACCGTCAGCACCGCCGTTCTCCCGCAACCCACCGCGCTTCCGAAGGACCCGGCACTAATGTCTCTCCCTCTCGAGGCTTCACCTCCTCGCCTCCGGCAAAATAAACCCAAAATATTTAGGACTGTCCGCAAGGGCAATAAATTCCAAAAAAACCAACCAAACAAAAAAAACCCCGAAAAGCCCAAAAGGTCAGGTATTATTAAATCCAAACTGGAAAAGTTATTTTCTCTCCATGCCGAAAGACATCAGGAAGGGTACGTTACCTGGGAAGTGATGCTCGTGTCCCACGGACAGCCGTCCCTCTCTCCAGACACGGGCCGCCCCGCGCTCCCTCTACCCTAAGAGAGAAGAGATGGAAATTATTACACGCTTAGCCCCATTTCTGCACATTCAAATTACCTGGCTCTCGCAAGGCTTTGCGTCTCTTGGTCCGAAAAACGTTTTAAAAACTCCTGTTAACATTCTCATTAGAGCCCTCGAGATTGTTTTTGATAACTCAGGGGCACGTGTCAAAAATTACCCCCGTACGTGGTTCTTTTAAGTACCACATTCTCCAGACCTGGCTTTAAGTTCTAAGAGGCCTGTATTCTGCTGCGTGCTCCCCCCGATTAACATTTCACCTGCAAACGGCGCGATCTTCTATTTAAAAAGAAAAGAAATAATTTATTTTACATATATTGAAATCTAATTGTTTTGTTTTAAAGCCATTTACACGAGGGACAGAGTCCCGAGCTATTCCTTCCCACAGCAACTTTTCCCTCCCCTGTTTTAAAAGCTGAATTCCTTCTCGGATAAATAGGGTGTTTGCTTTACCTGTTTTTGTTTGGGTTTTTTTTTTTTCTTCTGGGATTTGTGTTATTCTGTACTTATTTGTGATGCTGCAGAATTTAACACAGGCCTGGAGTTTTGAGACTTCTGTCTCTTCCCTTCACCTGCGAGGAAGATAACAGCTAAAAAAATCACCATTTTTATGCCCCTTTTCCCTCTATACTTTTGTCAAACAAACGCAAGAGGGAAAAAAAGTTAAGATAATGAGTACAAATTGACAGTGCACTGCATTTCCAAAAAAACCCTTGTTTCAGTTTGTCATTTAATAAGCATTATCCATGTAAGTCATGGTCAGAAAGCCTCAGCACTGTAGGGCGAAGCATTTGTGACTAAACTGCCCTTTTTTCTTTTTTTTGAAATAAAAAAAGGGTCTGCCTGCGTTGAAATCTTTTCTTCCATCTTTTACCCTTCTCCTTCCACATATTTTCCCCTCCTCATACTGCTTAGATCCTAGCGGACTGTTGCCGCACGTGTATTTTTCCACCTAATTTCTTAGACATTGACAAATGTGAACCAGAAAAGCATTTTGCACAACAGTAACTTATCTAAACCCTTTCTTCCCCCCCCCTCTCTTTTTCCCCGTGGCACCCTAGGCTTTTTATTAATTTTTTTTTTTTACCCTCTGATGTTGCTTTGTTTGGTCTTTGCCCACTTTTCTGTGTATTTCTCTCCTGCTGCTCCTATTAGACCAGGCAGGAAGAACTGAATGTCTCTCTCTCCCATTTGCAACACTCTCATTTTTTTTTTACTGTTTTACAGATTAAACACATTCTACCGTCATTTTCATATATTTTTAGAGATACTTTTTTTTTTTTCTCCTCCAGGAAATTGCTGATTACAGTCACCCATATTTTTGCAAAGCAAGGTGAGCCCTGTCCTGCTCCAGCTCATGTTCCTGACAGCATACTAAGTGTAAAGGAACTTGCAAGTCTGTGATGCAAAGCACGAAAAAGGAAAAAGGGGGTAACATTTAGAAATGCCCCTTACCATCACAAAGAAAAAAAATAAATAGACATTTTGAACTGGTTCTGACTTTTTAAAGAGAAACCATCGAGAGAAAATCCCTATCTCAGGGGAAATCTTTATCAAGATCACTAGCAACACTTTTCTACACTAATAAAAGTAAAGAAAAATTTAAAATTCAAATTTACTGGTCGGCATCACCTGTTTAGGATTTACTGTTCTGCATTTCACTCAGCCTGGGGAGTGAAAGTTGCCTGTTGGTTTCACTTTTGTTCTCAGCCAGTTTCACTTTCATGCACTGTGAGAATCTTTTACATTTTTGGTTCAGCAATGTTAAAGAAGACATTTACATTTTTAAACAGTCCTCATTACACTCATAACATGAGCAATTCCTGTCCATCTCTTTCCCAGGACGCTCAGAAAAATAATAATTTGGAGGCCTAAATGGAATGGGCAGCATCCTTGTAAAAGGAGCAGCTTTCACTTGCCATGTGTTTAGGTTGTGGTCTGCTCCTTCTTTCCCTGAAATGGATAGAAAATGTGCCATGAACTTCCCTGACGGCAGGATCAGGCCTCTGGGTCTGTAATCTGCAACAAAAAAAATTGCCATACGCAGGCCAATATATTCCTTATAACCTACAAGACTTGCCTTCAATTATTTTCCTATGCAAACTCAAGGGAAAAAAAAAAACAAAAACAAAAAAACAGCCCCTGCACGCACACCTTTCTGTACGCTTTTAAATTAGTGATAAATACCCTTCCTGACACAGGCCGAAGGAAATTAGAAGGGCATCTCCCCACTTTGGTTTGCATGGGGAGGGAAACGCCGTATTTCCCTGCCACCGGCTGCCAAGAACTATTTCTCCTTCTTGTGCCAAGCGCAAGCTATAGGAGACACCCTGACCCACGCAGAACCATCGCTGTCCCGCGCCAGGACCTTCTGTAACCCAAATTTCCAAAGCACAGACCTGTGTCACCCTCATTTTTCCAGGATAAACCATAATGCCTTCAGAAACAAGAACTACCAACAGCAAGGGGGGAGAAAAAATGGGCTTCCATTTACATTTTCAAAACCATTTACATATTGCAACCCCTTTACATTTTCAAAACCCTTTACATTTTCAAAACCCTTTATCTTCCCTTCTATATTCCCCTTCCCTTCTCTATGGCACAGACTCCCACAACGCAGCCGTGACCTCGCACGCACGTGCGAGGAAGCGCGCAGACGTACGATGGAACCTACCAAAGCACGGCAGTTCCTGTCTTTTGGGGGACACAAGGGTTTCCGAGACCTTGAGACTCAACAGGAAGACCCAAGGGTTTACAGGAGCCGCGCAACGTTCACTTCTTCAACTTCTTTCCCACAAATTCCGCGTCCCACCTTTCTCTTTTCCCGGATGCCACTATGCAGAAGAGGAGTAACCGCCCTCCCGAAGAATTTCTCCCCGCCTTCCTTCTCCACCTCTCCTCTCCTTTCCCCAGAAGACATCTTTTGTCTTTCCGAGGCCAATTCAACCCATAGGGAATTTCAAGGTTACTACTGTCCCCCGTGTTTGAGGGGGGGGCATTATTCACTCGCCGAGGTCAACTGTACCTTGGGGCACCTTGGTGCTACGCCAAGAGGGACCACGGCGATCCCCTGGGTCACGGAACAAACTCCATCCACTGGAAAGCCCGATGACAACGCTGACTTTCGCAGGCTCACGACACTCGTGAAATTAACAGTTATCCATCAATTAATACTGGTGGATCGTTACCAACGACAGAAAGAATGACAGGGAATTACAACGGCCTGTTTCAAAATGGTTCCTCTAAAGGCCACGTTTTCTGACTTAGGCTTGGTATTAAACACAGCTCTTGGCTCACTCCTAGAAATTATTGCAGCACTCTGTCCCGTGTTTTACCCGGCTTTTCTATAAATATTTACCACACATGCTTGCGTTACTTTAACTAACGAGATAATTTTAACTGTGTGATTGCTATTTATCTCCTGCCTTCTGATATGAAGGAGAAAAGCCTCCCAGCGAGGACTATCCACGAACCCTGAGGAACCTCAGGAGCGTAGCAGAGGGGCAGGAGGCAGCGACACGGGAGGGAGGATGGAAAGAGGGCTGCTGTTCTTTCCCAGATACTTAAAGTTATACCCATTCCTGAAGCGGGGAACTCCCCAGGCCAGCAGCCTCGAAGGGCTCTGTACCCTCTCCTTGGGGTTCCCAAAGCTCCGCAGCCCCTCTCCTGACAGGTCCCACCGCAGCACAAGAGGGTATCGCAGGGGCAGCCCGCTCCTCTCTTTCTTTTCTCATCTGGAAACGAGGAGGGGAGCAACCATTAACAACTACTCATTAACGTATTTGGTTTCGGAAGGCATCGGGCGTAACCCCTGGTGCTGTGTAATAGTCACATTATTAATAGTAATTGCAGCGGAGAGTAACCATCGTGACAGGTAGGTTAAACTGAGGAACGGAGATGAAAAGGGGTCAAACAGTGTCTGCAACAGGTGTAGAGAGCACAGCCCGGGACTGCTGACTTTTCACCTCTTTTTTCACTCTCAAACACACCAGGCTCGAGCCATCTTGCCTTTCTCCTGATCTCCTGAGCACTGCCCTGATCCTAACTCGACGAGGGGCATTCCCCCAGGAGAGCCCAAGACGAGCACAGCGATGGCTGGGGATGGGCATCTGCGGAGAGCATCCCGGCCACGCTGAGGACCACTGCTCGTGCCTGGGAACCAACAGCATTGGTGCTTGCACAAGGGTGTTGACAGAGAGACCACGAATCTTACACCACGGGTATTACAAGCGTCACCCGGCCCGATTTTAAACAGCCGACGTCACGCAAAACCCCATAGATTTCCAGGACAATTTTTTCCAACTTCTGACTAAAGACCAGCTGATCAACAGGACTAAAACAATACGCACGCAACACGGGGGGAAAAATAAATTTAAAGCAACAACGCCAACATCAAAACCTCTTCCCATCACCCCTATCCATTACCAAGAATAATTTTCTTTGAAGAGGGAGACGAGAGATGGCTGTAACTCAGAAGATCATAGGGACTTCGCGCTGTCACAGAATCCTGTAGGTCCTCTGCCACTACCATCAGCCCTTTGCTGCATCCAGCTTCGACAAACCCACTTTCTGTCACCTTCTAAAACTGTGCTGCCAGGGAATTCCTCCCTCGACAGGAACTATACCCTCTTCTAAAGAAACATTTCTCAAACTACAGGTTGCAAAAGGACATAAGGATATTCACAGCGTTAGAAAAAAACCCAAAATTCGTCAACGGTAGCTCAATTTTTGACAGCAGGGGACCAAGAAGTTCCTGCACGCAGAGTAGCCACTAGGCTCTTAACTACCTTGGCTCGCCAGCAGCGAGTCCAGTCTTCCTGGAAAAGGGAGTGAGTTTTCAGACGGCGATTACGGAGCCTTAAGTCCCTATCGTCAAAAAAATAAAAGAATTCAAGACAGTAACAGGGAGAGAGGTGAATCAAAAGGAGGTCCCGGACCCAGGAAGTTTGATAAACACTGCACCGATGGGCATAATGACATTGCATACAGTAGATGGCAAAAGGAAGAAGTACTCATACTGCCTGCTAATGGGAAAAGGAACCACACCACAAGCACGGAGCACTTGATCCCTACGAGATTAAAAAAAAAAAAAAAAAACAAACAAAAAAAAACCCACAAAACTTTTCGTAGTGATGGGCTGAGCAACGGAAGATTTATCAGACTTGATCAATTAACAGCGCTTCATTTAGCGGCTACCTTTTTGCCGTGTATTCAGTATCCTTCTACAATTCCCAAGCAGGGCATGATCCTCACAGTCCAAAAGCATTAGTCCTTCGGAATGAGTTATTAGTGGGAAGGATGGGAAGGAGCCACACGCCGCCCGTCGCAGCTGGAAGAAGTGCTCAGCACGTCTAAAAATCCCGCGGACTCGGACGGTCTCAAAATGTATCGTGACCTTGGTACCCGTCATTTATTTTGGCTCGTAAGGAGACAGCTGATGAGCTTGCTCTATTTCCCTCTGATTTTTTCAAAGTGCTTCAGCTATGAAAACAACTTATTGCCAATCAGTCCATCTATTTCCTTGCGCTTCAGACCAGTTCTGTACACTCCCAAGGTCCTTCCCCAACTGTAGCTTGAGGGAGATGGTATGCCATTTCTCCTACAATAATACATTTTACTTATTTCTACATTTTATTTGACATTCCAGGGCACCTAGGCAAATGACATACATTCAACTCACCATATTAAATTAAAACTGCTTGCAAAAGGTAAAATACCCCTTATTTCTC
>JAOXJK010000040.1:21307922-21326612 GCA_025774025.1 Xenus cinereus | reverse complement strand
ACTTCTTGCAAAATTTAAAATACCACTTATTTCTCCTGCTCTATTAACAAGCTAGCATAATAAATAACACCCTCCGGTCCAAAAAGGTTGGCTAGAAATTTTTGCTTTGTATCATAACGAAGGTCAGAAAGCATCTACTAACAGGGGATGACCAGAACATCCATTTTTATGACCATTTTTATCCTCAGGAGGACCACCCGCAAACATTCTGTGTCTAGTCCTCAAGAAGGCATGTTCAGGGGTTGTCAACCAAGCCCCTGTCCAACTAAACTGGGACGGACGGTACAGCCACCCCCTTTTCCCGGTCACCGAGTCCAGCCGTCCCCAAAAAACAAAGCACCCACCGAGCCAGGAGCAATTCCGACAGCGCAGCACTGAACGTGTGTGCTGTTAATTCCACAACAATTTAAATGGAACGAAACATAAACCAACAGACTTCCAGGAGAAAGAAAGAAAGAAAAAAAAAAAAAAAGAAAACAAAGTGTTCTGGTTTCAGGAATATTCTGGGTGTGACTTTGATCTTTTCCCCCCAAAAAAAGAAGTTTAAAAAAGGTTAAAAAAAAAGTGCTTTATAAAAACTTTATAAAAACCAACAATCCTACAGATTTTTATGAAAAATGAGGCCCTGTCAGTCTTTCCCAGGGACATTTCTTACTGTCCTACATGATTTTGCAGCCCCTCAATATTAACGGTTGAACATTTCATAAGATGGTTTACATTATTTACCTAAATACTGTAGGATTTCTAGTCACGGCTAAGAGCAACCTAGTCTTCTCCAGCTTGCCCAAAACATAGTTAAAATAATCAGAAACAAGGCAAGGGCCCAGAAGAAGAAAAATTGGGCCTGATATTTATCCACACGTTGTCAATTAATTACAGACCTATCTGTAAACAGTGGGTGTGGGCCCAAGTACTTATTCTGGATCAAAGCAGTAGGAAGTGGCCACCTCATGTAGGTTAAGAAATATCATATAGATATTTCTGCTCAGGCTGCGCGTCTCTCACAATCATGGCATCGAAGCTGGCCTTACTGCGTTTTGCGAAGGGAGCCAGCTCGCTGCCAGAGTGTAAAGTCAAACAGAAGAGAAGGTTCAAGCAGATTAATTCAAACTTCACTCTTGCTCTTCTCAAATAAACTTCACAAGGGGAGAACACTATTAACTGACACAACCTACCGAAGATTTTTTTTCCCCCTTTCAATATTCAATATTTTCCCCCCTCACATACCACTTACATACCATGAAGAATACGACCCATCCTGCACTATTGTTGCACATCTGTGGGAAAGCAGTGAACCCTGAAATGCCAGAGAATTACCTTTTTATATGGGGGGGAAAAAAAAAACCAATTAATTTTCATTAAATTTGGAAAACGAGGCACATGTGGAGCCCCTACAGACAGCAAGTGAATCTATCAGCACCCACCTGCTTTCTAACAGTTGTTAAAGGCAACCATTAATACCTTCTAGCTTGGTGTTAATTCCCATCTCGTATGGGAAAGGAATATATGGAGCCCGCTCTACAGAACAGTATTTTTTCTTTGGGAAAAAAATAAAATAAAATAGTGGTTCCCAAGCTTTGGTTCCATTTAAGCAAGCAGACAGAATAATTACAAAGCCCAACCCATAGATATAGAATAGGGTACACGGAAATACTCTGATAAATTCAAACATCCTCCGCTGGGATACAGCCGAAGAAGCTCAGCCTGGCCGTCCATCTCCCGGGCACTTCAACCCCAAGCCCCCTCTCGGCGTGGGGTCAGACCGCAGGACACCGACTCACGGACAAGCTCCTGGCTGGATTTAGGTACATCGGGCAGCCTTAAAGAATTTTGTACCTTCACACCTCCCGTTTCAGACGAGCTGAAATTTTGGCGTCTGCGTGCAGTTGGGCAATTTACTAAGTTGTTTGGTGTTAACCCACCCTAAATCCAGATCTCCTTGGTACTCTGGTTGCTTTCCCTCCGGCCCCCGTTAGACACCCTGCTGCACACAGCGCCCTTTCAGACCCCTACATCACAAAATACACGTTTGCTGGGTTATTAGGACAGAACAACGGGGAAGATATTTTACGATAACATTATTAGAACAGCGGTGAAGACGGTTTGGACGGTGAGGCCTATTTACTTCAACGGCCTTCTAAACCAGAAGTCCAATGACAATTAAAACTAAGAGTTAATAAGTAAAACCACGATTTGCAACCTCTGGTAAACGTTGAGGTGAATTAAATGGATTTTTTTTTCAGTGAAATAAATTTAACTAGTGGTATATTTTAGGTTAAAAAATGCCTACTGGTAGCAGCATCCCATTATTACCCCACGAATTTGTCTTATAGAAACACAGGATTTGATGTGAGTTGGGAAATTATACTAATGTGAGTCCTATTTTTCCCCTCTTCCAAATTAACCAGGGAGAAAGAGGGAGAGGGAAAAGTTAAAAGTTAATTAAAGCTATATTAATTAATTCTCATCCTGACAGGATGGATTTTTTAGAGATTAGGGACCAAGCAATTGGGTCTTACTGTCTGAAAATACATTAAGAATGAAGACTGTGGCATAAGTACTAGTATTAGTAAACATAGTCGAAATCTAGATAGCTGTAGTAGAAAAAAGTATTAAAATTTGAACCTCTAACCCAAATATTGCTCTGGTTCTAAGATTACAGCCACAAACCAGGATACTGCATTCCAAACCCTGCAGCCTCTGCTTTGCCTAATCTGATACTATGATATGGATTTGGACTGTAGGACTTTGCCTTAGATTGACAGTGTCCTACAGAAGAAATTCATATCAAATTCCATAACAATGTTTTACCATAATGATAATTTTTAGCTACATTTTAAATGATTTTTTTTAAATGAATGGCTTACTTTGAATCATCTGCCACATCTGCCTTGATTTAAGGTGAATTATAAAAATCTTGGAAAACTTTTTTTGTGACCTAAAACAAACCGGTAACATGTCTGACCCTTTCAGCAACTTTGGCATTATTTCTAGAGAGTCAAAAGAACACATAATTTTTGTGACAGGAGAGCAAAACATTTAAAAAAAAAAAAAAGTAACAGAGGTATGCATTTGTGAATTTATTCTGGAGAATTTACTATTTGTCTCTAGAATGGTTCATTAATAAATAAAGAATGAAGCGTATTACTAATACATCAATTCTGTTTCCCATATTGGGCTTACACTAGGCTTAAAGAGCTCGCTTTCTAATTAATGAAATATTTAGTAACATAATCATACTTAAGCTTATTAATACCTCTTTTAAAAGCACGTGATTTCATTGAAGCAGATGCAATTATTAAACTCAAATTTAAGGTAGTGTTTCAGTGGAAACTGTAGTCAAAAGAAGCTGGACTTTGTTTCTGATATTTGTATTTATATTTATGTGCTGCTGCTCCGTTGAGCCGACCCCGAGCTCGTTCCCACTTCAGGTCCTACTGTACCTGCCCTCCCTTCAGTTCGTAAAGTCTCGCTCCTTGGACTGATCCCGGCACTGATACGGCCATAAACAGCTGTCCAGTGATTTAAAAATCATGTGGAGATAATTCTTTTTCTTGAGAAAAATCACTTTTGGGGTGTTCGTGTCTCCCTCGATCAGACAGATGCAGTTATTCTTTTCCAAGTTAAAACTTTCGGTTTACTCAGTACGTGAAAACATGGGGGTTTTTAATGTAGTTTCAATTAAATTTAAGGAGCTGAGCAGTGTTTTGAAAAGCTAAGTTCTGTGGCAGAACTCTCATCATGAGTTTTAATGGTATTCTTTGAATTTGGATACATTACCAAAGCCAGAAAGCTGTTTTTCCCTCTCAAAAAAATTGCAGCAGACATTTAAAAACATTTTTATTCAAATATGGGGGGGGATTTGTTTGCTTTTGTTCTTCTAAACTCCTTCCCTTACTTCAAGGACTTTAAAACTTCAATTGCATAAAGTTACTCCTGCAAAATTGCTGTATATCTCCTCCTGTCAGGAATTTCTTTCGATGTCAAAACAAAAATCAGTATTTATTCTTTATTATAAATTTCAAAAACAACAGGGATGTTGTGTTTATTTTTCTGGAAGCCATAAAAGGAAAAAAAAAACCCAAAAATATCAAGTAGAAACTGAAAAGATAACTTCCAGAGACATGATCAATATGGGACTGCTAACATATAGTAATTATTATAAATGCTTTTATTTGGATAAAATTTCCTGTAAAATATTTATATAGCTCATTGTTCTATTAAATAAGTCTCAATTAAACTTACAAACAAGTACGATGTAAGCCTGTCTGCTCAGTCGGTTTAATGAGATATGAACTATCTAAAAATAGAAATCTTCTATCGTAAGAAGATTTTATAAATAACCTATACATAATAGGGAAAAAATATACCAAACCACATTTCAAGGTTTAGAAACAGTTTTGAAGTTTTTAAGGAAGATTTGAAAGAGATTTTTTTTTTAAATCTCCATTTATTTTCATTGCTAACTACTTAAAAGCCTTAAGAAAGAACAAACCCCCCACTAAGATTCAACCATGCAAATTAATGTTCCTAATAATTGTAACTGTATCTACATCAACGTGTTTTGTTAATTATTATGTACAGTATTCAATGGGAAAAAGAGCTGTATTCCAGCTGCAGTCAGTTATAAGTAACATCATGTTAGAACTTTCAAAAAGCTTCTTACATAAATTCATGTTAAAAAACTGTTCCAATATTTTCTTATTAGGAATTTCAAAGTAAAAAAAATCTGCTTCAAGAGAAGGAGCATTTGTGAATTATGATCGAATTTTACTTTTTTTTTTTTTTTGGCTTCTCTGTAGAAAAGTCAAAAGCAATTTTCGAAAAACAGGAAAAACCATAACTTTTTTAACAGAAATATGTTTGGGAAGGATGAGTAATGGTTCTAATATTTTAGTCTTTAAGTCATATATAAATTAGTATGACCTATAGGAATCCATAGGATAGCAATGAACCCCAAATTGACTTCTGTTTTTTGTTTGCCATTTTCAAAATATTTTCTCTTTGTACAAATGGTAAGTTTTAATACTATCAATTACCCCTCTTTGAAGGTTGTCTCTGCCTGCTATTTAAACAATGTATTTACTAAACTACAAATTTAAACTCCCAAATACAAAGAGAGATATTTTTTTTTCAATCTCTGAAAGACCAAATTTCTGTATTTTATTAAAAGAATTTATTTCTGGATGCAAAGATCTCTCTGCTTTATTTTCTATTGCTAACATGAAAATGTCAATACTTAAATAAATAAGTTTTAGCTTCAGCAGCTAGATATAATTGTTCTAATTGCCAAAATATATTCCTGCCTATATTCTGCAAGGGCAGGGCTTTATTTGTTTCATATCCTATACATGTTAAATTGAGAATGTAAAACATCTAAGTCTCACAAACCACTGAAAAACAGTAGATAAATAAGACTGAATTATTTTTATCAAATTATCAGCTGATAGGCTAATAATAGCAACCACCTAAAAACTTTTTTTATGGCATTTGCTCCTCCTGTTTGCTTAGATTTTAATCTAAAATTTGTGTTACTTTGATACTAAAGAAATAGCAAGTTTTTATTCTTTAGCAAAATACAAAGGACCTAACAAATCATATTTAAAAAGCTGACATGAAACTCAGCTCCCTTTGAAGCCAAAGGGAATTTTACCACTGATTTCAGGAGAGCAGGATCAGTCCACAGGAATTTAAAATCCAATTGTCTCCTAATTTTTACCATATGAATTTTCTAACAATTAGGTATGCTTACCCTTTGGACATATTTGATAATTTAAATATTTCTTAGTACTATTAGGAAATAAATCCAGCAAAAGGAAAAAAAAATACTTAGCTGGTATTTTGGCTAAAGTATGTAACATTCCCACTTCAGCTTTTTCCTCTGTATATTAAGGTACAAAACACCCCACCCTTGCTCTAAAAAAGATTTCACAAATACTTATATTTATATCTATATTAGATAACCGAGCTTACTTTGTTTTATATTTAGCTGCATGCTGCGTAGTACTTTGGCTATTATGAGCCTAACTTCCCGGAATATAATATAAGAAAATATCTCCCCTGAAAATGATTTTTCAACTGGATGCCACTTAGTATAAATATTCACTTAAAAAAAATAAAGCTGCCCACTGAAATTACACGGCTGATGGCCCTACTCCTATAGAGTTTTCCCTAAATTTTAATCTAGTCTAATTTTTAATTTCCTTCAATTCTGAATTCTAGATTATTAAGAGAACCTGTCCTTGTATGTCAATCTTTCCCAATATATAATATATACAAACAAAGGCTAAATAAAACCCAAACTCCCCCCACCCACCCCTTTTTTCTTGCCAGACAAAAGTAATTTCAGGCAGCACATTTAAAGGCAGGAGGTATTTTGCCTAAGTTAACTATGGAGCTCAAAAGACCTGTATGAAATTTCTCTTAACATCAAAAATATGGGGTTTATGATTATGTGAAAATAATGTTTGTGGTGGAGAGTATGTTATAAAAGCAGCTTTGAAAGCTTATATAGTTACCTTTTCTGAATGTTCTGGCTACTTCTGATCCTCCCTCCTCTGGAAGAAAAAGCTGGTTTCCAAGTCAAATTTTTCAAATTATTTTTGTTACAAATCCTATCACCCGTTTCTTTCCCTTAAAAACTCCAGGACTTTGTAACATTTTGTTTATTTAGTTAAAGATTCGAGCTGCTTGTCTGGGAGATTTTAATTTTTGTAGAACTGATTATAGCAGATCCCAAACGTCCGAGAAAAGAAACCCAAACAAAACTACAGCTAAAGGCCTTTTTTGATTGTTTGTTTTTTTTTTTTTAAATTCATTTGAAATATTTAATGTTGTTTGCTGCACGCTGCATTTGGTTATGTGTTTTAACTTTTACTTTTGATTTACTGCTTTCAAAACTTAGCTCTAAAAGGCAGGTACTCTGAGAGGGAGCACTGCAGCATTATCAACTTGGAGGTTCTACCGGGGCTGTGTTACTCTAACCTGCCCTCCTAGGAATAATCCTCATCCACAGAAATATTCCTATTGAACTCCCTGAGATTATTTTCATGAATATGCATGAATATTCACCAGAGGTTGTAGGATTTAGTCTCCAAGTAGCCAGCAGAGATTCCTTACTTTTTTTTTTTTTTCCCCAGCCAAGAGCAGAAAGCATCTTTAGCTCTGATGTTTACAGAAACTGTTTTAACACAACAAAGTCATTGTGGAAATCCTTGTTCAGATTTAGCCCCCAGGATTTAGAAACTCCTTTCAGCGAGGAGTGCAGTTGAGCCTCGTGTGAAGATGGCTCCGAAGCCAAGAAGGGGAGGATGGTGCAGAGCAGGACACACCGGGACACCGGTGACCCCCTCCCCAGCCCCGCGGGGTCCCAGGCACACGGGTCCCCTGCCCGTTTAGGACCCGGGGCACCACCAAAAGCAGGGCTGAAAGTCCTGCTTCCAACCCCCAAACCTGCAGGTGGCAAACAGAGAGGGCAACGGAGAGGCACGGAGGGCTAGTCAGGATCAGGGCTTCCTGCTGCACGCTCTGGCTAGCAGAAAGTTGGGAAAAATTAGTAGTTCCATCTGTTTTACCTGTGACCTTGATGCCTGTGGTCTATACGCTCTTAAGGCGTAGGCTTCCCCACTCCCCCCCAAAAAGAAGCGAACCGGCAAGAAATTTTCCCAGCAAACGCAGAAAGCGTTGAACTGGGAGGGGAGAGGTGGAAGTGGTGAAAACTCCTTTTACTTTCTCCAAAAAAAAAAAAAGAGAAAAGAAAGAAAAAAAAAAAGGAGTTAAATCAGGATGGTCCGGCAACAACTCACCGAAGGGAGCAGCGCAGCTTTCCACTGCTGGCTCTTCGGATCGCGGGAATGGAAGGAATCCTCTGAGAAGGTGCCGGGCAGGGAAGGGTTAACGAGGTTTTTGTTATGGAGAGGGACCGAGGGCTCCCTTTGAGGTGACAAAGATAGTTAGGGGCCCGATCCAAGGAAATCGGGGCCACTTTCAGCAGAGCAAGAGCTTGAAACTACGTGAGGCGTAGGAGACTACACCCCGTGTCGTTTCGTGAAGCTGCTGCCAAAAATAAAGATTTGGTAACGTTTACGTTCTGAATTGCCCTTCTTTGAGCCCAAACCTGTCTCACTAAATTAAAACAGGACATCTAAACTTTCAGCCTATACACGTAACAAACTTTTTAAACCAGATGTGAAACTTACTTAAAATGTAATTCGCAAGCTGTCCTATTTTTAACTTCTAAAAAAAATAACAGAATGCATTACTAATAAATAGAAATTAGTGCTATTCCGGTGATTTTGAATATTTCTGTCATGGCAAAGAAAGCAAGTTCAAGTTGTGAGCTCATTAATCATTAATAGAGACAATTATTTAAACTAGAAAAGGTGCTTTATACGCGGGAGGTAATTATTGCAAAGTATGAAAAAAGTTAGTCTGCTTTAAAAAAGCACTTGCTCCGCAGGGATTTATGACCCCCAGAAAAGCTGATTTTACCCTTTATTAGCCCTTTAGCGGCAGATGATGATATATTTGTCCAGATTATTCTCTAGACAAACTCCCCTCCCTTTTAAAAAGTCTCCCCTCTTCCAAAGGGTTAACCAAACACCTTAATCCCAGGTTTTCTTTTTTAAAAAAGGTCTAGAACTTCACCGGACCCTAATGGTGACAATTTGGGCCGTGGCCAGTCACTGGGCTCGTCTGGGTAGCCCTCCCCCCTTCTGTCTCAGGGATGTCACCTCTGCTGTGCCCTGGTGTCCTCAGCTGCAAAAAAAGCCCATCGTCGTGAAAAGCGGCCAGCTCTGCACCAGATGGGGAAGAGGAGCGAGAACTACCTTCTGAAAAGTTAAAACATTCTGCATTAAGCAGAAAATACACTTTTTTACACTTTTTCTACTGAAGTCAACAGCAGCTAACTATTTTTTTTTAAAAAAAAACAACAAAAAACCCACAACAGAACCCGAAGCGCATGATTTCTGCCCAGTCCCCTTGGGGACTTGGGTCACAAAAGCTTCTGGAGGTCTGACCTGCTGAAACCTGCCCAGGTTCTGTGATTAGATCCCGGTGCTGTTAACTCTTTGCTGCGGGTTTATGGCACGTACCTTCCAGAAAAGCCACCGCCAAAAAACCTCCCCATCCCCAGCGCGTGCATTCAGGTAGAAATGCGACCTGTTAAATCGGAGTTAACGTGGTCCTCAGCGCCGAGCCGGGGCAGAAAACTTACAAAACATTTTTTTAAGGGCAAAGATCTGCACGTTTTACTGACAAACTAAAGGCAAAAAGCGACCGATGCGAACGTCTGCGGCTGCAATGATTTTTAGCAGTTTCTCTCAGGTGTGCCAGTAAGGAATCGGGTCCGTTGCACGTTCTTTTATCACTCTAACGCTGCCAAACTACCCGTACGAGACGCAGGGAGCGGGATTTCACTCTCCCTGGGAAAGCACCATGACCTCCTACGCCTGGAGCACAGAGATCTGCAAGAAACTTTCTGAGAGGCAGTAAGACATACCTTGATTTTTCAGCTCCTGGTGGCTGAAATGGGAGTAATAACCCGTTTAAAAAGAAGTTAACCACCTCACTCTGTGAAATCGTTCTCCGTCCCTCACGCAGAGCCCCAGCCTGAACCCGCAGAGCGCCGTCCGTCTGTCCGCACTCCGCAGAAGAATCAGTTTTTCCCTGGTCAGAATGAACCAGAG
This sequence comes from Xenus cinereus, assembly GCA_025774025.1. NCBI lineage: Eukaryota > Metazoa > Chordata > Aves > Charadriiformes > Scolopacidae > Xenus > Xenus cinereus. The sequence continues at coordinate 21,316,923 of JAOXJK010000040.1, read as the reverse complement.
ACATAGGCAAAATCTTGTACGGTCATTTTTTGACCACCGCTACATTCAGAAATCATAAAGCTCAGGTGATAGTTTTCTTCAGACACGCTCTTGCCTTCAAAAAAGCAAAAAAACATTTTGCACGTACATTACAATGTATTTTCTCCGGGGTTTTTTGTATTAGTAAAGAGAAGTTTTTTTACTAACACCATATTTTTTTCATATTATTTACTGCTTAGCCTGTTAGTGTTTAAGGAAATGCTTAGCTGCCGAATTACATATAATTTAGATATTTATTTACAAAAACTGAGTCACAGAACCCGCACTTTTCCCCTTTCCAGCTGAATTTCGAGCCAGCCCCTCTGAACCCACCCGAAACTGCGCTAATGTCACTGGCAGGAGGCGTATGGCCCTTTGCATCTGTTGGTAATGGGGGGCAGAGGGGGGGAGGATATGAACCTTGTCGTTAGGGTTCACACAGAGCAGACCTGCTTACCTTTCTGCCAGTCCCCACTGACGAAACTCTCTCCCCATCCAGCACCCGGTTTCCTCTCTCACGGCAAAACAGAACCTGCCTTTTGAAATGGATTTGACAGGTATTTTTATATTGCCCTTGTTTGTTTTTTTTTTTTCTTTTCCCCCAAAAGCAACGTGAAGGTAAACGTTTCAGTTCGGGTTACGTTTTAAATAGCTTCCTTACCTTTGTTAACCAGCTTTCTCCTCTGCCTCCTCCAGTTCCCAGGCTCTGCCCAGCCCAGGGCAGCCGGTGGCCAAAATGGCCCTGGGACGCTATTTTTTTTTACGAATCACAGAAACGTTTCTAACTGATCTTCGTTAGGAATGTAAGAAACCAATCAGTTTTAAGCTTAGATAGTCAGATCTGGTTTTAAACGGTTTGTCGTTACTTAGGATAAATTATTTCACCCTGTTTGTTCTTAAGCAAGTGTCCCTCTGGATATTAAGAACAGCTACAACGTGACATGGCACAGATTGGAAACACTACGAACCAGGCTTCTAATTCAACAAGAAAACCTGCTTCTTCTTCAACAGAGACTACGTCAAGTGAGCTAAACACCAAAATACTGTTCAGTCTGAAAGAAGACCGCGTTTCCTACCGCAGTTAGGAGGTACCCGTTGAGGCTGTGTTATTCTAACCGGGATCAAAGGGATGCAATGAGGAAGAGCTTCCATCCTCTTTTCTGTCAGTTTACGTCTGGAATGACTCCAGTGAAGTGACTGAGGTTACTCAGACTTTACACTTACCAATACATCTCCTGGATAGTTTAATTGACAGACATGTCTTCTGCTAAAGCAGAAGTTCAAAGTTTCTGTACCTCTGCTGTAGCCAAAAATATATTCATTGGGAACAAAACACCTCCAAATTGGTCAAAGTCCTTCTGTCCCAGAAAGCAACGAATAGATATATCAGTGATTCACCATGTCTTTCCACAGAGTATTGATAATTATCTCCTCCACAGCTCCCCAGATAGATACGGTGGGACTCAGAGTGGATGGGATCTCCAATGTTGATGAATAAAGCCCTCCTACTTTGGACAGCCCTGTTATTGCCTTTCATTAATTAATCAAAATCCATAGCTAATTTTCTTGCCCGTTTCCACGGTTCCTGGAAGGAGGTTGTTCCAGAATTCTACACCTGTGTTGGCTAAAGCCCTTCCCTAATTCTGGGCTTATATTTTAGGGTCACAAATTAGAAGTCCAAATTAGGACAAAGCAATAAAATCTCCAAAGTGAAGCGGTGCCCATCTGTCTCGCGACATTATTAATGGGCGACTAAGTAGAATTATGGCGTGAAGAATGACTGCAGAAATGCCCCTTGCTCCAGCATATATTTCCTACTTTGTTGTTTTCTGAACCACATTGACGTCATCTACCTGGAGTCCTGCCTAGATCGACGCAGGCAGTTTCTGCTGTCGTCAGTGAGAATTCCCATCACGTTCCAGGGCCTCTATACGGTCCTTTAGTTTTAATACCGCCGGCACGGCGCAGTCAGTACAGCGCTGAAAGGATGAGTACGCTTCTCCTTGCCTGGTATGTGCTGTAACTCTCCTCTTTCTTACTCTAAAAACTGTGATGTTTGGGCAGAAGATTCAAGATGGGGGGAAAAAAACCCCGTAGTCGACATGTTGATACCACTGCGGAGTTAATCTCAGAAGAGCAGGAGGAAACCTGGTATCGAACAAACCGAACAAATGTATTGGGGAGCTCCAAAATGACAAGTATCACGGAAACTTTCTCCAAATAATAGCTATCTATCACATAGTAATGCCCTGTCCTTATCAAATTCCTTAGATAAACCCAGTCCTCGCAGTGGAAATCCAAAGGTATTCAAACACCAGGATGAAAAAAGGGGAGAGAAAAAAATCTGGGGTGGCCTCGCACTATATTGTTTTCCGCACACAGAAAAGGAATATGGCTCTTTGAAGCGCGGGTAGGAAACGTATAAACCTCGACCCGTTTCAAGCACGTGATAAATTCATCTATCTCTTGCCGTATCCGCCAGAATATGCAAAGCTGTCTGACATACGTCAATGACATCAGCGACCAGGAACAGGTCACACCATTCAGAAATCAGATATTTAATGGCCACTAATCCCATTACAAAAATAACGTAACGGTGAGCCAGAGTAAACAAAATATATGAACAAAAATGGCAAGGAAAAACGCAATTAAGAGTCCTGGACTTGATCCAACTCCCTTTCGCCTCAGTGGGAGTTCTGATAGACTATCACCCCTACGTAATTAGAGATTTAGGCCTAATCCAGCTCCCGTTTGCTTCAGGGGAATTGGGATAGGCCCCTATGCCCTCATTTTCTGCTGTCTTGCCCCTTGGATGCTCAGTTCTGCATACAAAGGTGGACCCGTTCCACCACACCGGCGCTCTGTGTCATACCAGGGACTCGCGTTTCAAGACTCAGAGAAGAAAAGTTAAGCGCAAAACACGGTGTCTACACCCGTTTTGCGCTCGCTTTGCATGGGCCTGAATTTTTAGATGAAGCAGTGAAAAATCAGGTCTTTATTTTTATTCAAGGTGCTGGAGACTGAAATGTTTTGGGTTTTTTTTTCCCTGTTACCATTTAAAAAAAAATAAATTCCTGGTTCTTTAGCAAACCGTACGAACTGCTCCCAAGGAGATCTTCAGGAAGGTTGCTTCACTTAACAAATGAACTAGACAGGACAACTGATGGATACAGTCCTTTGCTTTAGCTCACCAGACAGCTACAAATAGCCTGTAAAGCACTTACTAGGGATTCAATTTCCAAATCTGGGATCAGAAATCTAAAGATTTATATTTCTAAGCATGAGGCAAAAATTAAAAAAAAAACAAACCCTATCTAAACCAGTCTTGGCTATATTCTGCGTTCCCTTAAAAAAACAAAGGTCACTTCTCTCAGAGTGTTGGAATTAAAGGTGTTTTGGGGGGATGAGAGAAAAAAAGAGTCAGTTTTGTGCAAGAATATGGACATTATTGACTTGATAAATTAAAATATATTTAACGTTAGCAGCTACGACTGACCCCTGATGTTATCACAAGGACTCAGTGGTCACCATTCTGTACATTGAGAATGTGTTCAATGTCTGCAAACCAGCACAACCACGTTTCCCTTGCACAACCCCTACTGCACAGAGACACACCAGCAGGCTGACAACATCTACACGAGTGCGTGCGTACATATATCATGGATGATACATGTAGTATGGACTCATCTTCTCATGACAGCATCGACAGACACAGCTCAACGGATATACTTATGCCTTATACTGACTTGGGAGAACCTTCAGAATGGATTGTAGGTACGTCCAGACAGATACACATGAAAATAAATACAAAAATACGTAAACAACTACGTACGAACATGTGACAGGAACACATACAAGCACTAACAAAACAAAGTGCACATGCACAGACACACATAGAGGGAACACGTGCACCGTTACACTCGGACAACACACGCTAGGCATTTGCATCTTGTGTACACATTCTCATATTACTGTCTGCCCAGATCCATCTCAAATTTTATTTGAGCTTGAACCCTCTTTTTTTATTGTTTGGTTTTTTGTTGTTTTTTTTCTTGCACAGAGAGACTGTGTACACATAATGTTTCAAAGACACCAATTACAAGAAATGCAGGCACGCTTTAGTGTGTACATACCACCACTTACATACATCCCAGAGAGAAGTCCCTATTTTTCAGAAAAAAAAAATAATCAGCTATTTTTCCCCACCGAGTATACCTCTTTCTTTACAAGCTGCTTGTGCTCTTCAGCAGCAAGTGGGACAAGAGAAGCAAAAATATCAGCTATTAAATACTAACTGCTTGAATTACATTTATAAAGATCTTCTTCCCCCACTTCACTCCAAGTTTTATTCCGAAGTATGGCTTTCCACCTGCAGCCTTGTCATGAATGATCTGACTGGAAAATCAAAGCATGGAGGAGCAGAAATAATTAATCCCTTGATTAGTATGCAAAAATTTGAGCTAAAAGAACTGTGCTGAAGCCTTTCCTATTGTTACTGATAGGGTGCCATACATACCTACATTCCAGTACAGGCCAAAATATCAAAAAAAACTGTTGCTGAGAACCTAGTTTTCTAAATTAGACTAAACCAAAACATACCTTAGGGGCCATGAGGAAAGGAGAGAACTAGAGTGGGGATGCTTGGGTGGTGCAAGGGTTTTTTGCAGAAGACAGCCAGTGGTTGCTGTTTGGTTCCACATATTCCTTGCCATTTTATTTTATCATCCTTTTCAACCTGTTATCACTGACATTGCACTGGTAGATCTGCTCTGAAAGGACTCGCAGAAGAAATCTGTCCTGAGGAATCTGCAGAAAAAGACAGTACCTGAACAGCAGAATTAAACGAGGCTTGGTGCAATCATGTTGAGAACAGAGGCATCCTAGGAGTCCGTGTGGAGATGGGGAGAAGAAAAGGAACAGAGAAAGCAAGGGAGACACCTTACAGAAAGTAAGTTTCTAGTTTCTTGCTAGAAAGCAAGAATTACGGTGAAGAGGAAGGTTAACAATGCCCCTTCTCCTCACGCTGGTAGGAAGGTCAAGGTAGTAGTCAACATATTTTTCTCCCTGAGAAACTGGAGCATTTATTGAAGGTTCTCCTATGAAAAGATTCCTGTAATACAAGACTCGGGTACCACTGGAGGGATTACGAGCATTTCTATCCTTCTTATAATTACTAGCCACCACTAAAACCGCCTGTGTGACAACCACGTTTAGTCCCACTGTGGTAGGGTTATACAGTCCCACAACAACCGGCTGCCTCTACCCCAAAAGCAATCTGAAGGATAAGCTTGGCCAGAGAAAGAGCTTGGCAGGTGGAGTTACGGAACTCGGTTTTGACAGTAAGTATTAACTCATGGCTCACCATGCACTTACTGGTAAAGCCGTATCATAGAAGTGTTTGATGGCTTCTCATTTGTTAAATGGGGAATAAAGCTTTAAGTTGAGGATCTCCAAGCTGGCGGCACTACGCAAGTGACAAGAAGCAGGCAGTAGGCGCTGTAGTGTTTCAAAAATAAATGCACACGCACATTTCAGTCTCTAGCTCACAGTTTGTACTAGACAGTCTGGGTATGGGTTGGTCCTTGGAGCTGTAAGTCAATAGCACGAGTTAATATAGATGTATACTGTCCTCTTGGATGGGCAAGTCAAGTTTCCTCGAGTTCCCTTTATCATCAGTTATCAAAACGTGGTGCTTAAAGGAAATTAGTTGTGAAAACAGGCAAGTTTTAGGGATGCCAATGAAAAATCAACACTTCAATTGTATGGATGCATATTAAAAATATATACACATATAAGAATAAAAAGAAAAATGTAATGGATCATATTGACTGTCAATGAACAATGCTGTTGGAGGTTTTTTTTATTTTTAATATAGCTTTTAAATATTAGTCTTTTCCAGCAGGATGCACTGGTGAGATGTACTGTCTGATATGCCCTTGGCCAGAATTATCCTTACTCACATTGTGCAATTCACACACATTATGCAGTGTGGTATAAGCTGATTATTTTCTTGGCTGCAGCCCACCCTCTAAGCCTGGGCATTTCAGTGTGGAAGGAATTCCTGTACATGTGGCATTTGTAAAGCACCGTGAGATCCTTTGGGTTGAATATGCACCGTTAGCTGTACACAAAAGGAGAAATAAGTAATGGTTGTGCTGTATTTTTGTTGCGTTCCATTGGTTAAAAAGTGCTAGTCTCAGAGATGGACTTTAGGCTTCTGGAGCTGTAAAATAATTGCATGCACGTGCGTGTGTGGTAGCACAACTCTTCCATAGCGTAAGTTTTGCTGTTTGAACTCCCCCACAAAATTTCCAGGTAAAATTATAAAGAAACTTCAGGGTGGAATGGACTGTAAAGCGTAACTCTCACAGCGCTTGGTCTGGGGAGTCTTTGAGATCATCTGGAGGAAGCGGGGAGAAGTCTGTTGCGGGACGTTGTTCTCGGGGAGGGTTCAACACAATCCTGCTGCATCACTGAGGAAGCAAAGAGCTTTTCAGTCTTGGTCACAGCATTTAAAAAACAGACTTGAACTAAGCAAGTCAAGGAATCACATTTCTGTTAAAACTGAAATCTTTCTAAGGTCCCTAAATTGTAGTTATGTATTTTGGATGCTTCTTGAAGATATGTACATGCTCCTAATTTCAATCTTATTATCTTAGCAGTTAGGCTATTTGCATCAACATCTTCCTGTCTGGGTAATTTAATTCCCCTTTTTAAAATAAATTCAAATTAGCAACAATAAAAGAAAATACAAAAACACCGTTGAACTCGAGTAGTTATCATAAAGAACCCCACACACCAATCAGGCGTTGCGCAAAGTTATTGTTTTACTGAGGAAAGAAATCCTGAGAAAGAGGGCCAGCCCCTGTTCTCACAAAAAAAAACCAAAACAAAACCCCTCTTCTTTAATTCCCGTTGACTGAAAGGAGAACGGGGCCCGGATGAGAGGGACACTTGAGGCAGGGCTGGGTGTACTAACGTGTGCCACGCGAGGGAGAAGGGCTGGGACAAAAGGATGGCTATTTCGGGCCAGCCACATCACCGTCACAATTCAGTCTCATCACTGAAGGCTTTAAAAAAATTTAAAAAAAAAAAAAAAAAGAGAGAAGTTGAATCGAATCGTAAGAGGCCTAAAGGCACGTGGCTGCCTCAAAACTCAAAACACAGACTCCTCAGCGATTTCAGAAATCGTTTTGTAATCAATTCTGTCACTGTTTTCAAGTCTCTCTGACTTTCGGGTCACGGTTTGCGTTCTGCATTGCAGTCCAGGTCACCAATCTACAACGAACAAGGTTCATTTTCTAGTACTTGTTAGCTTTCATTTTTTAATTACCCTGTACTAGAAAAGCCCTGGTTAGGCTCTGGATAGCAAATTATTCAGAGGAGAGCTGAAATCCAAAATTATAAACAAGAGCATTGAATATTTCAGGAAAAAGTTCAATGAAGTATCTCCACCCATCTTCAGTTGTTTCATTTCTAAAAAAAATAATGTAAAACTAGAAAGAACTTCACTTATTTCCCCCTTTTAACTATTATTTCCACAGCAAGACGGATGTGTCTGACAGACGAACAATTCTTTGTGAGGTACCTATTTTGGAGTGTGGTTTTTTGCTGTATTTTCATTGAACTGGCCTTGAATGCGAAGGGTTTCAAAATTCTCCATACTTTTAAACTGTATAAAATATAAAACCAAAATTCGTTAACATCATTAAACGGCTTTTGGAATATTTTGACAGATGGGCAGACAACACCAAGTCATTTTAATGCTGATGTACCATCAAATTACAACGGGAGGGTATTGGTTTGACTACGCTAAGGTAGTCATTGCATACTTGAGAACCGGAAGAAATTTTAGTAAACTCTGAAATTATTTTAGTAACATGAGCACTTTAGGAACTGGGTTTTAATTAGAAAATTGTAAAAAATAAACAATTGTGTCAGCAAACTACATTTAAAAAAAAAATAAACAAACAATAACAACAGAGAAGGAATGTATAAAAGGCTCCGTGTCTATACATGATGAGATCTGTTAGTCCGGTCACTACCGAGCTGAGGCTGAAATGGTACAAATAACCTTGAAAAAAATAAATTGGAAGTAGCTATGCCAGCTAAACTCCCAATCTGAAATCAGTGCAGGCACATACGGCCCACAAGTTGTGAGCACTAGTCATGTATCCTGCATGAAATGAACCTGTCAGCCTCAATTCATGTCCCATGTCCACGTCACAAAAAATACACTCTTAAAAATGACCTTCCTTGTTGGGAGTTTCAGCAAAGACAGAAAAGGAAGAAGGAGCCACAGAAAATCAACCTCCTTTGAACCTCTACAGCGTGTCAGAGAGGAGCAGCGTGGGAGAACTGATATTCCTGATGGCCCAGGAGAAGGGAATGATGGAGGAATGGGCCTTCATAAATGTCACAGCTGCAGCAGATCCCGGATCAGGAGCTATAAACTGTTCTGGATCTACCTCCACGCCTTCTGTGGTCAGCAGAGGTGTTTAAACTAATGACTGCCAACAACTGCCTTTTCAAATATACACTCGGAGCCCTAACACACACAAACATAACAGCCTTTAGAAGCTGCTTTTGTTTCAAAGCTCAAATCAAAAACCTTTTTTTTTTTTTTTAAATTAATATATCCAAGTGTAAGAATTTGAAATTTTGTTTAAGAAAACCAGCCAGCTGCAAATTTCAGCTTGGGACCAAGCCACCAACATAGCTTGGGGTTTTCTTTTTGTTTTCCCAAACTGTGTCACAACTCTGGGGTTAAATTTCTTCTCTTCAGGGAACTGGTAGGGTCTGTACATCTAGACAGTCCTCTTCCGATAAGGAATATCAGAAGTTCAGCAGGTTAAATATTTCAGAGTGGAGTCATGCCTTTTGAGTTGTTACCTGGCAAGATATTTCCCGCAATGCATTTATGAGATTTATCTTTTTTTGTTGTTTTTTTTTTTAAAAAAAAAAAAAAACAAAATTTAAAAGA
>JAOXJK010000040.1:21131331-21150849 GCA_025774025.1 Xenus cinereus | reverse complement strand
AGTATTTATAGGCGTTGATCAGATCCCCCCTCAGCCTTCTCTTCTCCAGACTAAAAAGACCCCAAGTCCCTCAGCCTTTCCTTGTAAGAGAGATGTTCTAGTCCCCTCATCATCTTTGTAGCCCTCTGCTGTCCCCTCTCCAGCAGTTCCCTGTCCTTCTTGAACTGGGGCGCCCAGAACTGGACCCAGTTCTCCAGATGGGGCCTCACCAGGACAGAGCAGAGGGGGAAGATGGCAGATCTCTGCGCAATTTTCAGTAGGTTTTCCAGAGGAAAAATAGTGTACTTGTGAAATCACCGAAATTTGCTTTTCTCCTCAAGAGCAAAAATAAATCATTCTTGTCCCACAGCTGCCCTGGTCTCTAGTGGAGGTCAGACTGCAGACTGAGCCATAGACATGTACTTCTGACCCTGAGAGAAGGAGAAGGCATGCTTAACGACAGTTTCACACTGGAACAAGGGTTTAATCACACGAATCCTCAAGTACCAAACCTGGAAGGTTTCTGTGGACCAGATCTCCAGTGGATATTAAAATGTCTGAAATTGAGCCCATTTGTCATTTTATGCCAGGCGAGAGGAATTCAGTCCTGAATTCATTCCTCTAATTTTCTGTTTCCAATTTTCTGTTTTCTCAAGAATTGGGCTTGAATCACTAATAGAGCTCAGTTTTACAAAAGATGGGATAAAGCAATTATCCTCCATTCATCCAAAAAAATTCTTAGTATTTCTCAGGAAAAAGTGTCCAGGTACCACAAGGCAATACAGTGAATGCATAAAAATGTTTGGAGATGTAAAACCTTTTAAAGCCCTTTACTAGCCCACATTAAAGGTCTCTTGCATGGTCAGAAGTACCTAACTAATATCTTCACCCGTGCACAGATTTCCCCCCAATTCCTCCTAGAGCAATCTGATTTTCTTGCAAAATTTCTCCCTGGCAAGGCTGCCCGCTTATTTTTCGCAGAGGAATGGCAGCTCCTCAGCCTGCTGTGAGGACAAGCAGCCCAAGGCCCTCAGCCCAGGCCTTATATCCCAGGCCCCGCAGCCTGGGCCCCTTAGCCAAGGCTCTGCAGCCCAGGACTCTTAGCCAAGGCCCCACAGCAGCCCAGACCCCCTTGCCCAGGCCCACAGCCCAGGATTCATAGCCCAGGCCCAAAGCCCAGGATTCATAGCCCAGGCCCAAAACCCAGGCCTGCAGCCCAGGCGCCCCAGCCCAGGATCCGCATCCCAGGCACCTTAGTCAAGGCCCCACAGGACAGGCCCTGCAGCCCAGATCCACAGCCCACGATTCACAGCCCAGGCCCCACATCCCAGGTTGCGCAGCCCAGGCCCTGCAGCCGAGGCCCCGCATCCCAGGATCCGCATCCCAGGATCTGTAGCCATGCCCCTCAACCCAGGCCCCTTAGCCAAGGCCCTGCAGCCCAAGCCCACAGCCCAGGCCCTGCATCCCAGGACCCGCTGCCCAGGCCCACAGCTTAGGACCCTTAGCTTAGGCCTCGCAGCCCAGGATCTGCAGTCCAGGCCCCGCATCCCAGGCCCCCAGCCCAGGCCCCTTAGCCAAGGCCTCCCTGCCCAGGCCCTACAGCCCAGGCCCCATAACCCAGGCCCCTCAGCCCAGGCTCCTTAGCCAAGTCCTCCCTGCCCAGGCCCTACAGTCCCGGATCCGCATCCCAGGCCCCTTAGCCAAGGCCCTACAGCCCAGGCCCCGCAGCACTGGCCCCTTAGCCAAGGCCCTGAAGCCGAGGCCCTGTGGCCCAGGCCCCACATCCCAAGCCAGCATCCCAAGGCCCCACAGGGCAGGCCCCATAACATAGGCCCTTTAGCCAAGGCCCCGCAGCCCAGGCCCTGCAGCTGAGGCCCTGTGGCCCAGGCCCCACATCCCAGGCCAGCATCCCAAGGCCCCACAGGACAGGCCCTGCAGCATAGGCCGCTTAGCCAAGGCCCCGCAGCCCAGGCCCCGCAGCCCAGGAGCCACAGCCCAGGAGCCACAGCCGAGGTCCTGCGGTCCAGTCCCCACATCCCAGGCCCGCATCCCAGGCCCCTCGGCCCAGGCCCCTTAACCAAAGCCCTGCAGCCCGGCCCCCGCAGCCCAGCCCCGCAGCGGCAGCAGGCGGCGCTCTGCCCCCGCAGATGCAGCCGGGCACTGCCGCCGCCGGAGCTGGCAGCTTGTGGCTGTGGAGAGAGGAGAGGGTGTCTCATCAGGTGGTGCCTGCTCCCATAAACAGAACAAGACCGAGCCGTTATTAAATGATTTCCTTGCAGTTTGGAGAACCGTGTTACATTGCTGTCTTAAAAAAACCTGTTACACCCAGGCTCTTCCAAGTGACGTCTCCAAATTCAGCTGGAAAATGAGATTAGAGAAATATAGTTGGGCTTTTTTAATTTTTTTTTTTCCCAGGTTGCTGCCTTTGTACGTGTAATATCAGCCTGACTGTGCACAACTTATTGTTCATCCTGCTACGGTTTGTAGTAATTTTAGAGCGTCCTTTTAAATGACTTGTGAGCCTGTTAGTAATGCTCACCCTGTTCCATAGTTCACAAGCTACCATAGTCGTGACAAAGCATTTGTGCCTTGCATGTTAACTGTAGCTAATTGGCACTCTTATTTGGAGCCCAGGATGTCGTGTGTCTTTCCACACAGGCAAGGTTGTATAAAGATTAAAAAATCAGCCCTTGCTAGAGTCAATTTGGTTCTCTTGTTCATGTGGAACATTCACGCAGCAGTAATAGAGAGGAAACATCTCCAGGGGTAGAAAAATGTGACTGTGAAATATAGTATTTGGCAAAAAGATGTAAAAATGGGTGTAGCATCTACAAATTGTTCAGCTCAAAGAGCATCTATGGAAGGGGGACAGATGACTGGTTTATATTGAGTTTATTCTACTTTTGTTGAAAAGTTCCACTTGTATAAAATGCTGGTTAGGGCAAATTAATGGGACAGATAGTGAGTATGCCATTCTCCTTTTGAAAAGGTATAAAATGACTGGGATGATAAATTTCTACAGGCTGAAGTTCAGATGCATGGTTCCTCTCTACTAGCATGGTTGTCATTGACTTCCCATGCCATGGTGCCTCCTACCTCCTGGGACATTTTAACTTGAGCGTGCCACTGCTCGGGGCTCGCTCAGGCAGATTTCATCCCTGAATTCTGACTCCAAGCATATGCATTTCCCTGCTGCCTGTTCAGGGTGAGTGTCCCGGAGCAGGACAGTGGTACCCCGGCAGCACCCGCGCTTTACTTTCAGCCATTTTCCAGGCTCCTGGCCAGGAGGAGCTTCAGAGGCCCTTGGGAAGGCAGACTGGGAGAAGAGTGTTTAGAAAGCTGTAATGAAACGGGCAAGAGGAGGCTGAAGAGTAAGGATATGGAAATGGCAGCAGTTTATAGGACACCCCCTGGAAGGGCAATAAAACACCAGGAGCTCTCAGACTGGCTGGCATATCGACAAGGAAGAGGTCTTGGTCTTCTAGGTGCAAGATCTAGAGATGAAGTGGCTTGCGATGCTGAAGTTCTCCCTGATGAGCACAGAGCAGGGAACACCTTTCTGTACTCATCTTTCTTTTAATCGTTGCTATTCATGTGGTTACACATCAGTGCAAATAACTGCTGTGATTCACTATAGGACTTTCTGTCCTGTCACTCTAGGCTGTGTCACTAAAGGAATGGCTGGGTTTGCTTTTCATACTTGTCAAAAACTCCTTTCGCCTCTACACAGTCATTAAAAAAGCAAGTTACTGTTTTCGAAGATGTGTTGAATTAAACATGAGCATAATTGAAAAGTGGTGGTAATATTTTTGGGAAACTTTCAAAAGTAAAGTTCCATAAAACATACTTTCCAAACATTGGAGTATGGCTAGACATGTAACTTGTAATGCGATTTCACATGAATATTCATGGCACATTTCATGAAACATTCCCTGCGGTCCTAAGGAAGTATTTCCACAACTTGGGTAGGGCATGACTCAGGAGTCACGCAAATCAGACCCCACAAAACACTCACCTAATGTTTTGTGAAATATTTCAAACAACTACCTAAAATATTTGTGCTACCATCCATGAAGTGTTCCCTCTCGATACCTTGTTGAAGTCTCGAAGTTCATAGCGATGTTCATGGAATATTAGGGAAAGAAAGCGACACAGCCACAAGTGCTCCACGGCATTTTTGCTTACTGTCAGGCAGCAGCAGCGTTTCCCTTTTGGACACTTGGTTGCTTTCTAATGTTATCCTTTAGCTACAAATAATTAAGCAACCTCCTTCTAGTGTGTGTATTATCGAGTTAAAGATTTAATCACACATAAAGGATGAGCAGTCTCTCCAGAATTACAGGGAGAACACCAGCAACATTAATGTCTGTTACGGTGATAGGAACAAATTAGCGGTTTTGTTGGGTATGAGTTTGAGAATCCCTGGCGTTGTCAGAGACAGGACTGTTCCTAGACTGTCAGTGAGTCTGTCTGCCGTGGTGCTCATGCAGGGATTCCAGCCCTGGGCAATGGTACCCATTTCTGCTAACAGCCTCCGACACCTCATGCAGAAGAAAGAGAGAATAGACATATTTTTTATGGTTTTTGGGTTTTTTTTCAGAAATGTCAACATTTCTTTTTTCAGAATCCTAACCAAGTGTGTGCAAAGCTCTCAACAAGCTCTGAATGTCTGTTGATACTGCCTTTTTAATGGCACTGCTCAACTCCAGCACAGAAATCCACACCGAGCCGGGGCACACGAGGAGGGCACGCTCACCCGCAGGACCTCTGGTGCTTGGGGCAAGCGGCGGTGACTTTCAGCTGAACCCTTCCCTCAGACACCCCAAAATTTGGTCTGTCTTACCCAGAAACTCAGTAAGATGCTGATGGTTGTCGCAGGACCTTCCCCGCCGCTCGCCTCTTGCTTGGTAAGTTCGGAAGCGGCATTTGAGCCCTGGATGCTGACCCAGCTCCCGCACTGAGCAGCCTGACATCCTCTGCCTTCCAGGGCTCCTGAGGATGCTGCTGGGGAGACAGCTGTTGCCACCGCTTCCAGAACCGCCTGAGAGCTGCTCCGCAGCACAACGGCAGATTGGCAGCGCTAAAGCCACACGCCAGCAAGCTGTGAAAACTTCTCCGCAGCTTCTGTTTATCGGCAGTGGCATTTGCAATGGCATGGAGCACTGTTTTTCCTCTGCTGGCTGGTGAGAGTGTGAAAATGACGCTGGCTGGGCAGAAGGAGCTAGACGGTGACAAAAGGGAGAGGAGAATTGCGAAGATCTGGGGTTTGCTTTTAGCTGGTTTCGACAATGTTCTCCGGAGACACTTCAGTGGGGTTGGAATACCCGGAATACTTGGGATATATGTTCAAAGTAGCACTTAGTGTTAAAAGGTCCTTGCCTTTTATGGCTGCGTAAACCTATGTAAACCACAGTCTGCAACACTTACTGTGCCCCAAATCATAGTTTGAAATAGGATCTCTGAGTAGCCGATCCCTTTCTGCTTGGAATTTGGCTAGATTTGAATTAAATAGTAACCCTCTAACACTGAGCCACTCCAGTGAGAAAAATCATCCCAAGCAGATTCAGGCTTTTATTACAGCGGAAAAGGCTTGATGGTAATTTCTGTCTCCAGCTACCCTAAAAAAGGAAGAAAAAAATTTCACTGAATTTTTAGAGTTGGAAGGGACCATAGAGATCATCTAGTCCAACTTCCCTGCTGAAGCAGGATTGCCTAGACCATGTTAGAGCATGTTACTCAGGACTGCATCCAGGCGGGATGTAAAATATTCTTTTACCTTCTCCTATTTCTTGAACTAGAGAAATTAGACTGCCAAAGAGTTTTTTTTTTTTTGTCATAGCGCTAAAATTTTTGTTGTCATGGGGGTGCCAATTAATGGGGTAGTTTATGTTCTTAACCAGCATGTAGGTCAGTCCTTACACTAATCTGAAAAACTCATAAAAATAAGAACTGGGCTTTCTGTTTAATAAGTTGTCCTCTGAAGAATTGCCTGTACTCCTTAATGTTTTTTTTTTCCTTTTTAGTTTATCTAAATGCTCAATAGAGCTCTCCTGTGCTTACCAGGGAAGTTAGGATTGCTAAAGGAAGGCAAAAAAAAACCCTGGAGAGGAACAGATATTACAGCGTTTTCCTAAGTGTTTTGCACTGGAGCTCTGCAGCTGTCTCCTCTGCCCCAAGAATCTGTGCTCCTTGGAGCGCATGAATATTCTGTGCTGAGTAGAAACCCTTGCTGTCTGCCAGCAAAATGTTGACAGTGCCCTTTGTTGGCTTCCCCAGGGAGTTCATGCAAATCACTTTGAAATACAACAAACCATAGGATCCTTAAATGCTTCTACACAAGACCAAATTAGAAAAAGGCTTCACATTGAAAACATAATTTTCAATTAGTGTCTATTCAGTGGGAATGAGGATGGGGCGGGGGGGAGCTGGCATGTGAGATAAGCTGGATTTGTTAACATGCTTTGAAAACGCTTGCTGGCTAGCGTGCCTTTTTTCCCTTGCAAATGCTCACCTTGCTGTAATTTGGTGACATTTCCACAGTTGCAATATGCTCTGCTCTTGTTACTTCTGATGGAAATGAACCCAGCCCAGCAGGAGGTAGACTTGAGACAACCACCAGCAGACTGCGTTTCCGTGTCGGGTACCCAGGTGAGCATCGGGAAAAGCTGTGAAAGAAACCAGTCATTTTTCTCCCCGGTCTGTCCCTATTAGTATCACCCAGGGCGTTTATGAGAGCGCTGAGCAGGGGAGCTGATGACTGAATGGGCAGAGAGCAAAGTGACATCTCATTCCCCCCCAGAACAGCACAGAGTGTCTTTAGTGTCACTGATGTGGGAGGTGGTTTTTTCATGGACAGACAGGCACTGGGGACCATTCACTGCTCCAGTGCTCCTCTCTCCTGACAGAGGAAGAGAAGCAAGTTGGTTGCTGCCGCAGCTATAACTGCTAGGAGAGGCATGAAATACATCATAATTAGCTGCTCTTTCTGTTACCCCTTATTCTTTTATTCTCTCTATTCTCCAACATGTGGCAGCATTGAGTGTTTTTTCTTAGTTTTATGAGTAAGGAGGAATGTACCTGGTCCTTTTCTCCTTCCTTATGCTACTTTGGACCTTGGACCTCCTTTAGAGGTCCAACACTTATGGCGGTGCTGTCGACAGCCAGCTGAATGTGAGCCAGCAGTGTGCCCAGGTGGCCAAGAAGGTCACCAGCATCCTGGCCTGTATCAGGAACAGGGCTTCTGCTTCTGGCATGGGTTCAAATGTCTTGATTATTTACTGCCTGTAGTTTGGCTAATAACGCAGTCTGGAGCATGAAGAGCTCTGAAAGAGAGACCTGTGCCTCCCCCGTTAAGATAGGGACAGAAATATCAGCCACTGGCAAGGAAACAGCAAAAGGTTAAACTGCTTAACGTGCACTCTATAGAAGTTTACAATACAGATTGGTTCCTCATTAGTCTTATCTGTCCCAGCGAGCCATTCCAGCTAATCCCTTTCTCTTGCCATTGAATTCGGCCCTTCCAGCCGCCAAATCAACTAGCAATGGGTTATTTATGTGTCACTTGCGAAGGAGCAAGACAAAATTAAATGCTGTAATCACAAATTGAACAGAGTCTTCCAAGCTTCTGGGAAACACCGGTGGTTGTCTCAGAACTCTCCATGTCATAGATGAATGTCTCTGATACCCCATGCAAAACAGGAATTAAGCTGGTCTGTTCTCTCTTCTGGATGTGTTTAGCCTTTCCTGGAGCCAGCAGGCAACCTAAAATGTCATCTTGAATACACTTCAAGTGATACAAAAAGGGGAATTTTCAACCAGTCTTCATTATTCAAGATCCATGGGCACTTTTTGACCACGCTGGTGCTCAAGTCAAATCTCAGTTCTCTTAGTCTTCTCTTTATACGTGAAAGAGGAATGTGAATCTCTTGCATCAGATATTCACGTGTAACCTGTTCCCACCCGGATGCCAGAAAAGTTTGGAGGCAGAGATGAGCTAAACCGAACTTCTTGGTTCATCCCTATTAATCCCCTGTATGACTTCAACTGCGTTTTTTGTCGTAAACAGGCTGTGGGTTTTTCTGTGCTCTTCTGAACAGCTGCAGCGTTCTCCCCTGTGTTCGCTGCATTTCATTGGCAAGTCACAGGATTTATGAAAGGGATTACATGACATTGTTGCCTGTGACAGCAGAGGACTGGACTCAATGACCTAGGCGGTCCCTGCCAACCCTATGTCCTTATTTTCCTGTGATTCCTGTAGAGCATGTAAATTATATTAGGATTGCTGGCGGGAAAGCCACAATGCTAATCTTTTTATTATTATTGCTTTATCCATTTTGAGCTGGCATATCCATATCACAGCACTCGGGTTTTTTGTTGTCTTGCCGCTTATGCTGTCATTTAAACTAACCCATAAAGGGTGTCAGAACGCAACTGCATCAGAGTGGCAAAGCTTGAAGTTCATTTTGCACAGATGTAAAATGATTACCTAGGCAGGGGGAGATCAGTCCCACGTGTATATTTTGATACACCAAAGCCATTTTTGGGCTGTTGGTCTGTGAAGTGTCCTCTTTCAACGATTTAACACTTCAAAGTAGAGACACCCCTGTGCAAACAGAGGATTAGGATGTTGCAGGCAGAGGATTATAAATGCAGGAGAACTTTCACGCAATGAAAAGCTTCTTTGCAAGAGAATTACCACCGTAAACAGACACGTAGTTCTGAGAGCAAATCAACTAATGAAGTCTGGGTTCCTATGGTTTTGTGTATTGTGGCTGGATTTTCTAGTATCTGGTAATGTACAAACTGCAGGTGAGGCACTTCATCATGTGGACTATCTAATGTTGAGCGAGGATGATCATATCTCAAGAATCCTCATTTTCTCAGATAGGAAAAATACTGGGTACAAGTAGAATTTACTTCCCAGCCTTGCCCCTGGGGCGTACTAACCATGAGAAAGAAGCTGTAGCCTTTCCTCCCATCTGTCCCTTTCTCTGGCCCATGATGATGGCCCACATGATGGCCCATGATGATGGCCCACGATGATGGCCCACATCACCACCGATGGATTCAGGAGGAGATGTGCTGCCGTGGACCCCATCTGCACCACGGCCCACAACCACTTCTGCAGCTGTTTAGCTGGGGGAAGTTAAAAATTTAGAGACAGGACTGCACATACTTGCTGTAAAATGTTGGCTGCTCTCACAAGTGCTTTTACAAAGCGTGCTCTGCCTTGCTTTCTCTCGCCCTGGAACTCATCACAGAATAAGCATTTTTTTTTGTTTGTTTGGTAATGGCGAGGGTGTAATAAAGCACCCGTGACCCACTCAAACATGTGAATCTTCAGCGTGGCTCTAAATAACTCTTCAGGTCTTTCATTATATTAAGGCCCCAAAGTGAGCATTTTGTTGGCCGCTGTGGAGCAAGGAAAATTAGATTGCTTTACACTGCATGGCTATTTTATTATAATAAATGCACTGAAGATTGAGCTCTTTAATTAATATCTGGAAAAGAAAGGGAAGGATCTACTATTGAAGCCCTTGGGCCATTTCAAGGCTGGAGAAAAAGAAATAAAGCAGCTTTCTGAAAGGCTTCCTCCTTTATATTCATTTTATGTCCAAACACCATGGGAAGCAGGATGTTTCTTCGGTGGAGGACATGTCCCAGGAACATCACAGAGAGAAAATGATGGTGTCATTGGGGTCAGCATCACATTTTGTTTTTACTGAGTCACTTTGAAGGTTCCCAAAGCAACTGAACAATGACAGCTTGGTCTTCTGCCCTCTGGAAATCTACATGTAAATGTTGTGGTCTCCTTTTTCTACCTGGTGTAGAGAAGCACTGCAAGGTGACAGAGCAAGGTGACAGCAAGGAGATCAACAGACTCCCCAAAAAGTCTTCCTCCACGCTCTCTGCTTCCACGTCTGTGGTGTGAATGCAGTTGCCAGTTATTTGTATTTGCAAATTTGGAAAAAAAAAACCCTACTCTTTTTTTTTTTTCTGGAGAACCAGAAAGGTGGAGTGACAACTTTCACAGTTTCAAACGGAGGGGCTGGGAGGTGTTTTACACTTCTGACACTTACAGCCTTTCTCCCGGGCTGGGTGGCTTGTACCAGGGTAGGGCTCATACAGATCCGACACACGGCTCAAACACACAGAAAACTGGGACGAGTAAATACCTCCCAGTGGAAACGTTGACAGGCAATGCTTCCTTCGTAAACATTGAGTTTTCATACAGAATAAAAGCATAAAGGAAGAAAGGACACAGCTAGTCTTTGGTAAAATACAACAAATCAAGTAGCGAATACGTGAATGATAAGCGCAACACAAACCCTTCACTCTCTTTGGCAGCTGCTGTTCATTCAGCCTCCCAACTTGCCAGCATAAACACTCAATGTTCGAGACCCTTTTATGCCACTTTTCCCCTTCATGCTGCCATGTCCTCTTACAGCTTGATGTCAGGTATTACAACATGAGGGCCTGGGAGGCACCTGGGCAAGTTCCCCTTATGGTCAGAGGAAGAATGCTGCCTGACTTTTAGGAGGAGGTATTTTGGTGTCACCAATGTGTGGTCTCCTGCTGGTCTCACCACTGGGGACCTAAAGCCACCCACCATTTCATTACTACCTCTAGTCTTGGAGCAGTTGCCATCTCCATCTCCAGGGAGGTCACCTCTACCCACTGTTTGTCCTGCTGTGCTGTGTGTCAGTAGCACTAGCATCTAGCCAGCTTTTGCACATCACCATCTCAAGGTGGTGGTGGGTTATATCCCCCTGTTGCTGCTACTGCTATCTCAGCGTTAATGAAACCAGTACTTCCTGATTCACTGAACTGGAGGAATCCATCTCCTCGCCACTGACTCTGGAAGTGTCTCCACACCATTTCAAGAGATGTTTCACTTTAGCCTCATTCATATTGGTTTCAGCCCTAGCGACTGTTGGATGGCGTTGTGAAAAGTGGTGGTGGGGATGGGGTTCTTACGGGCGTTGCAATTTTGTATATTTTTATATATCTTTCATTTTTAACTTAGGTCAGTTGGACAGAACAGCTATAGAGCTTCTGGTTTTGGTGCCTGCACCGCAGGCATTAGCGGGAGTCAAGGCACAAAGGAGCACTGGGCAGTGCAGGCAGAATTCACTCATTCTCATTCCTAACATCCATGGGCTCTGAAAGCGCTGTGTCAGCTTGGCTGCTTTTAAGGCAGAACCAACCAAAAATGTTCATGCTACCAGGTGGGGCGATGTTTAAAAGGGCTGTGGTCCAGACCCACAAACTTCATTCAGCTGAGCTATTCCCAGGACTCACTCGTCCTTGCAGCTCCATCATGAACGGTAAAATGGCACGACATTTTACTGCCACTTGTCTTTTTTCCAAGCGTGTTCCAGAGAAGCTTGAGGAGGGGCTGGGATACTCAGGGCTGACTTGAAGCAGCATCCTTTGGTAATTAAGATCTGACTGGTTGAATGACTCTTGATGAATTTCTGAAGCACTGAACTGAAGGAGCAGGAGCAGGTTCTCTTTTGGCATGCTAATACAAGCCTGTGCTGTGAGCAGCTCCAAAGAACCATGTAAATGCAAACGAAGTCAGATGAGTTTATGGAACAAATACCAAGTTTGTCTCTCATTCTCTTTGCTTTGATTTCTGCTCCCAATTAAAAGATAAAAAACTTTTACAGCATATATAAGTCCAATTAGATCTTGTAATGAAATCCTCAAGTGCTATTGAGGTGGAACTTGCAATAATTAGATTTGATACATAAATAAAATTTCCAGATGCAATTTGTTCTTTTAAGCTCATGTTCCTCTTTCAGTTCATAGTGTTTTATTATTTCACTGATGTGTGAGAAGTGGCTTCCAACGTTTCTGTTTCCTCGGTTCTTAGAGCCGCTATGCTAATGCATTAAAAATAGCTGAAATTAATAACACATCTAATAAGCAATTATTCTAGTGGCAATGCTATCAACTAGAATTCTAACTTTAAGAACAGGCGAAAAATATTCGTAGCCCCTCGGTTCTACACCTTCATCCATTCAGGGGAGGGCAAAGAAACTACTGATCATCGAGGCACTCAAGGCGTGACGTAGACTTTGCAAGTGAACAGTCAGAAGCCGTGGCTGGTTCCGATGCTGTGCTGGAGTTATGACGTGTTGTGAGCAGCTAATAATTTCACAGGCTGCAGTAAGGACCCTCCGCGTGGTGAGGTTGCTTGTATAAAACCCCTAATACCTGTCCCACATCCCCTTTCTTTGGAAAAGATTTAATGAGGTTATGCAGGTAGAGCTTAAACCATCCATATTAAGTAGAACTTTTTCACTCGCTGCTTGACTACACTCCTTTAAGACTTATTTCCATTTAAACATAGTAAGATAGAGTCTCGTAGTTTACACTGGCACAACAATACATGGAAAAGATGGTCTTTTGGCTAAGAAATGGCACAAGAAGTTAAGATTGTGGAAGCCCCTTTTTCACTCCTGCACATGTTCCTGAGCTGATGTAGATCATCACTTAGGGTGAGATTTTGGGGCATTAACCTGCCCCTTCAGAGGACTAATATTCTGTGCTGGCAGCATTTAGGTCACTCAGGTGCTTAAATTCCTGTTTTGGAGGAGCAATGAGGGAGCTGGACATCCATGTGATCTAAACTGCAGGCATAAAATTGTATCTCCTGGAATTCTCCATATTCACAACATGGAAGTGATGATACTTCTGCACCTTATAGCTGTGTTGTGAAATTAAATACATGAATATTTATAAGGAACATATGGAAATGCAGATAAAAGTTGATTTAGTCACTCTTAAACAGTAATGTTTTGGGGTGTAGGTACCATGGTACTGGGAAGTGAGCGACTGCATACAAAAGATAGGGAGATGCTAATTACCTTTCCTCATGTCCTGCTTATCTTCAACAGCCAAAGACATTCAAAGGGCAGGGGCTCCCAGACCCTTGCAGGATTCAAGGCAGAGTACTGCAGAGGCTGCCAGGTCTGCCTCTTCTGAAATGCTCTGTGCCCGGGCTGCTGCATTTCCACCTCAAAAGGAGCTTCTCTAGACTCCAAGTCTTGGCTGCCTTATCAGTGTACTTCTCACGCTGTCTTCTTGCTTTCTCCTGACTGACATTCTGGGCAAGTAATCTTAGCTCTGTCAAAATAATTTAATGCTACGTCCTTGCAGCACGTCTCAGGTTTTATCTTTGCTGCCATAAAGGGAAACTCAGGTAAGGTCTGGGCATGTGCGTTTCAGACCGAAGTCAGTACAGACAGTGCAGAAGAGGGAAAGGGTGGGCTTATCACCCTGCAACACAGCCTGCGGCCAGGAGGAACCTGTCTGAGAAGCAATCCGTCAACCTGCGAAGGGCTGGGAGCGGTGGAGATGATACAACAGCGTGGCTTATACTCCGTGATAGCCTCTGTTGATTAAAACACCTTCCTGCCCCAAACACCACAGAAGTCCAGACAAAGGACTGCTCACCTGATTTGTTTTCTAAATACATCTAAAGTTAATACAGGAGGGCCAAGCCACCTCTGAACCAGAGATAATGTTTGTGCCGATGGGAATATTTTCAGCGTCCCAAATTGTGGATCCAATGGTTTGGGTTGGAAATGACCTTAAAGCCCCCCCAGTGCCACCCTCTGCCCTGGGCAGGGACACCTGCCACCAGACCAGGTTGCTCCAAGCCCCATCCAGCCTGGCCTTGAACCCCTCCAGGGGTGGGGGAGCCACAGCTTCTCTGGGCAACCTGTTCCAGCGTCTCACCACCCTCACAGGAAAGAGTTTCTTCCTAATATCTAATCTAAATTTCCCCTCTTTCAGTTTAAAAGTGTTACCCCTCGTCCTATCGCTCCACTCCCTGATAAAGAGTCCCTCCCCAGCTCTCCTGTAGGCCCCCTTTAGGTACTGAAAAGCCCACTGTAAGGTCTGTCTGGAGCCTTCTCTTCTCCGGGCTGAACATCTCCAACTCTCTCAGCCTGTCCTCATAGAAGAGGTGTGCCAACGTCAGTCCTGTCAGTCCTGTCAATCGGTCTCATCCCTCATCTCCAATACTGTTCAGAGTGGGCAGTCTTGCAGGAAACAAGGGCTTTTTGGGAAGGAGCAGGGACAAAAGACTGATGAAATGACTTGGGTGTCGGGACTCAGACAGTGAGGAAAGTGGCCTCAGCAGTGGCAGGTGGGAACTTTCTTGTAGAAGACTTTGGCATAGCCATAGCGCGTTGGTGAAAGGTCAAGAAGTGTGTATCATTAGTGGAGTCGCTATCTGAGAGGGCTTTCCCTGTAACTCAGGGTTTTCATGTTTTTTTAGGAAAGTGGTTTATTTCAGAAAGTTCTAGAAAATAATTTGAAGGTTTTTACTTTATGGTTTTGAAATTGTTATTGTTTTTCTTGATGTACCACTACTACCAATGTCAGGAGAGCTGAAATCGACTATTTTATTTTAAAATCATGAAGGGCATAGAGACTTGTTATTCTCTTTTCCACATGGAAATGTCTACTGCGTGTGCTGCATGATAGGAGGGCACCATATGCGCTGTCTCAATGTTCATTTTAAATGTTGCTGCTACATTAATGTGCCATTGTCAGAAGCTTGTCAGATGTAACCACAAATATGCATGCATTTTGAATGACACCATGAGTCTCAACCTTACGGGGATGAATTGAAACGTTTAATGGAAATTAGTCTCAACCTTACGGGGATGAAATGAAACGTTTAATGGAAATAGTTTCCCAATTCTTGAAGTGAGTTTGCATCAGATTAAGGGACCATTACTAAGTTAATTAACACTGAAAATGCATAACAATATTTTAATGAATGGACCGTCAATCACAATAGATTATTGTCAAGGCAAACAGCTTACTTCTGACTTTTTAGTGATACGGGTTTTAGTGCTGCAAAATTTTGAATTTGATAATACTTTTTTTCATTAGGAAAATGGGACACAGTCGCTGAGCACTTTAATGAAAAATCTTTTCCAATAATGGACTATG
Source organism: Xenus cinereus (assembly GCA_025774025.1). Taxonomy (NCBI): domain Eukaryota; kingdom Metazoa; phylum Chordata; class Aves; order Charadriiformes; family Scolopacidae; genus Xenus; species Xenus cinereus. The sequence continues at coordinate 21,135,894 of JAOXJK010000040.1, read as the reverse complement.
TCTGTAAGGGATGATTTTCAGAGTCTGTGAGTCTCAGTAGACTTCCATATGCCTGGGTCACTTAAATACGGGACTGGGGCTACCAAGTTTGTAGAAGGCTTTAAAAATGTTAAACAACGTACACTGTCTATTCAGTCTTCCTAGACTAGATTACAAAGAGTATATTTCATAAACACACTTAATGTAAAATGTATTACACTAATTTAAAACAGAATGCTGTTTGGACAAAAACACTTCTCCTTTTTGCAACGCTAACAGAAAGACAAAGACCAGAAAGCCAAGCTGACTGGAAACTGTGGTAAACAAAAATGAAATTGAGTTATCTACATCCTTTACTTCTTGCCATATTTAACTTGTCATTTCCCTTTAAATTCAGGCTCGCCTTCTAAATGCGCAAAGGTGAAATGTCTTATTACTCCCTCTTGTTATGTTATAATTATTGGCTTTTTAGTTTTGCTACAACTAAATGGTGAATAAGAGAAGTGACTCGAACACATGCTGCTTCTCTTTTCTCTGGTACCATCAGGCTTTCCCATTGTGCATGCATAAGTAGGAGAGGACATGACTGAGTAATCAAAATGAGTCACTTTCTATCTTTACTGAAATAACCCTCTGTTCAGCATTCCCCTTTGCCAAGTAGCAGGCAGCAATTGCAAGTAGGTAATTGCACTGCTAACACATGCCAAGGCTCAGATAAGAAACAATCTGGGTACACGCAGCGTATTAACAAATTCTCCAAGCACTGACTCTGCAGAATAAGATTCAGCATTTTCATCCAAGATAATATGCTCTAATTAACCAGTGCACGGTACTTTACACTAAATACAGGGCTTGAATAGAACCTTGGGAATGGGATAATGGAGGCTTATTAGGTTAATAAAGAATCATGTGTTCCAAGGCTGACTTAAAAACACGATTAGACTTCCTTTAAAATAGGCCAAAGTATTTCAGATTTAATCAGTCCCCTGGAGGTTATTGAAATTATGAAATAGGTTTGGCAATCGATAAGTGACATCATTTATGCTGGTCAGAAAATGAAAACGCTCTAAAGGAACACCAGGAGCTCTGGTGGCTAAAAGCCACCTTAAAACAACCTCAGAGACTGGCTGCTTTTTGTCCAGCATTTGGACAGAAAACATTTTATTACAAAAGTGAGAACCAGTCTCTGATGCTGCATAAGATTTCTATGACAGAAGGGAAGCTATATGTTATGCCATCTGGCTTCATTGAGATTACTTGTTGCTGTTCCCTGAGAAGACTTCTCCTCTAGGTCTTTGACTTGAATTTAGTAGCCATCCAAAATGACTTTGTCAAGAAACCTTGCTCAAACTTAAGAGATGCAGTGTATGGACTGAGATGAGGTTCACTGGTTGACACTAGTTAAGTCTAGACATTCAATCAGAGGATGCTTTGCCCAGAGCAGGGGACTTCAGCTACTTGGATGAGTTAATGGCGTCTTACAAAATTCTTTCATATCATGGTATGAAAAAATGGTTTCTCATCAAAACCTCAGCTGGAAATACTACCTATTGTAGTTGTTTCATAGAGTTCCATGGGCCAGTTTTGGACCGTCTAGTCTACAACCCTGAGTATTGTAAGTGGTCCATTATCTGTGAACCCCTCCTACAGTGGTCTCCCTACTGACCCATCCTTAAGCCCATGTGGCATCTACACGACATCACTGGAGTGCCTTCAGGCGGCCACAGATGTTGGGCCGCAGATGTCCAGGCACAGGGAACCCATTTCAAAGCTCTGTGCTAGATTGGTAGGACTTCCTACATGGACACAGACTCTTTGAGGATTCAGTCTCTCAGCAACTGACGATTGTTGCTGGACTGAAAACGTGTAGGATCTCAATACTCGTTTGACAGCATTGTTTGAATCCCTCCCTGAGACTTTTATTGTGACTGGATGACAGCAGTATAGACAACATTATTGCCCTTCTATTTGGTTTTTTTGAGGGAGCGGTTCTTCTTACACATACACTCTGGAAAGTATTTGCTATGCTAGCAGCCTTTTCCATTATTCCTGCTTTTTATCAATTCAAATTTTTCTTAGCTGATTACATTGCAGCTGATGAGCCAAACACCCCAGGGCCTGATCATTAGGCAAAAATCTCACCTGAAATCAAAGGGAGGTGCAGCCTCGAGGGTGGGACTGTCTGTCATGATTATTGAAAAACATTACCAAAATGCATCATGCCATCCCATATGTGTAATCAGATGAGCCAAATGTGTTCTAGCCTTTTTAGTGGAAATAATATTTAAAAAGAAAAATACTGGAAGGGTGGGAACACATCTGAGGAAAGAGTCTGCAAGTAAAATTTGGCTCATGTAACTAGTTTGGTACATTTACAGGGGATTATTTCTAGTAATGGGGCTAGCAGAATTTAATCTTTCCTTTGCAGATCTTCTCAGATTAAGGTGAATTTTCTCACATTTTAAAAATCAAATATTCATCCAGCTTTTTTCAGTTTTTCTCCACTTATCACCCATCTTCCTCCATCTTAGCTGAAGTTAAGCTCTAGTTGACCCATAACTAATACTTGAAAGACTGTAATTCTCAATACCTGAAACAAAATGTCTTAAATCAGCCTAGCCTGACGAGGAAGAAACTGTTCTCCTGCTAAACCCCACAGTCATTCGGTGAATATCACAGTATTTCATTGCCAGCTTCTCTAAAAAGTGTTAGAGAGAGTAAGTACATGGGACAAATCCAGACTTGTAGGAGGACTCCCTCATGCTTTGCACAGAACCCTAATTTAATGCACATCATAAAATTCAAGTATTTATATAGTCAGATGGGTTCCAAGACCCCCAGCTAAGAGATATGTAGAAAATATGTGCAGAACTGACAAGGAGCATGTGTGTATCAGGTGAATATTATTGGTGTATATCTTCTTATGCCACTCTGCGACATAGGTCTGAACAAAGCTGTCTTCAGTTAGGACAGGGTGTTAGTAAAAATATTTCCTGAATTAATGTGCAATTTTTGGAATTGTGTTAATAATTTGCAAGCCAGTAGGAGTTACGTTTAATCATGCAGTGCAATTCTGCTCTATATTGGCTGTACAGAATAATTAAGAGAACAAAGCCTGTAGTTGTCTTTGGTTTATTTCAAATCACATTAGAATACAACGAGATAAGCAAGTAAATCTTGCTTTCATGTTCTGGAAGTCTGTTTCCTGCTTCAATTTGTGTGCGCGCTTGTAAACAGTAACTTAGGTATGTTTAGAAGGTCATCTGTCATCCACTTTGTTCATATAACAAAGAGTTGTATAATATTTGCCTAGAGTGAGGGTGACTCCACCTGACTTCTGCTGTTTTTCAAGGCACCAGAAAACCTGGAGAAATAACACTGAGAGAAGGCACTGGTCTTTCTCTCCTTTCTAGGGAAAAAAAAAATTAGGTTTCTGTGTATTGATAATCAAGGCAGGGAATTTTTTTTAATTTTTTTTCTCATTAATATGCTCAGCTGTGTCAAGAACAAACGCTGCTTTATGTATCTCCGTGGGCTGCCTCCTTAAGTCTCTGTGTTTTGCAGAGGATACTCACGAGGGATTAAGCCCTTCATATTCGGGATGGTGGAGTGAGGCCAGCCCTGCGTGGCCAGGTCTGGAGGGGGCAGGTGGCTACATCTTGGACCTCATCTCCATAAGCAGATGCTAGCCCTCATCTGCTGCTACTCAAATTCTGCTGGTAGTTACGTTCAAGGCACCCAAAAGGCCCCAGAAATCTATTCTGGCTGCAAACGGTCAATGTGCCACTCGTTTGTAGCAAAAAGGCAAAAGGAACAATTTATCTTCGTCGGTCGGTTAAACACAATTTCAGCCCGAATCCGCTCGTGGTTGGGTGCATGTAACACAGCACCCATTTCTCCAGCGGGACACCGCTCCCTTTCCTTTCAAGAAGACCAAGCACATCTCCAAGATAGGAGAAGCCAGGTGAGCTGACGAAAACAAAGCTGTGGGTACCCCAGGGACACTGCACTTGCCCCCGCGCTGTGTCACCAGCACACGGCTGGCTACTGTGCAGGATGACTTGCCTGGGTAACACAGCTCTTGCTCCTTCGGTTGCCATTCTTACGGCCAGCAAGCTCTGCAGGACGAGTGGTTGCCCGATCGGTGCCAGGGCGGGACTGCTGAAGGGAGCAGAGCTGTGATGGCCCTAGCCAGGAAAGAAGGAAGGCCCTCAAATGAACAGCAGCAGATGGGGAGAGGAGGGAAAGTGAAGCACTTTGGGGCATCAGATCTGGTGGCGAGGCCCATGACACAAGTCGCACCACGCGGGTGCGCACACTGGCTGCACCTGCCCAGGGCTGCGGAGGGAAGGGCCGGTGTCAGCACCTTGGGGACAATGCCAATTCCCTGCCCTGGGATCACAGAATCACAGAATCTTAATGGCTGCAAAGGACCTCTGAGGTCACCGAGTCCAACCACACACACACACACACACAAAAGACCCCCACAATCTCGGGCACTAGAGCAGGCCCTGAAGAGCCACGTCTACACGTTTCTTAAATCCCTCCAGGGATGGTGACTCCACCACCTCCCTGGGCAGGCTG